>JAKCOX010000002.1:26833988-27281488 GCA_022605575.1 Laterallus jamaicensis coturniculus
CATACTGTAGAATCCAAGAATACTCAATCCCATCCTATATGCTGATAATTCTACATCTCTGATAATCTTTACCTATATTGGTATGCGTTATGCTACATAATTATTCAAATGGAGTAGCCAACATTGTGGTCAGTCTTAAAGATATGGGTTCTCTGTGGCTTTATGCATAATGCAGTAGTGTAATGCTTGCTGTTTTGTTCTCTATTCTTGTAGAAATCATTCCTTAGGTTCTACTTGTCTTTTTGGTGCCACTGAGATGATGTTTACAGAGATAATCCACAAAGACTTCAAGATTATTTTTCTACATTGAAATATGTAATTGAAAGCCCACAGCTGTATACATGCATGGGTAGAGTTGTAGTCTTCCTTATGTATTATTTTAAATTTATCAAGACTGATTGACATCTGCCATTTTAATTCTTCATCACCTGGCACTGCTTACAGTTAATACAGATCCTCAACCAATGCCAGTTTTGAGTACACTGAACAGTACTGTGTTACTAGGTAACTATTCCCCTTCATTTATGAGGCTATTGAAATAATTTCTATAGGATTCAGGCAGGATAGAAGGAAACTAGTGCTGTTAAATGGGGTGAATGCATAAACCCACGTTGAACGCATCATCAGAAGGTAAATGGATTCTGCAAATCTACAATGTTACCATTTTTACAGTAGGTTGGTCTTTACTCAGCCTTTCTGAGGCTCTCACAGGTGATTTTCCAGTTTTTCCTACTGGTTAGGTCCATATGTTGTTGCAGGATTATTTTTAGAAAAAAAAAAGAAAGCAATGTTGGAAAAATAAATAACAAAATCATTTAATTCTGGATCTCATTTCTTTCCCTGGAAGAAAAAATAATACACCATGAAGGAGCCAAAAATCAATACAAGAATTTACCACCAAGCAGAGGTGATTTTTCTAGGAAGTAAGGATGATTCGGATTGACTGGTGGAATGACTCATTTTGAAGTTTGGATGGCAAAAATAATTAATGGGCACCTGAAAAAAGGAAAATTCTAGTTATGATCTCTATTATTCTGTGGGATAGAAACTGAGCTTTGGCTGGTGTCAGTGGTATAGTATTTACAGGTTTATACACTGAGGTCACCACAGCATATATTGAACAGCTGCCTCTATCTCACATCATTCACTAGTTCTTCTGGAAATGTATTAGGATGCACCACTCAGTACTTCAGAGCCAGTAAAGAGGTGCAAGAAGGAAGAAGGAAGGAAACCTGCTATTATACTGTGAATAGCTGTCAAGACTTGCCGAGTCCCAGGTCAGAGCTTGAAAAGATATGTTCTATAGAAAAGTTAAAAAATATGTGTTATTTTAAAGAAACCAGAGCAGAAAAAGGCTTATCCAAGACCATCGGAGGCAGAAATTTTATAGAGAAATTGACGGACATAGCAACAGAAAAATATTGTGTAAGATGTGCCAGTGTATCCCTGGCTTTGTACTTCTCCTGCAAGTTTTCAGCTAGCTGAGCATTTCTCATGTATTGCTGACACCACATATTCAGAAATTAAGTATGACACCTGAGAATCTGAAAATGCTTCAAGTCCTATGAACTGTCTGTTTCTTTTTTTTTACTCAGCTTCTGGATGTTTTTGAATCTATGTGATTATTTTGTGTTCAAAACTCAGCCCTAAATACAGGTACAAAGTACAACCTCATTGATCTCTAGATGCTGGAGGACTGTGGTTAATCTCTTGTTCTAGGAGTGAGAGAAACTGTCATCTCTCTACACAGAAAGTCATAAATGAAGAATTTTTTACTACTCCCCTGATCTTATTTAACTTCCTAACTTCTACAGTCCAGTGACTCTAGATCTTTTCTGATGATGACACCTGCCAGGGGCTGTGCAACTGTAGATCTAAAGGATCATAGTCAATAAAACCTTCCTGAGTCATTGTAGGGGCAGGACAGGGAAGTTGCACCAAACCTTATGGTGTGTAGCCATATATACTGGAGAGACCAACTATGCCAGGGTGCATGGGGTGGTGGTAGGTGCTTCAGGTCACAGAAGCAGATGCAACTACTTGGTAAAACTGCAACCTGGATGCTAGGGAGCTGTGTAAGAGGCCTGATTGTTCATGTCAGGTGTGATAATTTAAACACGTCCTGAGAGTGTCAGGGCCACACACTGTGATTTGCAGCAATCTGAGAAGCAAGCACAATTTTTGCCTTTCCTGGTCTATGTCAGTATTCCTTTCTGCCAAGATCTAGACTGACTAGATAGACTAGCTGTCTCCAACCTGGGATAGCTGAAGTTGAGGTCTGTATTAGTATAGCTACAAGCTCTAAGGGAAACTCCAGCTCTTGCAAGCACTTAACCTACTGAGTGACACATTGTGCTAGGCTATAAACAGATACAGAAGACTTGCATGTAGGCTATCTTTATGTGAAATTTGCAATACTCAGAAATGCTGCACTTCTTTTCCTTGACTCCTGTCTCTCCTTACTGCCTACACAGGGTCATTTATCTCCTGCACTTCAGAAATCTAGCATCTTTCTTCCTTAGCACACTATGACTGAGGAACTTCCCAGGATTACTAAGAGTTTTCTGGATTTGAACCAGAATTTTACTTGTGGCAGCCTTAATTCCACTTTCAAAAGTTAAGAGTATGTCCCATAATCTTCTTTCCCCCATTGTTTCTTTTCCCAGACCTTCTTGTTTGACAGCAGTCTAAAATTGGGGAAAGTCATAGTCTGGAAATTTGGTCCATATTAAATTAAACACTAAGGAAAAAGCATAAAACCCTAGAATTTTGAAAGTTAGTGATGCTGTCACAGTGTTTGCTTGCTTGCTCATAAAGGCTATAATACATGCAAGTTAATTGTGTAAGCACTTATAAAACTTCTTTCTGGAGTGAAATGCTCATCAAATATTTTCAGCAAAGACAAATATTTTCTGTATTCCTGCTTCATGTTTCACAGCACAAGTTAATGAGTTGGCTGGCACTTTGATGTTCAATGTGTTAGGCTTCCCTGTAGTTTGGAGTCCCAGTCCCTGCTCATTGATGTCATTTTGCAAATTTTTCAAAAGACAGGTCTTGTGAGGCCTGCTCACAGGCTTCCTTCCCACACTTTTCTCCATCTCCAGAATGTTTTAGAGCATCTACATTGCCATTTCTGTACTGCAGTGAAGTGTAGCAACACCTGACCTAATTTAAATTAGGCTTAGTGATCCCAGGTACAATGTGAGTTCAGTTACCACACTGAGGAGGGAATGCTGAGCTGTGCCAGGGCTGGAGGAGAGGTGCTGATACCTGACTGCGCTCCTTCCCAGCTCACTCAGATGTAAAGGCAACCATTCAGAGCCATGCCTTCACCTGCAGTGCAGCCAGACTCCTTTCTGTCCAGTCCTAAAATGATTTAACTTCTGATGGGATACTGAGCGATAAGGGGGACAGGGAGCCACAGAGGGTCATAATCTTCTGTCTAAAGTCAGATGAGCAGTACGGCAATGTTAGGAATATGGCATTGTATTCTAAACAAGTTTTTCTTGCTTTCTTAAATTCCTTCTAGAGCTTTTTACAGGCCTGTTGGTCCTGCTTATTCCCATTTATGCATTCAAATCTACAGTCCACAAATTCTTCAGTCTGAAGTACTGGCCTTTGTGACACAGAATTGATTTTGCCACATAAAACTCACTTACTGCGTCAGCAGTATGTCACACCAGAATATACTTGGATAGTTCTTTCCCATTCTCATCAAAGTAAGCATTCTGAAATTGTATTAATTTTTATGTGAAAGCTGGGTTCTTGGAAATTCGAGGGTCAGAAATTCCATTGCCTCATGAATGTTACAAATCGAATGGCTCCAGTAGCCACTCTCAGCAACTGTCTGTTTCTTGTTGGAAGTGTAACCGGGTAAGGGTGGTACATCACTGAAAAAAGGTACATATGTGGACGCTAGTATATAGGAAAAGTAATGAAGGTTTACAGTATATTTCTGTTAATGTTCCTCCATCTTAACTAAACCATATTATTTCCCTCAGATATTTCCTTTTGTTCCAGAGGGAAAAAAAAGACTAATATTTTCAAAATAAAAGCAGGCAGTTACAGAAAATCAAGCCTCAGCCCCAGCCCAGAGTACTTACTCGGACATATAACCAGAACAGAAAACATGCCAAATACAGTTGCTAGGTTTCCAAGTAAATCATGCTATTTCTGTTGGGAAGATAAAAAAAAAAATTTTTCTTCAATATTTTGCTGTATACTGAATTGAGATGACTAAATTTTTTATCTGTGTATAGTAGTGAGCACTACAGAATTACAGAGAGACAGAAAATAGTTAAGCAAACCTTTTGATAAAATGCAGAGTGCTATATTGCATGAAGTGAAAAGTGAAAGTTCCTTCAGTTTTAAGAAGTCCTTATAGTATATAGGTAAGAACCACAAAGTGTCTAAGTTTCCTACCCCTTTACTACAATTTCAGTATTTTGTCTTCTAATACAACAGTGAAAGACATTCTTTTAATGCATTTTTCTTTAAAATGTAAATTATATTTGTGTCCAGTCTCCAAGATGAAAGCCAATTGTGCTTCAAGTTTCTGCAGATATGTTTTCCCTTGCCCTAAGCTTCCTACTTTTGTCTTGACTTGCAATGTCCCCAATGCCTCCCTGCTTTTGTCATGACTTACAATATTACACGTCTTATACATAGAGGGCTGTGGAGAATGGTGTGAAAACATGTTTGTAGATTAGAGAGTTGGTGACAGTCTTTGGACAAGTGAAAAATATTTTAAAAGGACTGCTGAACTGTACATTATGTTCTTGTTGCCAGATCGTTCTTAAACCAGTAATGAAGTTACAGCCTAATGAAGTTCATCACTTTTCTTTCCACCTGAATGGCTCGAGCACAGGATCAGAGCAGCCTGACATGCAGGTCTTTTTATAAACTGACCCTCCACCATGGATCATTCTTTTTTTCTGCGCCATGCCTTTCATGTTCCTGTGTTTGCAGTGCAGGAGCAGAAAAGAGCAAAATCTCCATGTCACTCCAGCCCAGTCGTTTCAGAACTCCAGTCTGGCATTAGATATAACTATATAACTATATATAACTGTTTTGACTGGTGTCAAAAAAGTTTGTTTTCAAGACTTCTGTCTTGTATGTGAAGGAGATTAGGGGAACAAAGCACAGTGAATCAGAAAAGCGAACATGGAAAACAAGAATTAAACAAATATTTGATCCCATAAAAATTTAAACCAGCATAACTAATATTTAGGGGAATATTTACATGTTAGGGAAAAAAAAAGAAAAAAACTCAAAAGGCATCTATTTAAATAATCGTCCTTTCAAGAGGTTAGATCAGCATATGCTGACAAGAGGCTTGTGTTGTGGTTTTTGTAGTACTCTTAGCCTAATTAACAAATGCATTACTGGCACAAGTGAGCCTGGAACAATTGCCAGTCAGAACACTCAGTGAGAAGCCACCAGGGAACACTGGATAGCAATAAAAAGCCATGGCTGCTTATTTTTAATTCTTTGGAGGGCCAATTCAAACAGCAAATGTAATTACAATTCTGTAAATAGAACACCCGAAAGCACTCCTTCTGGCATTAGTATGCATATCTTTGATATTTGTTTAACAAATGATCAAGTAGCCCTTTCCCTATGTTGCTTCTTATTTAAGGGGCTTGCAAATTTGAAAAGCAATGCTGAAAACACCATATAGCTGTGTAGGCTTTCACTTTCAAATGCACTGGAAAAACACTGATTTGGCTAGTGAAAGAGCCTGGATGTTACTTTCTACTTCAGGTACAATAAGCAGAAGAGGTAGTTTTGAAATACCTCTTATGTTGGTGCTCCTTTATTTGAAGACCAGATGCCGATTATGTTGAAACATGATAAAACCAATATTATTTCAAAGGGAAATTATAGCATTTGAACATTTAAATGCTAAATTAAATGATCTGTGTTCCTGTTCTACTTTCACTTAGCACAAAAAGAAGAGTCAAGCTAGAAAGAAGGAAACTTTGCTGTCCTTCAGATGTGGCATGCTTTCCCATTACCTGACCTACCAAGTATCTCAGCAGGATGTTAGCCTACTTTGTAGTATTTTGTGCACACTTGCTGTGGTGGCTTAATTCAGAGAAAAAATGAAAGTGGCTAAGGCACGGCAAGATGTGATCATAAATTAATAATGTTCAATGGACTGTGACTATGAGAGCTGCTATTGGTGTTTCAGGTCAGGATAATCCCTGGGCTCGGTTTAATTTCAAAAATGGCAGCCATATATTTCATGTGGAAATGGAAGGACACAGAAGTCTTCTGGGGGATAGAAAGCTCTTAGAGAGATGAAGGCAAGTACAGGATGGAGAAAAAGGGGAAAATAATAAGGCTAAAGCAAGTTAAACTATCCCACCACCTGTATATGAGTATTTGATGGACATAGTAATATTAACATGATTCCTGTATTAATGATTCATATGATCAAAAATCTTAAATTCCTCTTAAGGTATTTCTGGTTTTCCTTTGACTTTTGTCCACCAGTGAAATAAGAGTGCAAGGAATGGTTTCAGATGTCATTAAGATGTAAGAAAGGAAAAAGCACCCTTAAAAGTTCTTTCCGTGCCCCATCTAACCTCCCCCTTGCCTCAGTTTCATAGTTTTGGTTGGTTTTTAGTTGGTTGGTTTTTAGTTCAACTACCAAACCCCATATTTACCAACTCGTTATTTCATTATTGCTTAACCACCAGTGCTTGATATCAACTTTAAAAGATCCCGCTACATTCTCAACAGTTAAAATAACACCAAATTATTTGAGCAGCAGGCACAAATATTTGCCTTCTGTTTCCAGTATATTTAAAAAGTCAGTCTTACTGCTGGAATGTATTTACATTTCTGAATTTATGACAGAGAGGAAAGCTCTGCAATTTGTCTCCTTCCAGTTTGCTTTAAAAGCACCTGTTCTTTCAAAGTAGTTTGGCAGAAGGGAGGTTGGATGCTTGTTTATCCTAGCTGCTATGCTTCACCTCTGCCCAAGACTTCACAGGAGTAGGAAGGACTGCTCTTTCGTGAAAAGAAGCAGTCTGCTAAGGATGCTTTGGGAATGCAGTGTGGGGTTAGGTGAGAGGGTGGCATCACAGGTTACCTGGCTTTGTTATGCAGCAAGCCAGCTTCAGTGCACCTACTTCCTTAGCCCCTACCCTGCGGCCATTCTGTATATGATCACTGTTCAATTTTATTTTTTTTAATGTGTGTTGCAAATCAATACACACCAAACCAATGCAAGCTAAAAATAACCTTTATAAGGGTTATTTGTAATTTGGGTCACTTTGGAGGGCTGATTAGTAGTGTGGCCTCCAAAACTGTTGTCCAGGCACTACTGAATGGCCAGTGAACTACTGTGTGAGAAAAACTACTAAGGAAAAAGAGCCTTTTAATTTGGCTTTGCTGCCAAAGTCAATATATCTTGTACTCATGTCCTGAGATGAACAGCAACCAAGGTGCTTGCAGCATGGAAAACCAACAGGGAAGCTTCTGAAGGAAACAGGAGTCCTGGCTCCAGTGAAGACCAAACTCCCAGTCTAAAGGCTCAAAGGTGATGGATGGCAAGAGGCTTCCCTAGGGACCGTGTGGGACTGCTATAGCTGAAAAAGGCAACAAAAATCCAGAAGGAAAAGTCAATTGTCAAAAGGCAGTCCACAGACTTACTTTTCTAAACTTTCATTTCACCTGTTTCACTTTTTCCCAGCAGATCTGACTATTTCCTATTGGAAGTATTGCCTTATTCTGTTTTTCTTCACTGATAGGCTCAAGGTTTTGTGGCATAATCATCATGGGGGAAGCAGGGGCAGCTTTCACCTCGCCGCAGTCATCAGCATGGGATTTCCTTACAGGGGACTGCAAGAGTTCATGAAGACTGGATGTGAAGAGAAAATTTACTCTTCAGCAAATGTTACCTTTGAACAACATGAGGAAGTTCATCTTCCTTTCAAGTGCACAGGTGGTGTTGGGGAGGAACAGGATCTTTGTGGTGAAGAGGCCAGTAACTGTCAGAGCTTACACCAGGAAATTAACACATCTGGTCCTGAGCTTGGTCATACCAGTGTCTGAGCTACCTCCTTCACAGTCAGTGTGTTGGTGTGGATTCAGAAGCTCAGTCAGATTTTCCATGAGGTTCTGTGTTTAATTGCATAGGATCAATATTTTCAATTTCCTATAGTTTTGGTTAGGACTTTTTCTCTCTTCTAGCAGATGGGTGTTAAAAGTATATCTAGTTTGCAAGACCTGCCATTTTAAGAAAAAAAATTTCATAATTAACTCTTCAATTAGAGTTTATGAAAACCAAGACAGAGCATAGGGTTTAGGTTCTTTCTTTCCTTTTTTTTTAACATTTGATTGCTTAATATGGAAAGCTTTTCATTTTTTATACTGAAATAAAGTATAAAATAACTATATATTTTAAACATGAAGATAAATACACAGATAAACAGTCAACTTAATATGAAAGAGATGTTATCTGGGAAATAATATGCAATGTTCAAAAGTTGATTGTGCACTTAATTCATCGAAATGCGAGTAGGAGGAAATAAAAGAAGTTATATGTCACGACAAAAATCTGCTCAGCTTCAGTATTTCCACTGCTTCATATTTTACACTAAAGCACATAGTTACACTTTTAGATGTTTGCGAACAGTTCATAGTTGCACAGTACTTTATGCTGACCTTATTTTTTTTTTCCTCTGAGATGTGACAGGTATGTGATGTCAGGAAATAAACCTGTCCTTACAGAGCAGCAGCCTAATATGCAGATGTGACGCTCGACACTTTTGCTTAGAATCAATTGTAAGCTTTTCTTTATATGGGCTTCATGAAAAAATACTTTCTTTTAGAAATTAGAATTTGGTTTCTTGGGAAGCTGTAAACTGGTGTTAAACTGCTTCTTTGCGTTCCCCAGGAAGCAAAAACCCACAACTTCTAAGCAAGTCTGCATGGTTTCCTTTTGGAGCCAGATCAGAAAACAATGGCCAGCTATAAATTATTTTTAACCTTGCAATCAAAATGTAAACCCATAACTGACAGAGAAAAAACATAGTTTTCTCATCCCTAAGACTGTTGTCTTTGCTTCTCTGTGAGCATTTTCACATATGAAGTTTTGTTTGTGTCAAATATTCTGTAAAACGTTTCCCTCCTGAAATGCATTTTCCTCCTGAAAAACATTAAATACTTTAGCTTGTGCAGACGTTGAAAAAATTTAACTATCTTTGTGTCACTGAGCATAGCAGAGTTGAATCTAAGCTATTTTTTTCTTATCTATTTCCTGATTTCAAGTTTAAAGTTGTCTATATACATTTGAGACGCAAGAATTTTAATTATCCTTTAGAGAGAAGACAGGTTGTGCATCTGGAGGAAGGGTAAAAAAGACTCAGAGAGGAGGTGCATCCCTTATTGGAGAGATGCCACAGCAATACAGAAGGGTTTAAGCAGCACACTGCCTGCATTTAACTGCACAGTGTGGTATAGCCACAAAACCTTCAGGTTTGGGAATGACTGACTGTATTCATTCATGAGGATATTTTTCTACTTTATAAAAGATTACTTGCATGTAAGTTCTTTCAGTGCAAAAGAGTTCTATGCAGCTGTGGTTTCACAATACTCATGTGTGGGGCAGGAAGGAGGGAAATTCACCTGCATGGTATTGCAGGCAGAACACTGCAAAGAAGCTTTTGGGGCTGTGGTTTGGCCCTGGCCTGAAGTGCTACCTGAGCACCTCTGCCCACTGTCACCAAGCATGGAGATGCCTCTGGCTGCATTCAGCCAGGCACCAGGAGGAACAAGGTCTTTTAGAATGGACATGCTCAAAAGGATGGAGGCACTCTCTTAAAATGCTAAAATGGGAACGGAGGGATGTTGTGGTCAGTGGTGCTAATCACCCTGAGGCGATCCTCCAGGAGAGCTGCATGTTAACAGAGGTGCACAGGGGGTAGCATCACACAAACCCCCAAAAGCAGTTGAAGCTGTTAATTTGTCACACTTCTGGCTGGAGTAGCCATGAACTTGTGCCTGTGCATCAGGAGGCAAGAAGGGATGTAAGCAGAGGGCTGGTAACCACCAGGGACCAGACTTCTCTCTCTTTGCTTCAGGAATGTCTCATTGTCTCTCATTAAGAAGGACTCTGTCCATTGTGTTGTCATTTGGGATTATACATATTTGTGAAAGTTTGCCCAGATAATTCAATCAGACACATATAGCCACTGTGGAAAACAAGGACTGAGTTTTCTGGGTTTTGTTTTATGACTCTCTCACACACTTTTGTGCATTTTTAATACGTGTCACAGTAAATGATCTGATTTTCAAAGTACTCAACACATCCTTTGGTTAATGACCAAGGCTATCTTTGAAGTACTGGTGTTGCAGAAGACAATGTACTTTTCTGTTGAAACCAATGAAGAAAACATCAGTTGGTTTGCAACAATTGCAAGATTGTTTCAAGAATTTTCTTATTTTTACATTTTATTTTTCAGTTTTCTGAATGTTTATGGTCTTGAGGTTTTTTAAGCCTTCCTTCGTTCCACCTGCTTTTTTTCTTCTCTACACAAAATCTGTGATTTGTCTCATCATGTCATAGCTAGACTATTCTGGTATCCCATGTAGTAACCCTTAACTCATGGTAGAAAAGTCCATCAAGATTAATCATATAGAAAGTTCATTCTTCCTTTCATAGAAAACAATTGACGCCACAGATCTCAAGACCACTTGAAGCCTGTAGCTACATTATCTCTAAAGTTTAGGAACCCCTTATTTGCTTCCATAAAAGTTGAAGGCCTTATGGTCTCACCTAGGAATGCAGAGTTTGATTTTGTTGGAGATGATTGGGCTGAACGGCTTTTTAATGTCACCCAGTGTGGACCTTTTTATGACCTTAACAGGAAGTTTATAGAACATTTCATTATCTACCCCAGGTCAAAGGAGCATGACTGGCATTGACTCCCTGTCCCTTTCTGCTTTATCAGGGCCAGATTTTGCTGATGCTGATTTTTCTTACTTATATTTTAAAAATAAAATGTTCATTGTATCCAGCCATTCTGAAATCTCCTCTCACGTAGACTAGCAGGGAACTCCTGATCTGTGCAGAAACAAAGCTACTCTTAAAGAATATCTTATCACTTCTCACTCGTCATGCACAGAGCATCTCTACTTCTCTTTTGTCCTTGCAAGGTAACATGTAGGTGACATGAAAGGAGCAAAGTGCAAAGGCACACACAGAAATTAACTTCTTGTGGAGTATGAGACGTTTCGCTCATCTTTCCCCAACAGAGACACAAGAAAAGAAGAAGATGTAGAAGACAGGCTGGCATTTGGAACAATCCTTAAAACTGTGACTTCCACAGTTACGATTTCCTTTGACCATGTGTCATGCTTACTGTAAAGAAGCGAGGAATCCTCTATTTGAAGTGAAAAAGTAAAATTCGATGTGAGATGTTATTACCATGAGTGGCAGAATGGAAGCAGTAGGGAAGGAAATTGAAAAAGAGGGGGAAAAAAAAAGAAAAAAGGACAACATGGTAAAATGAAATGAAATCATATTAAGTTTATTTTTGTCTAACACCTATTAATCTGCAGGAGCTTGGCATACTGATCCCCTAGGGTGTAACTTCCTAGTTATTCTGCTACTTGTTACCATGGCCAACTAGCAAAAATGAAAGAAAACCTAAATCATAGATCAGTCTCACAGCTACAGTACTTGGATAAACACAAGGAAAATGAAGAGTTGGAAGTGTTTTTTCTTGTATGTGCTGGTTAAATTGATTTATATCTGTCTGCCACTGGAACTCTGTTTTAAAACTAATGATTGTGGTTTCACGTAGAATAGTTGATATTCTGACCCACATCCTAAGGGCCTCCTTCAGTCCTTAGCAAACAGAAATAAAAATGACCCCAGGAGCTAGCAGCCTCCACTGAGGTGCTGAATCAATGACATCTTCTTTGTCCAATTCTTTTTTTTTTAAAAAAAAAGGAAAGCATTTGAGCTTTTTTTTCTCTTTTTCCTTTTTCTTTTTTTTTTAAATCATGCTTGAGGGCAAACTCTTCTTCCCCTTCCCCTTTTGGATGTTGCTGATGTACCAGGTTCTTTCCAAGCTTCAATAACAGGCTACTACAATATAACTGGCTGGGCTTGGCTGCCAATCTATAATGTTCTTGGCCATGATTAATCTGATAAATAATAAATATATCAATCTAGTCTTTTAGACAAGGACAAATTCTTACCAGCGGGGAGGCACGAGGCCTCTTTTACAGCTGCCTGTAGTGCTGGAATTAATTATTTAATGCTTAATTCTTCAGGAAATGAGAAAGTTTTGATTAATGTTGTCCAGTGTCATTTCTTGCTTGTTTGATATGTGTCAGATAATTTTTCCTCGGCAGTCGCTCTGAAGAAGCCAGAGGCTACTGTCACTGGGATCAGACACTGAATTTCTAGAGATTAATTGAAGTGAAAATTTAGAGAAATGCGCCATAAGTGCTTGCCCAAGATAACCTTTCATAGGCTAAATTTAGCTTCCTTTGGTAATGTTAGCCTCCTATTGCCCTGGTGTAAAACAGTTACGTTTAACGCTGTGAGAAACCTATTTTGTTTCTTGGATTTTTCCCCCCTTTTTTTTTCTTAACTCGACATATGTCAGCATGATTACAGCATTTAGGGCTTGATTCTCCTTCTATTTACCCCACTATAGTTCTGCAGCTTCCATGGAGACCAATATCATGTTTATTAGTTTATTACAGAAGGGGATGGGTGGCTGGAGTCAAGCCATAAAATTAGAAGTTGGTAAGCTAGCTATCAGCCCTACCTGCAGACTGAGTTAGCTCCAGCTCTGCCACAGAATAAATCTGAATGCTAGAGGCATGTTTCTTTCACTATTTGTGCCAAGGTAATACAGCTAGCCTCATCACGTTTGCTGATTACATATTTTAGCGCGAATTAGATAGACATCACTCCTGTGTTCACCAGATGTTTTGAGCAAGATGAAGTTTTTGTTGCAATACCCAGATGTTTGGGGAAATTCTTCCAATGACTTTACATAGCTCCATGTTTCTTTTTTTAAACCAGCCCACAGTTTGAAGAATGTTCCTATGTAAGTTGAAATCGTGGCATATGAAAGAAAAGTGGATGGATGTTTTCCTTCTTAAAGTTCTGTGAGCATGAAATTAAGAGACCGATGTTCCACATGCTAGTCATATGTTTCACAAATCCTATTTCTCCTCCTTCCTCCAAATCCATCAATGCAATGACGCTAGTCTGAAGAAGACTCTATCAAGACAGAGGAACTGATATTGTTGTGACTGATTTGAGCACTAAGATAAAGGGTATGACACCAAATATGATACTGGGTGTTCGCTTGGTTACTTTCTCTACAGCTCAGCACCCTCCAAAACATTTTTTCTTATGTTGATCTTCCCCTGTCTTTAATTTACTTCCACTACTGTCTTCCGTTGCTAGTAAACAAGGGCTGTATTCTACATTCTTGTCCATTTTACCACTCTATAAAATCCTGCAGGTGCTTATGCGTTTCACCTCCTTTGAGGATGAAGTTGTTTAATTCCTAACAGAGTTTATTGGATTTTCCTCCCACTAAAATATAGATACATGCAGGGATTCTTGTAAGCATATTTGCCTAAAAGATAAAAAATCTGGGCTAGTTAGGCATGTTTGGGTGGCAGCTGTATCCTTATGATGTATGGTTGTGGCCTACAATATGTTGACAATGGTAAAACTTCCTTCTCCTCTACTGACCACTGGTGAGGCCATGCCTGGAGCACTGTGTCCAGTTCTCCTCAGGGCTCCTCAGTACTGGAGAGACATGGGCATACTAGAGGGACTTCAACAAAGGGTCAGTGACATGATGAAGGGACTGGATCATCTCTCCCATAGAGAGAAGCTGAGCGAGCTAGGACTGTTCATCCTGGAGAAAAGAAAGCTCAGGGGGAACCACATTGATGCATACAAGTACCTGAAGGGAAGGTCCAAAGAGGACAGAACCAGGCTCTTTTCAGTAGTGCCCAGTGACAGAACCAGAGGCATACTGTGAGGGTGATTACAAAATCATAGAATTATAGAGTCGTTCAAGTTGGAAGGGACCTTAAAAATCATATAGTTCCAATTCCCCTTCCTGGACAGAGACACATCCCACACACACACACTAGACAAGGTAGCCCAAACTCCATCTGACTTGGCCTTGAACACTGCCAGGGAAGAGGCAAAGCACCCACACAGGTTTCCCAGGAACGTTGTGAAGTATCCATCCTTGAAGATATTAAAAAAACTTTCTAGACATGGTCCTGGGCAACTGGTTATACATGGCCCTGCTTGAGCAAGGGGATTGGACCAGTTTACCTCCAGAGGTCCCTTTCCACCTCAATCATTCTGTGCACCAATCTGTGAACTATTGCTATAACCTAATTTCTATGTTCCTAATTTATTACGGAGTCACATTTTTCGTATGATTTAAGAGTTTTTATTACTGATTCTGGGGCAATTCCATGAAGTCACCCATTCACCCAGGTGCTGCGCCATTTAGATCTAAGGGGTAGGATGGAAGAGTGAAGTATTTAAAATATACCCATAAATAATCTACATGATTTTTTTCTAGACATGAAGAAGTTTCAAGCTGAAATGTGTTGACCTAGGCACCTTCACAGCTTTTGCACAAATGTGCCGAGCTCTTGTGTCTGGCCTGGCAGGTAAAGGAAACAAATAAACTTTAGAATTATATTACCTGTCTAGAAAAAGTTAAAAAAAAAGAAACCAAACCAAACTGAATATTTCTATTCCTTTTATTCTAGAAAAAAACCTCCATAACAGCTGCAAGTAAATTCTAGCTTAAGAGTAAAATCTTTTAAAATCTTACTGGATTTTGTTTCATTTATTTCAGTTTTATTTCAATATCAGCTGTTTGAAGCTGTATAGGAGCCAGGAATCTGAGAATTGTAAAGTAGATTACTAAGTAGGTGATGTAATTATAAACATATGATTAGTAGTATAAGATTTTTAAAAATATGTTTACCAGTTCTTCAAATTATCATATAGGAATAATGTACAGGTGCAAATGCATACAGGGACTTGCCCACACTGAGTATAAAGAATTTATATAGGGATGGATCTGTTAAACATAATTTTCTGTGAATTTCTCTAATATCTAAGTATAATTTGAGCATTTGAAACATTGCCAATGTCAGAAAATAAAGCATCATATAAAAACCTTTGCATTTTTTCTGGAGAGTTCTTTGAATTTCAAGGGAATCTGATATTTTATTTTACTTCCTCTAAAAAAAAACCCCAAAAAAGTGGCTTGAACTAACAAAAATACAAAAGTGAAAAATTAGAAAAAGTTTGACTATTTCTTGTCTCACAAAAAAAAAAAAGCAAAACTTAACTAACCTAAGTTAAATGCAAGGCACAAGAGAAAGGTTTTACAATGTGTGAATGCAACTTCAGAAGTTGAATTTGTTTAGGGAATTTGTATTTTCTGCTTCTTTCTTCAGGAACCTATTTGCATTTTAAATAATTAAAACATTAAAACTGAAAAATTTATAAATGAGAGCTGCGAAGAGAATCCTGCTTGGCAGACAATAGAAAAGAAATTATTACCCTGCTAGGTTTGCTTTAATGTCATATCTGTCACTCTCCCTAAGGTAGGTTCATTACCATACCAAGTGCACCTCCTGCCAACCCCCCCTTCACACACATACTCTTTTTCTTCCACTCCCTGCCACTTAAGGACTCTGGATCTCTAGGGGACTTTGATCTCATTGTACACACTAACCCAAACAGAACCTCTGCTGTTCTCAATAATTTTTTCTTTTAAAAAAAAAAAAAAAAAAAGAGAGAGAGGAGTGTGGGGGAGGGGGAGGGGAGTGAATTTGTGTGAAGAGTGACAGAACGCTTTGTCCAGCGCAGCTTTGGCTGGTTGTAACAAGCGTCAGGACATTAGACGCAACAAAACCTGGATTGGCAGTATCATCAATCACGGGTCTGACAGTCGACTTCAGTTTGTTTGTTCCACTCTGCATAATAAGTGATTGGATCAGGTTTAATTAGATATTGGGTAATCAATCATTGCCAACAAGGCAACCCAGCTTGGGATCGAGATGCTGCAGAGGGGGGGGAAAAAAAGCAAATCTCGTCCAGGGCGCATAAATACTCAAAAGTATAAGCACATAGGGTGAAGCTTCAGAGGAAAGGTATAAAGATGTCTGCAAGATGGCACATAATAGAATCGTTCACATCTGTACTACTTGTTACCAGACATCTGCAGTTTGACATTTTACTTTCGCTGCATAATTACTTTTCAATATAATATAATATACTGACCTGAGGGAGAAAGACAAAGCAATTAAATTATGCATAAGATCCTTTCCGCCCCAACCCTTACAAAAAGACCAAAAAAAAAAAAAAAAAGAGAGAGAAAAAGCAAGAATAGAAATTAGCATTCTTATGGCTTTTTAAAGAAAAAGACAGAAAATTCTTCCTCCTGACTGCTATGATGGTGAGTCCCACTGCATAAGTTGTCAATTCAGCTACTTTGAATTGCTATTACAATAAATTATTCTTTCTATCTTACTTTGCCGTGTGTACCTATAGATGCGGATGCAATGAAGTAAGAGGAGTGATAGATGAAGCAAATTAATCCCATTAACATTAATTAATCCCATAAATTGAGAGAAGAGTTAAAAAAATTCTTATAGAAGACCCAAAGGGAAGTGTACTTGCATTTTTTATAAACACATAATGCAGATATGAATTAACACAGAATAAGATGTATCACTCATTAACAAGGCCCTCATTATCAGAGGCCACTTGAATGTGCAAGGTAGGGCATACACAAGGCAGATGGGAGCAATGCAGTGCCTAACTCCAGTGTGTGCACAGTTCGCAGGTGGATGCATTAGGCTTTCTATACAACATGTGGGGGAAGGCTTGTGAGAAAGTGAGTTCAGAGAAGCTGGCAAGCTGGGAGAAGGGTCACCCACACTCAGCAACAGCAGGAAACACCAAGACTCAGCTCGTAAAGCTTTAGTGGACCCAGGGCAGCATCCTATCTGCTGGTATCTAGTGCTATTTCATTCTTCTCTGCCACTGAACGCTTAGGTTCAAATTGCTGTAACAAGAGTCTGTGTCATAGGGTACAGTGCTGCAAAGAGTCTGTCTGAGATAAAATCACCGCCCCAGAAAAGATCAAGAAGCATTGCCACTCATGACTCCTACAGCCTGAATGACAGTTTCAGCTGAGGCTGGTTTAAAGGTTTTTATTTTTTGGTTTCTCTGGTCTGGTACTTATGTTCTCAGAGCTGAGCAGCTCGGTTAGGCAAGACACTCTGTTAGGTATATATTAGCAAAGGAAACTGAAAGGAGCAAACAGTTGATGGGAAGGTAACTACTGTCATTTAGATCTTTAAACCATAGCTGGGGAAGAAGCCTATGAGAGCCTTGTGACTAAGACCTCATTTAGTGAAAACACTGGTTTCCATTCCCTTTTCCAAAGGTCTCGGCAAAATTTTTTGGCTTTGCAGTAGGAGTGGAGGAGTCTTGGTCAGACATGGTACCTGTCTGTTGAAGATGTGTCAATTAGGAGAAAAGAATTCAAGGTTTATCAATCTGAAAAGCAACCAAGAGTGAGTACCTATAATCAGTCTATTTGATTAAAGCAGCAAATTGGGACATTTGTGGTATGCTCTGGAATTTGCAGGTGTTTTCTGGTCAGGGTGGAAAAAATATCCGAGCTTTTATACTATGGAACCTATTATAGAAAGGAGGGAAAAGGAAGGCTTTGATAAAGACTTTCCACTGCTCAGCTGTAATGTGCTACACTGAACAATGTTTCATGTTTGACACACACTTTAACCTGACACCAGTGTAGTGATAGCCTGAGTATTTTGTCCACTGGAGAAAGCTTTTATCTTGATTTGTTGTGTTATGTATTGCACATTTTATGATGTATCTGGATCAGCTGCCATGATTCCTAGACCTGGGAGTAGCCATCAAATTATCAGAGTCAGCCATCATGTCATTCTAAAGAGATAGTCTCCCCTGACTCCCCTTCAGTCTGCTCAGCTGTAAATCGGGGATGGGGCAAGCTCTTCTCAGACACTCTGAATGCCAAATTTATTTTCCTGCAGCGACTAGTGAGATCTGACTCCATTGTAATATTTGCAGTGTAACTTCCTAACATCCAAACCCCCCTTAATCTGTTTCTCTTGTTTTTCTCTTCAAACTTACCGAGTTTGAAACCAGAGCAACTGGTCTTTCTAGCCTGTTGTTTTCATTACAGAGTGTTATATCTGACACAACTGCCTCATACGGAGTCTACAGTTTCCATCAAATTAGACAGCCTTGATTTGAAGGTGTGAAGAAATCAGAACTTAGTCATTCTGATAAACAAGTGACTGTTCACTGGCAGTGTGTACAAAAACTTATGCCTGCTTTCATTTTTGTGGCCTGGCTTTGAATTTCCCTGCAAAACAGTTAATAAAAAACCCCCTGAAATAAGCCCTTGTCCTTCGTCAGAACAAGGGCCTGTATATTTTTTAGGAGGACAATAGCATTTATTGGCAGGTGGGGCACATTACACTCAGCATGCAGAGGTTGTCTGAGCTCCAGCAACACAAAGTCCTGTAACAAAACTGTCCAGCCTCTCTCTGCCTACTCTACTGGAAATGCATCTTGTTTCTTCATGGGTGTGGTGGCTTTGCCACCCCAGTGGCCTAATGGATAAGGCATTGGTCTCCCCTACCCCCATCCCCCCACACCCCATCCTGACTGTGTCATGGGGTGGGGCAGTGAATGGGGGAATGGGGGTTTCGTCCAGTTCCTCACGAGATGTTCTCCTTCTTAGCCAAAGTGAGGGTGTGCATTCCTCACCCCCTTCCCCTGCTGCACCATGGGGTTCCACCCATGGGAGACAGTCCTCCACAAACTTTTCCAATATAAGTCCTTTCCCACAGGGCTTCAGCTCTTCACCAGCTGCCCCAGCATAGGTCACTGCTATCACAAATCACAAAGTCACAAATCACAGAATGTCTCTCAGTCTCTTCAAGTCCAGACTGCTCCAGCCTGGTCCTCCACAGGGTCACAATCCCCCTTCCTGCCAGCAAACCTGCTCCAGTGTGAGTGTCTCTTTCTCACTCTCTGTGTCTCTATCTCTTTCCATGGGTTGCAAGTGCTGTCAGGGGTTTGCTCCAGTGCGGGTCACAGCATCTCCTGTATGTCTCCACCTCCACCAGTATTGGGCCTCTCAACTGGCTGCAGGTGGGGTCTTGGCCTTTTCCATGAGCTGTGGGGGGACACCTGCTCCACCATGGGTTTCTCCATGAGGTGCAAGGGCATCTTTCTCTCCAGCACCTGGGGCACCTCCTCCCCCCCCTTCCCTGGCCTTGGTGTCTGCACAGCTTCTTACATCTTCTCACTCCCTTTTCTGGGGGCAAAAAGTGGCTGCTTGTGATTCCCAGAGGCACCGTGACAATCGCTGATGGGCTCGTCCTTGGTCAGCAATGACTCTGGCCTTGAGCTGGCTGGTGCTTGCTCTCTGGGGCCTGTAGAGAGCTTCTGGCTGCTTCTCGCAGAAGCCAGCCCTGCAGCCCCCCTCATCCACTGGAACCCTGCCACACAAAACTATGACAGTGGGATATTAGCTAGCTGAGGATGTACACAGGTAAAACTTTTAGCAATTGCTTGTCTAAATACCTAATAATTTTCATTTAGTCACTTAAATTATAATTGAAAATAAGAACAAGATCTGTGATTTTGTTTAGGACTGACAGTTGTTTCAGACTCAATTCCCAACCTTGTTTAAATATAAACATTTATTAATTGTCTTCAACTGCCTAATTGTGTCAAAATATTAAAGTGGAACAATTCAATAGTTTTGAAACAATGTGAGTTTGTTGATTTTAATTTTTTTTTCTAAAATGTCTTCTAGGCTTTTATGTATGAATGGACTTTCACCACTGTTCATGTGGATCGCTACCTTTCCAAACTTAGAAATGATTTGCAAAGTGTTTTATATGGCTTGGAAAGCTGGTAGTGACTAAGGAGAGGGAAAGACTGTGTTGAGAACCCTGATGCAATCTGCTTGGCAGTCCTGGAAATCTTTAAGTATATTGTGACATGAAACCATTTGCCAAACTGCACAGGAGCTGAAGATCCTGGGAATTCAGGCTGTAGATCCCCCATCAGACTGCCACTCAGGCTTCCAAGGAGTCAAATGGATGAGCAGGCATGAGACCTGACTGAATTGGGTTGTAACCTCATCTAATTCAAACCTTCTCTGTGAAATGCTTGTGCTGTAACCAGTCTAAGAGATCAGTCAGTCAAAGGGAAACACAGCCTTTTGAAGAGCTATTTCAAAAGCTCAATTTATTATCACCAGCATCACTACCAGTGCAACAAGTACTATACCGTTTGTGTCCCAGGGCTCAAATAAAGACCAGTGGCCCATTTTGCCAGGCTCAAGGCAGATCTGCTAGGGCACAGGCTGCCTCTTTCACAGTAACTTTGTTGGAGTTCATATACAGTACCACAGATAATTGGGTCTCTAATCCATCTGTTAACTGTTCAAATTCACATGACTTCACTTTATTCAGAAATCCTGCAACAAAATAGTCTGTTATCTCATCTTAGACTCCCTTTATTCCCTGTCGCTATATAGAGAAGGCTTCTTTTTCTCTTCTTGCTGCTCCGCTGCAAGTAATCATACGGCATGTGAAAGGAGCTCTGCCCACAGTCTCCTCTGATTCTTCCCTTTCCCTGAAAAGGACTTTCGCAGCTGTAAACTCAGAAATGGCACTTTCATTGACATTTCTCTGGCAATATCTACTTCAAAAGCTTGGGAAGAAAAAAGTATTCACTCAAGGTCTCCTTGAATCCTTGAAGCTGACATTGTTTTAGTGAGAATGTAGATGAAACAGAGTATGGACAAAACAGTGAATGCTTGTTAGAAAACAAAAATACAGTGGGGGAAAATATTTTGATAATGCATTTACTAATTCAGACAAGTTAGACGTTATTTGAAATCTAATTATAGCAGCATTCTTTTCAGAGAGAAAATTGGTTTTCTGTCAACGGTATCTCACAAGACAATTTTGTAATCATCTTGTAAATAAAATTGTGATGATTTCATAGTATTTGAGAAACAAGTCAGAAGAAGAGTTAGTCAGTTGTCAAGTTTTTATAACTCTCATCTGGCATTCTTTAGCAAATACCTCTTCTGAGCACTGTACTTCAGTTTATTTTACAGTGAAGCATTTGTGATCCCAAGCATACTACATTTTTGTGATCCCGTTAACTACATTTTTCCTATTTGCATTTATATATGTCTTGCCTGTGTACAAATCCAGGAAAAAATAACCTGAGTTGGCAGTGTGTACAGTTCCAAGAGATTCCCACTTTAAATATCTTCCCTCTGGGCCATATGGTTTAAAGATATCTCTGACTGTCCTCTGAGCTCATTTTCTTTAATCCTGGATTAGCCTTGTTGCCCTTCTTTACCTTTTCAAGCACTGCAAAGTCTCCCCCCACCCCCTACCTCCCCCCAGTGCAATAAGGAGAAAAGAACATAATACTCAAAATTATTTAAATTTTTACCAAAACAATTCACAATCTCAGTATATTCTCCCTGGTTTTCTAAATTTGCCTAACATTTCATTGGCCTGTGCAGGAGAATGCTTTGTCTACGGCATCATGGTAGTGTTAGAAAGAAGATGACAATTGCATCAGGGTCCTTATACTCTCTCCAACAATCTTATGTCTTGCATATTCTTGCATAAAAACTGATTTTATATCCAGTGGCCACCTATGCAAACAACTGCAGTTAATTTGTTACAACAGATATTTACTAATTACAATTACTGGTCACCAGTACCAAGCTGTAGATGATGTAGGTGTGACGCTCAGAAGGCAATTGGGCATTTCCAAAGATAATTCTGAAGCAAGGTCTCTGACAGCAGAGCAAGTGTTTCTTGTTTGGGATCAAGAAGAAAACCTACCACATAATTATGCAGTAAAGGGACTTCAAATGGAGAAGTTGTGTTCTATAATGCTTTGTGAATGCCAGATAAATTAAATAGAATTTCTGAGTTTTTATACTCCTTTTTCTAATCTATAATAGTAACGAGAGGATTAAAGATTGCTTCCATAAATCCTACTTCTTACACTGACTTGAAAAATACCATTTAAAAAAGCATTCATCTTCTCCCTGCAAGTATATAATTACAGAATGACACTCAAATATTAACAAGCAACGCTTTCAATTTATGTGCCTCCAGCTTAATAATGAAGACCCTCAGATCATGAAAAATCACTGGAAAAACAGAAATCACACTTTTTCAAAACAATTGAAATCACTTGAAGTCAGTCTACAGGGGCAGTGATGGCTACAGTCAGTATTTTTTAATGGAAGATTGCAAAAGCCTGCCAGAACACGTGCATATTGATGGCTTCTTAGCAGTGAACACCTAACTATTATGCTCTTAAAAAAAAATCTTAAAAAGCCAGAAGAAAAAGAAAAACATTTAAACCAAACTGACTAGTCAGGAAAAAAACAACCACCAATATGCCTGTATGTGACACACAGAGAATTCTTTCAAGTCTGCTATTATCTGTGCATATGGAATTACATTCAATGTTTATAAATGTTCAAATGTCTTGACATATTTACTCTGATTTTGGTAAATGCTACTTCATAAGGTGGATACATTCCTTGCTAACTCTACCCCCTGTGTATTGAAGTTTGCTGGAAATGATTCGAGATGTTAAAGAGGAGAGCAAGGCTCCAAAGTGTAGGTAAGGGAGCAAGGGAGAGATGTAAAAAAGAAGAAGCTGGGTGAGATTTTGCACTCTTGCCACCAAGCCAGCAGCCGGCGTAGATGAGACAGTGTTACAAGTTTAGAACAGCTGCCAACTAATGTTTGATCAGGGATAAAATATGCCGAGGTGACAACATCTTGCTCCCCTGCATTTCAGGGACTATCATTAAAAATGCAGGAAGGCTCGTACAGGCCCAGAAGGTCCTATGTTCTCTCAAGATACAAGGGAGAGAGACAAGTTCACAAGATGTCAAGAACAATATCCATTTGTGTTTACTATGCAAACCCACTGAGTAACCTTTCTATGCGTGTTTGTACTAAGGACCATTGAGAATTTAAGGGGAGAAAGGGCTGCTTAGAACAGGAGGGGAGAGGAGGCCAGGGAGGAACAAATAGGCAGAAAGATGGGTATTTGGAAAGTGGAAAGATGCCACTGCACAAGTAAGTGGGTTCTCTGGGGTGGGGGGAGAAAGAAAGAAGAAATGCAGGATTAAAAGATATATACATATATACACAAAAGCACAGCCAGGAAAGCCACAGTACAGCCACAAGTTAGCATCCACGGCCCCTTCCCTCCTCCCCTTTTAATAATATATTGATGTAAGCAGCTTGCGCATGCCAAACAAATTCTCAACATAAAAAGTCAACTGTCGGAAGGAGGCTCATCAATCTGGCAAAGTGCACTCAGGTAGAACGCCTCTCGGGGCGCCCGCCCCGGCAGCCATGCTGCTCAGGGGAAAGGGATCACTCCAGCTGACGGGCTCATAAATGTTCATTAAAAAGTCTTTCCGCCAGTTTACAGAAAAAAGCAGCTGTTTTGCAGGAACACTGGTAATTTATTTCTCAGTGATATTATGGAAAGCTGTTGCGGATAATTGAACTGTAGGAAGTTTTGCTGTTAAAATGGCAGAGACAGCTAGCCGAATTCACTCCATCAGCACCTCTTTACTAGTACAGCAACCACAGCAAATATGGTGATGTTCAGTTTGGGATTCTTTGCTGCAGTTCTCTAGGAGGCATGTTATGTATTGCTTCCCACATTTCTCACATTGTCTCATCATTTCTTTTTCTCTGAAGTGGAGGTAGAAGAGAAAATGTATTTATTTTTCTGCTGCAGCTATGATTTCCCCATGGATGATAAAGAGGTACACAGCTTTAGGAGTGCTATGCAATGTCATCAAGCAACCACAAAAGGGACCACTAACATTTTCTTGAATTAGGAAACACATTTTGTAGATTTAACTACAAAAAAAAATCATTTGCCATATTAATTGCTGCATTGGTCTCCTTTGTCATTAGGCTAGCAGTGAAGGCCCTCTTTCCTGCACAGAAGATGTCCCATGAATTAACTAGATATTTGACCTAATTGTTTGAATGTTTTAGAAATTGAAGTCTACTTTGGTTTTAACATTCTAGAGGCTGTAGCAGTGATTTATAACAAGAAGACCTTTGTATGGTGGGAGATCAAGCACTTAGAGTAAGAACCCTTTCCAGAACAGTGTGATGAGATCCTCCTTCCTTTTTTTTTTAACAGACTGCTTAAAAAATAAATGACTTTAAGCATTTTCATAGGTTAGAAATAGAGTAGCTGGCTTAGTAAACTGGTTAGATAAAGATTGTGGGTTTGCCATCTACAGTTTAGGAAAGGAAGAAAAAAAAACACGTCTACATCTCTCTCTTAAAAATTAATACTGTCAATGAAGTGTTTCCATTTTAACACAATTATTAATTCTCAGAGAAGGAAAAAAAATCTTTAATTTGATTTCAGTACAGTTGCACTGATTTGTGCTAGGGAGTACAGTGGTCAAAGGGTAACAGTCTCGGGAAGATTATCTATCTCAAAAGATTAGATTTCCAAAACAAAGTAAAGAATCTGCCATAACAGAGGTCAGCTAATTGTGGCATGCCATAGCAATTTTCTGTTCTGAAATCAGGAAGGAGATCCCTTGAGCACCTTCCTTTACTAATGCCAAGTGATAGTATAAATCGGAAATTGGTAAGACTCCACCCACAAAGTGTGACTTTACACATAGTTGTGTGAGTAATAGTTGTTTCACTTCTGTTTAAATTAGTAGAGGGTTTTTTTTTAGGGGGAGGGAGTTTTTTGGTTTTCTGTTTGCTTTGTTTAGGGTTTTTGTTGGGGTTTTTGTTTTGGTTTTTGTTTTGGGTTTTTATTTTTAATTTTTATATGGTTATTTATGAAGTGGCTTGAAACCAAATATGGCATATTTAAAATTAGTGAGAATAGCCATACAGTCTTCTGGGCTGGCTTATCTGAATCACCTTTTAGATCAACAAAACTACCTGTCAACCAAACATAAATGCAACATTTTGCTGCCTAAATATGAAGCACCAAAGAGCTTAATAAAAAAGACATTTTTCACAACCTGGTGGCATTATTGCACTCAGAAAAGAAAGAATCTGTGAAAGATCTAAGGCAACTGTAATACATTAAGGAAACACCCTGGATATTGTGATGTCACACACACATTTCACTGTGAATCGATGTTTTATAAAGAAAATTATTTTGACAGTGTTACTAATAAAAATCATGGCTTGAAAAATCTCGGCAAGTTCTGTTAGTTCTAGAGATAAATCATGATCAATTTCTTGAGATCTTGCTTCACAGTCTTTTCTTTCATACAGAAAAAGTAAACCTTCTCTTAGACTAAGTCAAAAAAGAATTATGGCAAATAATTAAGGTAAATATTAACAGAGAAGCTGGCATTTATTTAGACGATATCTGAAGCACAGGTCAGCAGTCAGGATAGGTCCAGCCCATCCATGTGCTGGAGATGGCAACAGAGAAGGATTCCTCTGAGGTCGGCAGGAGCAGGGGTAGGACTCAAACATTTTCCAGATCCTTTGCATTATACCAAAAATACCTGGATTGCTCCAAGCTCAGGCTAAAATCAGAGAACTAGTTACCTCACAGATTAATTTCTATTGTTTGTCACTCTTTTATTTTTATCCCCAACTTTCAAGTGGGCTGTGATTTTTAATTAGCTTGTGCTAGAGCAGTGTGCTCCTGACAAACATGGGAACTTGGTGCTTTTTAGAGGGGAGCTTCCTCATCATGTGGGGTTTCAATGCTTGCTTGTCTCTACTAATTAGAAGTGCTTATAAATTAATTATAAGCCTTCTTTACAAGCCAGTAGGAGAAAAACTGTGTGCTATGCTGGATATGATTAAGATATAAGAGCAAAGAATTTGAGAGAAAACACGGAAAGAATTTTTATTGACTAGCCTGTCTTCTAGCGTTGTTCTTGCAAAGAATATTTTTCCCTCATAAAAATAATTTTCCTTTATAAGAAGACCTCCTGCTCTTTGTTGGAAAAAGATGTTAAGCTTCAATTGGAAGTGGAGCTTTGACTGTTTTAAAGCAACACTGCAATTAAAACCTAAAATAAATAATTTTTTTTAAAAGAGGAGAAAATATATTATAATATGCGAATACATACACCCTTTACTTTAGACCTAGAGAAGAAACAAATAAAATCACAGTTAGTATATAGCCCCAGGAAGAAGTGTATCTCTTCCTGGAAACCATTCCTGTTTTGCTCTATTGGAACAGAAGGAGTTATGTACTATTCTATAGGATCTGACACTTTTCCATCTCTACCTCAGTACTGTCACTTTGTGCCATAGAGCTGGAATTGCAACACCAACCTTTTCATATCAGTTCATCAGTTCATCTTCATTTACCTACCTGAAGGGTGGAGCATCTAATACACACTTGAAATTGTCCCTTCTAAACCCTCTTTTTAATAACAGGTACTTGGAAGTCCTGTCTCAGCTGGAAATAAAACGTAGGAAGTCCATGAACAGAAGACAAAGATTAGAATAGTCAAGGAGGGAAAAAAAGGAACAGGTGCCTTATTTTGTGTGTAACCTTACTGCTAAATTGAGATATAGAAGTGTGAGACCAGAAAGTGAAAATTAAAAATCTCTTCTTATGGTAAGATGGTCAATAAACTGTCATCTCTGATTGCTTGTTTTGTGTTTTATTGTTTTTTAAGAAGGTTCAGAAGAAGGTAAAAATCAAAGAACTTGCATTAAAAGGAAAAAATCAGTGGGTTTCTGCTTCACCATGGCACTCTGCCTTTCATTTGTGAGACTGATTGCACAATGCATTGCTATAGCATCACCATCATCGCTGAATGAGCCTGAAAAAAATGTTAAGCATCTCTTCCATGAACCTTTTCTTTCCACATAATATTTTCAGTGGCTTCTCCATCTGATTCTTTTCTTGCCATCTAACCTAGAGACCTCCTATATCAAAGAATACCAGCTCTGACACCATCTAAATCTGTTCTGCCTGAGCCTGAAGAATCCAGACCAGTGAAGTGAACCAGAGTACAGCACACCAGCTGTATCGCTGAACTGCTTGGTGAGAGACATATTTCTTTGACTGCCCAGCTACCCTGTATTCTGAGAATGTCAACAAAAACGCATATTCCCCATGTCTACTCTCCTTTTTCTCTTTTGGGATTTTGTGTATTTTGTCACATTTAGAACTGAATGACAGTAATAACCTTTTCTTCCTACTAAGAAGGATAGCTTGACACAGAAAATTGACCTGAAGTCTTCTGTCTGAAGAAGGGACTTTTTGATGAAAAAGGGACGTTGGAAAATACTCTCTGACTTTTCCCCCCACCCATTTCCTATTCTGTGCATTTCCCAGCTTTGGCATGAATTTTAAAACCTTTGACATGCTAATGATAAGCTAAGGCTTCTAATCTTTAAACCTTGAAATGTATTTAAGTTTGTTGTTGGACACGAACATGTTGCATCACACTTCTGACTCTGGTTCTATCATTCATTGAAATGAAAGAAAAACACAAATAGTCCTAATTTTTGCTCCCTGAGAAGACATGAGGTACAGTCACAACACAATGCATGCTTCTGCAACAACCTTTCCATCTCCACAGATACACTGCAATTTGCAAAGGGGTGGAGAAAGCAAGGCTCTAAGGGATGATCAATGTTTTCAAGAGCTACCTTCTGGGTAACTCAGAGCAGATGTACACAATCTCATGGAGTCATATGGACTGTGTCTGGCCTTATCTCGTGTGAAGCTGGCTACAAGGAGTGCACATTTAGGTCATTATTGAAACACGTAAGACTATTTTATTTTAATTAACATTTTTAGCAAGAGTTGGTGTCTTGGTTCTGGCCAAGCCAGAGTCAACCTTGCCAGGCAGCCAGCCCAGGTGAGCTGAGTTAGCCGGGCTGTTTCCACACCATCTGACATCACTCCCCCATAAAAGGGACTGGTCAGGGAGGGGTGCTCTGGGCAGTCTGATTGTGGTTGAGGTGTTTGGTTGGTGCTTGTATTAGGCAGTACTTGGTTATGATTGGATTGGTAAGGTACTCTGTGTTATCACTGGGTGACTGTAATTGGCTGTTGTTCTCCTTTCACAGTGCTTTTGTCAGCAAACTGTCCTTACTCCAACCTGTGGAGGCTCTGTTTCTTCTCTGGGAGTGGGTGAGTGATTGGTGTGTGGTGCTCAGCTGCTGTTTGGGGCTTAGCCACCACAGATGGATATCAATGGGCATGCCTGTGTATCAGTGAAGGTACTCTTTGTGGTCCCTGAGAACTTGCAGCAACTGGCCTTACTTTAATTGTGTGTCTTTTCTATGCTAACTCTAGTCTTTGGTTGTGAGCTGTTATCTTTTTCAAACACGCACTTGTTGAACAAGTAATCCTTATGGTAGTATGTATTTTTTTACTGGGATCTTTAGATCTTCTGGATTCTTAAGATGGGTATTTTTCTGGTTTGTACCTGCCTTTGCAGATGCCATGTGAATCCTTTTGTGTCTTTTGGCTTTTCATGTTTAGCAGGGAAACTTTTGTTCACTGCAGAAGAGATATGGTCATAAATGAAAGCCCCTGCTTTTTTTCCCTAGCTGGACTAAATTCCATGCTAACATAACACTGTTATTCAGCATTGCATTTTCCCGAGCATAACGGGTATGTAAGAGCCTGATGAAACAAAGGCTTTACATGACAATTTTAACTAAGCTGTTACTAAGTGACATTAGAAATGTTCATTAGGGAATATTGTCTCTTACCTCTTCAAATGATTGTCCTATTCTGCTTTGGTTTTCTTTGATTATTTTTTTTTAATTCTTTCACATTTACTTTTTTTTTCTGTGCATGTAAGCTGTGTATCTGCTTACACTTCCTCTTCAAAGACCTAAAGAGAGTTACTCTCCTGTTTTGTTTCCTTTCGTTGTATGCTGTAATAGTGTTATTTTCATTTACTTTCAGAGACTGCAGTGATGGTTTGTATCTAATTCCTCAATGGCAGTTTTAAGTTGTTCCTTCATATTCCCTACTTCCTCATTTTTTTCACAATTTTCCATTTTTTAGAAATGAACTTGAGCAGACTTGATCTGTCTCTTAGGGAAAGTATCTTGTTTGAATTTTTTTCATGCATGAACACTGATAATGTTTTCACAGGTGATTGGAAAAAGTAGTGACTTGTACTCCTGCTACTTCATAGACCTCTTCTGTATCAGTTGATACTAATTGAAATTTTACTCTAAGTCTTTATATGAATTAGATACTGATTAAAGACTGTATAGACTAGGCAAATTTAATATAGCCTATTTTTTAATTAGAGAACATAAATCTATTATGTTGTTATTATGCTGAGGTTTTGAACACTTTCTTCCAACACTTTTTTTAAGGAATATCATGCAAAGGCATTGGTGTAGTCTTGAGGACTGACATTTTACTTCTTTTATGCAGTTTTCTAGGAAAACTTTTATTTAGGTCACCTGATGCAGAATATAGAATTCATTTACTTTGTACCAGTGCTTAATATTTATTTTGTTTGAATATTTCCTAGCACGTACCTACAGGGATACAAAACTTGAACATATATGTCTAGCAGATAAATCAACCTGTTATCTATTAGGTTTAGATAATAATTATTTGTGAATATTATTAATTTCTTTCTTTGGAATATTACACTCTAATGTGTTCTGTTTTCACATATATACCTCAGCAGAATCACAGCAATGCAAAAGCCACAAGAAAAATTAAAAAGATCCCAAGTGTATTATAGGGTCTGTTTCAGAGTTTCACCTGGAGTCATGATAGGGGTGAGAGACTTAAAAATTTTAAGTATTTAGCTTTTGCAATATTAAATGCAGGAAGTATCAGTACTAGATGTCTTGATGTTCATATACATGTTCAGAAATATATGTTCACTCTCATTATGCCTCTACTTGGGCATCAGACACTCTTATCCATGAGTTTTAAGTATAACATTCTTTCTGCACTCTTTGCTCACTTCTGTTGAACCTCATAATTAGAAATATTTTAATTCTACTCATGATTTATAATTTCAGAAAACCCTAGGTGCAAACCTACATTCCAAATATCCTCATTTAAAAATGGACTGCTGTAATTACATGATCATTTCATTGCAAATCTGCAGGGGACAGTAACTCAATATAAAGCCTGAAAAAATTAATGAGAAGCTTAATTATAATAATATCATTAAATCTTAATAAGAGAAAAAGTCTAACTTTGCTTTATTTTAGCTTGGGCACCTAATACAATTTTATTACAGTGCAGTAGTGATATGTCCTGAATTTTTAGGGAAACTAATAATGTAATTGCAAAGGCTGGGTAACTTTAATATTTTTTTCTTTTAAGTAAGTGGGAAAAGAAAATAAAACCTCTTCACCATGTATAGGAATGTGGGCAAGATCTAATACTGTTTGGCTAATATCAAATGTAGATTTCCTATCAATACTTAGCATGTCACTTTACCAGAAACTGTTAGCAGCCATTGCCCAAATTTTCACAAAAAAAGTTCTTTCAGAACTTCATTCATAGTGGCTCAGGACAGGTTTTTTGAGGTGCATTACTGTCTACTTCAAAAAGCAAGGTACAAATGATAACAGCCGAACTTCAGTCACCATGGTTACAGAATGGAGTCTGTACTCATGGTTTATTAATATTTAGCAGATATCAGATTTTCCCTATTTTTTCATATATACAGCCCAGATACTTTACAGAAGTTATTTACAAAGAGCACAACATTCCTGAACACACAGCCCTGCTGGTGACAAATGTTTAAATGTGGAGTGCATTAGTGTGGCATCAGACATTGTCAATAATGCATGTGCACCACCATTTAATTATTTTGAAAACATCTGTTGAAGTAAAATATGTTCCATAGGGGAATAAGGAAGTCAAGTGCATTAGTGGCTGTGTTACATTTCACTCTGTAACATAGAAAACCCTAAAGGGAAGGCCAGGATTCAAGGACATTTTCCATTTTAGTCTTTGTAGCTAAGGAAGTGGATTAGTTAAGTCTTTTGTCTAGCATTGACTTTCTAAGAATTTTTAAAATTGGTCTAAAATTGGTTCTCTAATGAGAACACATCTCAGAAACCCTTTATTTTCTCCACAGTACACCTGAATGTATACCACTTGTCTTCTGAGAGATTCTAATTTCTGACATACTGTGATGCTTTTTCACAACTGGAGATTAGTTTACTCCTGGCTTTGAGTGAGAGAGCTGGTAAGCTTCCTCTCCTTAGTCCTTTTTCCCTTCCTCTCATGTAGTGTTTGGTTTCACTCTCAAAATGAACAATTTATTTCCTTTCCAGCTTTGTTTTTCTTGGCTTACTCCAACTGCTAGAAACATTTTAATTTTTTTTTTGAATAATTGAAAACCTTCCATGTTTGGTTTCAGAGCCTGATGTAAGTAAGTTTTATGTATGGCTATTTAAAATGTATGCAACTAGCAACACTTCATCATAACAACTTTCATAAATTGTCCAAGGAAGAAATTAAAGATGTTTGAGACACTATCTGATATATTCCATGTGAAGAATTGTCTTGTTGTGCACTTTTTACAAATGGCATCAACCATTGTTATTAAGTTAACTTAGTAGATCATAATTAATGGTACAAGAAGCTAATAGACTTCTAGTCAGGCTATGCCAATACAGGAATGCCACAGGTGGTATAAGGCAATCTTCAACTACGTGGTCAGGAATTCAGAAATGGACAGCATGTTCCTCTAACTGCTGCACGGAGAGGATAGGAGCCAAATAATGAATGCAAAAGCCCAGCATGTAACACTCTACAATTAAAGTTCCCTGGAAGTCCTCAAACTCAGCAGAGAGAGCCTGGAGACTGCAAAGAACCATGTAGATGGTCCATGCAAAGTGCTCACTGAGGGGCTGACAGTGGCACCCAGCAGGGAACAGTCAATGCTGACCTGAAGGGATTTCCTTGTGACTGAAAACTTTACTAAAGTGGAAAATAAAGTGGAACTAAACCAGAAGGGGAGCTTTGTGAAGCTACGATCATGGAGAGAAACTTTCAGTGCATGAGAGAGTGTGAAGTTTGGGGGAGGAGGAAAACACAGGTTGAAGCCAGCAAAGAAAAAGGGGGAGTACACAGCACCAGAAAGGCTGCAGCCTAATGTACTCTGGAAGCGGCAGAAGCCTGTCTTTAGGCAATTGGTAACGGCTGCAGCCTGAGGTCCTTGGCTCCTCTGCCTCAGAGAGAAGGGTCTGATTCTTCCAGCAGCATTTGAGCCCACTCAAGATGTGGTTAATTTTCCGAAGAGGATAAGCATGTCTACTGCAGGGGGATCATGGCTGATGAGATTCCTAAGGCCCCATCATAAAACGTTCAAAGTCTGGCAAGATGAATTCAGTCTGGGAGTATATGGGGTTAATGGTCCTATATCTTTACCTCAGCAGGCAGTCAGCACTAGTGTTAATAGTGGGAACTCTCTGAAAGCCATTAGAGGAATTCTAGGGAGCTCTACTGCCTCTTGGTCCCTTTCATCAGCCTCTTTAGTATGACAAATAGCTTGGGGCTGCCTACCAGCCAGTTATTTTTGAAGGTGTGTGAAAGTGGGTAGAAACATCTGTTCAAAGCCACCATTCTGAACTATCCTTTCAGTGATGTAAAAACCCCACAAACCTAATTTAAGTTGAATATGCATAACTACATTTTCTCCAATAGATTTTTTTCCAGTTCTTAATTTTTTTTTGCTTGAAAATTTCATTTGTTCCTATAAATTAGATGTCCAACCAAGAAAAGAACACTGAGAAGAAATCTAAGGCTTCTATGTACATGAGTCCAGACTGCATAGGTGATAATCTCCCTTCACTCTCAGTTACTAAGGAAAAATAGTTCTCTTATCATGCAATTATTTTTAATATGATTATAAATTTGTGGCTGGAATTCTTACAGTCTCCCTATTCTTCCCCTGCAGACAGACAAGGGGAGGATGGACTTTTCCACCATGACCTTCTGATGATCATATGAGTCAATACTAGACAGAAGGGGCCAAGGGGCGGGGAAAAAAACCCCACAGAAAGATGGTAGCAGGGTCTCCCAGTATGGCACTACCACAAGTTCAGTGCAGCCAATTAAGTCCTGGTTTCTGCTGAAGAATGTTTCTAGGGAAAAGATTTTGCAATATGCAATCGCAGAGGAGGAAAAGAAATTACTGTTTTTCATCTCCATGGCTGTGCAAATAAAAATAGTGCTAGCAATACTACGTTTCTTGAGTTCCTGGACTTGGCACTTAGGTTTTGTATTTTTCCAAATCTCAGCACATTGTTTTCAGAAATCAAATCCATTATATTTTTGTTGTGCAAACTACAAATGTTGTCACATACATATGATACAGCTGTTTATTTCCTGCTGTTTGTTTGGCCTTCTTTATGTTATTCTGACTCCTGAGGTTTTTGTCATTCAAAATATGACAATTTAGAAATAGTTACAGAGAACCGGCTGCATCTAGTGTGGTTTTTTCCGACTAATTCATATTGAAAACACACTATCTGTTTAGTTCCAACTTTTGAGTTCTTTAAAATGGAACAGCCAGAGAATGCACAAAAGTTTCTGCCAGTACTTTCCATACGCAGTCAGTTTAAAAAAGTCTGCATATTTAACATAATTTAAGATCTCTGCAGCCTGAGCAATTATCTTAATAGCAGGGAATCGAGGCCTACTGGTTAAGTTTTATCCTCCCTTTGTCAGGCTTGTTTCTTTGATATTAGTATCTAGATGCATACCACAGGGTGAAACTAGGTTTTATTAAAGGAGGGTCAGCATTCTGTTAATCTAATTTAAAAGCATTAAGGGGAGTAGAGGAACATTAATTGATTTGTTGGGAGGGTTTTGACTCCAGCCAACCTGATCTTGCTGGTTACGCTCTCTTTTCATTTACACTATTTTGAAGAAAAGACTACTTGGGCAGTAGCACATTATATACTGTATTTTGCCTATAGTTTAAAAAAATAAATCATACTGCAGATGTTGGCGAGTGTGTGACATTGGTACATGTCTTTATCACTAAAGTGATCTATGACATCACAACTTTCAGTAATCAACAACTAAGTTTTAATGTGACAGTAAAAACTCTGGAAAAACTAGTATTTAGCAGCAAGAAGTTAAACTGTTTCAGTAGTGCAATGAAGGCTGCCTGAATTGCATGCTAGGGAAGTCTAGTAAGGACAGGACAATCTTGAAACAGATGAGAAAAAAAAGTATATGGAGTTACCTGGATATTTTTGGATGATGAATTAAGAATCGCAAGTTGATAAAATTGGTGAAAACTTTTACCAATGACATATTTGCAGTTCAGATTCTAATGTATACTTGGGGGATGTGCTCCTTTATTCCATAATTTATTTTTTCCCCATGACTCCTATATCCTTTCACTCTCTGCTCTTATATTAAATTTAAAAAGCTTAAAGAACAAAGGGAAATTTAGTAACAGTGTGGAGGAAAAAAAAAGGCAAGAAGTTCTCTCTGCATAAAAAGCATGGATGCTCATTTTTATGGATTCATACCAAAGATTGATGGAGTTGGCATTTAAGAAGGTGCAGTCTCTGATGGAAAATGTGATTGAAGTTTTCCCACAGTGGGAGTTTTTTCTCGGTTTCCTTCTGTGTGGGTTGTCTCCATGTGAACCTTTTCTTCAATGGGGACAGTAATAAATGTTTACCAGTTTCTACTTTCATGAGGCTTGTAGGAGTTATTCTCACCAGCAAATTTCTCTTTCCTATTTGGGATACTCTGGCCATTGAATGAAAAATTATTAGATGGAAGATGAACTTCTGTGTTCATTTGTGATAATAGGATTTTGTTGGGAAGCATGTGAGTTGGGAAAGGAGTCTAAATACCCAAGTATTTTGAAAATAGAAATTTTGAAAAATTTTGAGAAGTCTTTGTAATTTTCAACTGTATTTTCAGGTGCTTCAAGCCAAGATTGTCATAAATTATTTTCAAAGGCTTCTGCATAAGCACTTGCGAATATGTAGTCTCTCTACAGACTGCAAACTGTTTAAAAAAAAAAAAAGGCAAAGCTATATCACAACCATACATAATCAGTTCTATATACTAGGGGAATGACATGCCCTGGATCAAACGGATATCAGTTGGCTGCAATTAATCAAACAAGTGTGAATTCAGGTTTCTTACACAACATATTTTGTGCAATGTGAATAGTTTGGGCATCCAGAGAACATGCTCGAGGTTTAACTGTGCATAATACAGCAGTTGAGAACATATGCATGCTTCTGACAGAGATTCTAAAGGAAGGAAATAATCCTGAAAGAACTAGAATTCTTCCTGAGAAGGCTCCAGGTCTCTTAAGGTGGGGGATAGGTGTCGATGTTGAAGCTAAGGTAACAGCTTCTACACAGAACATAACCCCCCAGTCATTTATATGGCAGTGAGTCACCAAAAACTCTGGGGTACCTAAATGATCATATATACAGCTATAGTAGAGGAGCCAACACCCACGAGGACTGAGAAGGAAATGACTTGCTTTTAGGTGTATGGCATATTGACAAGAGTGTTCCTGGTGGCTGAGGGTGACTTTGTGGAGTTCTCTAGTTCACATATCCCTAGCCAAAACAATGCAGGACGCAAAACGTTTGGCACTTGTGAAACATGATCATAGTAACAGTAATTCACTTTCAGCGCATCCTGGCTATGGCAAGAGCACTCATCTGTTACAAAGCTTTCCAATAGAGAATTTGATAACCCAAATTACATGCATGGGTTCTGGGCACCACCCTTCTCAGTGAGTCCCGAGGAGCTGATGCTGCTTTTCAGGTGACTGGGGGAAGAATGGAGGGAGGGTTAGCAAATATTTGTCTGGAAACCACATACAGTCAGGGAAAAAGTCGTATCCCTCAGCTTTTCTGTCCCAGCAGCTAGGTTGCTTCTTTTTGCCTGTACACTAAGGAAGTGAACAGTGCCCCTTCCTTGTTAAGACTGAGCTGAGAGCATCTATCAAAAACACTCTCAGCTTCTGAGGCAAGTGCATCTCCTTGCCGCATGGCTGCTCTGGGTCTGAGGTCTTTGAAGTATTTGCTTACTGTGTGACAAGAATGTCCAACTAGAAATGCTGCCTCTTCATGGGACACATTCCTTCACCCTTCTTACTGTGGGTAAGAAGAAATTGCTTCTTTTCCAGCCCTCCACAGAATCACAAGGTTGGAAAAGACCTTTAAGATCATTGAGTCCAACCATTCCAGTACTTACAGAATCACTTCATACGGAATTTTGATGACTTGGTTTCCATAATACTAAAAATCTATATCAGAAAGAAGACATTTTGGGAATAAACGTGGTAATTTAGTCAAGTAGATGTCTCAGAGAAAGTAGGTTTTTACCTGCAATTCATATGCGACAAAGATCAATTTTCATTTAATTAAGTTGCCTAATTCTTTTCTATGCAAAAGAGGTCTGGTAATTTCTGGGGGATTATAATCTGAGTAATTGGGGGAAAATTTAAAATGAGAATGTCACTGCCGAATAAACTTTTTTAAAAAGAAATAAATTGTACTTTTTGATTTTGTGACCTGGAAATAGTTTTTGTTTCTGTTTCCTTAAACTGTTTTTGTATGTAAAAGAAAGGAAAAAGAATGCGAAACTCGCAGATGAAAAACTGCTTTTCTGCCGCAAAAGGCGGATCATGTGATGCTAAAGAAATTTCAAGGTATCTGATGGCTCAGGCTGAGACATGTAACTTGGAATGGGGGTACTCTGGTTAACTAGTGCAGTTTAAACTCTTGCATCTTCTGTACAGGCCTGCTGCTCCATCACTGTAAGTGAAATCTGTGGAAGCCAGAAGCGAGTACTTTAAAAAAACCAAAACCCATCCCCAAAAGAAAGCAATACATTTTGCAGATCCCTCCACACTTGTTTTTTCTCTAGAAGCTGTGCTTCTTCAATAATTCAGGAGGAGCAAGAACCAGCAGATCTTACAGCATATTTGATGTGCCAGCAAACAGACTGGAGATTGTTTCATTTCAATTAGCCCCTTTGTTGCCAACAAAAGACTGACAAACACACTGAGAGAGGGACAGACATATGGCACTTTTGCTTTCCACTTTGCTTTTCATTTGATGATAGTCCTCTTATCACAGCCTCTCACCGATTCCCCCCCACCTCGTGCCCGCTTCCTCCTTTACCATACTTTACCTACTATTGTTCTCCTTGTATCATCTTACTTGGGATCAAGTGATTCTCTCCAGTGCAGAAATAAGAAGACGTATTCTTTTTCAGCGTCTTCTGATCTCCTGGGCTAATTGGCTCAGGTGTAAACCAAGCCAGCAGGGCTGCAACTTTGATGTGACACTTTAGAGCGGCACACCTGGTAACATCCCTGTTTGTGTGTCAAATACCAGCCGGCCTTGCCTGCTGCTCAAACTCAGCTAATAAAAACGCTAGTAATCACGTTGTATTACAAGGCTCAAATTCATGCTGTTACTTTATTGCAAGGTTGTCATTAATTTTGCAGGGTGAACCTGGAATCTGATCTGACCTGTTTTTAATAAGTGCGGGCCTGTGTGCAAGTGTGTAAGTGAGTGACAGAAAGGTGACTGCCAGCTGTTTCTTCTTTACATATGGTGTTACCCTTTGCTTTGATCAATAATGCTGTTTCACTTTAAAAAGAAGCTCATTTTGTAAGGATGCAGAAGAGGGGCCTTCCTGCCTCCCTTGTCCCTGTGGTTTGTTTGTAAAGCATACACAATTAGGGAAAGGTCAGTCAACAGTAAGGAGTATCTTATGGCTTTGCTAGAGATTGTTCCCCTCTTTTGCTCTGTAGATCTGGACCTGGCGTTGAACGATTGTCTTCTTACTGTTGCTTGTAATGGCATTTGGTAGAGTTCCAAACCTAGGTGAAGCCTGGGAAAAAGTAACAGGGTTTTTTGGGTGGTTTTTTTTTTAATTGCAAAGCAAGGTCACATCTAAAAGGAAAAAGTAAAAATTCTTCTGAGTCACAAGGACTCTGTTTAACTCTAGTCCACTATAAGTGTAATTATACTTGAATATAATATGTATAAAACTATACATATGTATCTGCATATGAGTTTTTGAGTTTTAAAATGCTCGCCTTTTTTTTTCATTTTTACCGTGGGGAAAATGTTGCATCTTCTCTGTGTTACTATAACCAGAAATACATTCAGTATTTAACAAAGATGTTTTCAACAATGATTTTTTTTTGTCTAATCAGCCATGAGTTGCTAGAATTTTTATTGGTGAGTTAGGAATGTGGGATAACTAAGTTTGGTTTTTTTGGATATAGAATTTTCATCAAATTACTTTTGAAAATGTCTGTTACTTCTTTCTGGCACAGTGGAGAAATATTTTTGAATATGAAGAGATAGACACATCATACAGAAGCTAAAATGCATGAGAACTTGGAGTAAGGTAAGCACCTAAGTAATTATCAAAAGAGATTAAAGGCCCTTTTGAAATTCAATGAAAATGATAACTAATTTCTGGAGCTGTTAGGGGAAAAAAAAATCTAAAATTCCTAAATTGAAAATTAAAGGGGAAAATCACTGAAAGTGAGAAAATATAGAATCATAGAATGTGTTAGGCTGGAAGGGACCTCTAAAGGTCATCTAGTCCAACCCCCCTGCAGTAAGCAGGGACATCTTCACTACATCAGGTTGCTCAGAGCCATATCAAGCCTGACCTTGAATATCTCCAGGGATGAGGCCTCCACTAACTCCCTGGGCAAGTTGTTCCAGTGTTCTACTACCCTCATATTGAAGAACTTTTTCCTAACATCCAACTTAAATCTCCCCATAAAGGTTCTTTTTAGTTTGGTTGGTTTTTGGAATTTTTTTTCTTCCCTCCAAATCCACAGAACACAGATTTTTGAGCCTTCAGTTTTACAGCATGGCCAAGAGTCCTTAGCAGAATACTGAAAATTAGCAGCTCAAACTGTACTAACTCCTCAGCATCACAAAGCATAGAGCATTTAATGTTCAATCTGCCCTGGTGTCACTCTATTGTCTGTAGACTGATAAAAACCAGTCAGATCTTCCCATAACAGAGACATAAATAAGTTTCTGTAAATTAAAATTCTCTATGCTTATGGAGAAGATCTCTACATTCACAATACCCAAAACATGAGTTGTCTAAATATGAAAATAATAGGGGTTCACATAAATAGCTTTTCTGATAAAATTTTTCCAAATTTTACAAATGGTAACTTAGTCCTAGGCTCAACTGGATTTAATGCAGCCTTGAACTGTCTATGCAAAATGACTGAAAAGCACACTGATGGCAAAACAAACTGAAAAAAACCTTTAGATCCAAAGAAAACCACAGAAAAGGTAAGATATAAAGATTTTAGATCACTGTTACATCATCAATTTGCTCATGATGAAGAAAGTGCAAGAATAAAGCAATCCACCTGATCACCTGATAGCTGGTAGAAAGCAGAAACCTGAAAACAAGCAATAAAGAGACAAAAATGGATTAGCCCATTTTTTAATTGATTGCTTAGAGGCCTTTGTTGTCTGTCCATTTCAGGTGATATAATCTGTAACTCTACATCCTTTTCTGATCACTTCAGTTTTAGAAAAGCAATGAGAACTTGGAGGTGGCTCAAAGGAAGGCAAAAAGCCTCAAAAAGTCAACTGGTAGATAGAAGTGACTGACTCGCAGGGCAAAATAACATGTCAGAAGTTTCATTTCTTTTTTTGCAATATAAGGTTTTAGGATCTTCAATTTGTTGTCTGTACTGACTTCAGCAAGGACAGTAATGCACTCACCAACACAACTGTGCATTGCTGGCAGGCAAAGATCGAAAGAGCAAAGTCACAACTGAGGGGTATTTTGAGGAAGTGAGAGCAAAACATTAATTATTACTATAGAAAGTGAGGTAAAAGTTGAATATAAGTAAAATATTTCCTTGCCATTCGGTTTTCACACTAATGAAAGCACCTTCATCTACACTTTTTGACCTGCACAGAACACCACAAAGCATTCCAATGATGAAGGAGGAAAGGGGGGACACAATTTCTGTCCCACTCTCTTGGCTCTCTAATGGTCTGGTTTACACTAAAATCAGTCTGGATACTTAAAAGCCCTAATTTTCTCTTGAATTTGCAAGTAAACATAGTGTTTATTTGAATAAATAAGTAATTTAGATTCTTATTGACATGATCATGAGCCTGCATTTTTTCTGATGTTCTTAGAAGAATTACCCTTGTGCACCCTGGACATTTCCAGGGTAGCAAGGAAATAGTGTGTCTTGGAAGAGTTTCAAAACCTGGCCTTTGGATTTGAATTATTACTGAGGGTAGGAAAGCCTGCAGAGGAAGAAACTATGTTAACCCTCCGCCACTATTCCTGAAAAGAGTACTAATTAACAAAACAAAATTAAATGCAATCAAATCAGTGTTTGACAGAAAAGGAACAGGCTAAAAGAATATCTGAGGCATTACAATATATGTGTGTTTTATTAAAATAATTATGGGGCAGATTCTATCTACTACCTACACACTTTATTCTGCAAGGGGATACAGTAACTCAAGTAATGGCCAGATACCTGTTTTAGGAAGGTTTAGTATCTTGCACTGGAGAATCCATACTTTGGTGCAGCTGTCCCTCTTCTGTACATCTTTGTGATGGAGTAGATTCTTCATTGCCAGTATCAGCCTCTTTTGCATGCAACACTTTGGTATGTCTTCCCATCCAGGGGACGGTGTCTCACACTGTGAAGCAACGCATAATCTGCAGTACTAATAATGAGGATACCAGTTTCTCATTCTGCACAAAGTGAACTTCCTTAAGCACTACATTCCTATGTAGGTAAAGATTATTGTAACAAGCACCATCGTGGCTTCTATTCTAGTCACTAACATGCAAAAAGGGGGGGGAGTCCAAGCATTTATTGCAAGCTGTATCCACTCTCCCCAGCACCACCAGCAGAGAATGTTTTGGAGAGTGGAGCTGAAGATCCCTGAGGTATTGTCTGAGAAGTAATTTATAAAAGCCTTTTTTCATGAAAGGTGGGAAGAAGAGTTCCCTTCTTACGTCTCCCTTCCTTGCTCCAGCTAAGTGTATTTGAAAATTCTCATAGAATATTTTTAAAGAAACAATCATCATAGGGTTTTTTGAGGTTCAGAAAAAATATTATTCAGTTATCTATTTTATTTTTGTGATGGGCATGAAGTCTGATCTGCAGATTTTAGATAGCCATTATAATATAGAATAATTATTTATTTTAAAAGACCCAAAAAAATATATCAACAATTTTTTTCCCAGTTATTTCTTTTCCAACACTCACAGGTGCAAAGACAATGTCCTTGTACAATGTTCAGCCTCTGTCAGTCTGTACCTTTGGATAAGATTTCACACTGCAATTTTCAATGTTTGTCAAATTGTTGTGGAATATATATCAACAAGAAGTGAATCCTGAAGGAACTGACCACAGTTGGCACAGTATGAGTGCTATTCTTATCTTTTTGAAGGAAGTTTCCAAGAAAAGTCTGACAAACTTTTAAGATGGTGGTTAATATACACATATGCATCTCTTGAAATAAATTTCAGAAAATGTTTGGAGAGTAGGTGTGTTTTAATAATAGCTACTCTGCTCCTCCAATAAATGTCCAGCCCTACCCATTCTTTAATAGTATGCTTTATTATATTATTTGCATTAATCCATTCTTCATTTGTTTGTTTGTTTGTTTTAATGGAAATCCTGCCTCACTATTCTTCTGAAATAAGCAGCGTAAACAAAAGCAGCCAGCCCTGCCAAGTTCTTCTGGTCAGTTTAAATCTGCAAAAAGCTCCATTCACTTGTACAGAAACTCCCTATACAAGACAGAAGTGTTTTTTTCAGAGTCCATTTGTTTCTGTAAGATTTTCTCTTCTCCGTTGCTTCTCTTGCTTGATTTATTTTAATTTTTTCCTGAAGGTGAGAAACTTTATTCTATCCTACTTCCCACCATTGACCTGGTAACATATCACTGTATTTTGTTATCTGTTTGATTTTCATAATTTTCTCTTATCTATTTTACAAAACATATGCAAAATCCTTTCATCCTTAAGGCCAACACAGCAGTGGTTTATCCAGTCTCCACAAATACTGTTTGTTTTTTTTTATTTCTTGCCTCAGAATGCCAGCTGGACCACTAAGCAGTTAGACTGGTGATCACAGCTCTGGATGTTGAAGTAAACACAGAAAGGTTTTACCACCACTCAGTGACAATCAGTCTTTTTGCAGATTTTATTTCCCATTGCTGTTATGCTCCTTTAAATGACTGGGTCAATCACAAGGCAGAGGGAGGGAGAGACTGCCTCTTCCCTTGGAAAGCAAATGAGCGTGTTGGGGCAGAAAGGTTTGGAGACCTCAGGGTTTGGTGGAAATAACATAAACCTGGGAGTGTGCAGCTCCTGCAGAGAGATTGAGAGACCACAGGAAAGAGCAAGGATCAAACAGGCAGGTTTCTGAGGGGATGAAAATGTCGTTGTAGAGCCTGGAGTGGACAAAGGCAGAGCTTGCTGCAACTCAGGAAGCCTCTGAATTGCTTCCCTGGGAGAAAGACACTGTGGGCAGACAGACAGCTGATTGTAAACATAATTTTCATTTTGATTCTGTCTTCCCTGCTTACCTGGAGTTCATTCAAAGAATGTTTCTTATAGGTATTATGAATATTATTATTAATAGTGTCACTAATAAAAGCTTTGGAAACCTTTTAGTATATTTTTTGGAGCTCCTGCTCAGAGGTGATATAGGTAAATCCACCTCTAGATTTAGTTAATACAAAATCCTGCCACAAGAATATAGCAGACTGTATATGAATGGTAGAGAAAAATGAGTATACTACCTAGGGTCAATATTCAGATCTGTTTCTTCTAAAAACATTGTTAAGGCTTTTATCTTTTTGTCTTGCGCAGCTCTTCAGTGTTCAGATGAATTGTGAGTTATGTTTCTGATATCCCTCCCCAAATTTATGAAGAATCCTCTGAAATCAAGAGAAGGAGGGAGGTGCTCTTAGCTGGGTACAAACACAATAACTTCTGTTGGTTTTTCTACTGCAGAACTTCTGCACAGTAAGTCTGTTTACAATATAAAATGTATTTAAAATCCAGGTTTCTTCTTGGTGTTTTTCGTATTGCTGTCGTTTCCTATAGTCTCCCATGCATCCTAAACCTCAAGCTTTATTATTTGATACCCAACTATTCTGAAATTATTTCCCTCCATCATTCATTTTGGATTTGAAAAAATCTTTAATTTTATTTACTGTTTCCCATAATATGTTGAAAGTTACCCTATCCTTTTGAAAATAGATTGTTTAGCTGCTCTTTACCCTAATAGTGAGCTGGGTGAAGCTATGACACAGTTCTGTGTTTGTCAGAGAATCTGGGAAATTTCCCAGAATCAGTTTTCTTTTGCTTTGGTACCATCTTTCTTTTGGGTCTTCTGATTTCTTATTTTAGATTCTACTACTCTATCTGAGTGACTCAGCTTGTACTTTGGATTAGTTTTCTGTGTGTCTTATTTTTCTGATTTTTTCCTGTTTCATTTCTTCTTCACATTTAAGAAGTCATCTTCTATTTCCTGCTGTAAGTCCTTAATATCATCCATTTTGTTCTCTACCCTAAAGCGAGCTACGACAGATCGTGAAACATTTGTCCCCATCTGCTCACCAGAGTAGTTTTTTATTCTTAATTCTATTTGTACAAAGGATTCAGAGGTTTATAGACATATTAACACTACAGGATCTGAGAACATTTTAATTTGTTTTTCATGATCATACCCTCGATTGTCTCAGAGTTCTTCAGTTGTATCTTTCCACCCTTGCATCTATGATTTAAAACACAAATCTGCAGCTAATTGCCTGGTTTTAGTCACATTTTCCTCTGTGCTAAGTTCCTCTAAGTAGACTTAAATATTCTGACATATTTTTCTCCTTAGAAAATTTCAGCTAAGTTTCTCTTCTTTTCTGTAGAGTCACAGAATCACAGAACATTAGGGGTTGGAAGGGACCTTGAAAGATCATCTAGTCCAGCCCCCCTGCCAGAGCAGAGTCACCTAGACTAAATCACACAGGAACGCATCTAGGCAGGTTTTTAATGTCTCCAGAGAACGAGATTCCACAACCACACTGGGAAGTCTGTTCCAGTGCTGTCACCCTCACAGTGAAAAGGTTAATCCTTATATTCACATGGAACTTCCTATGCTCCAGCTCACACCTGTTGTCCCTTGTCTTATTGCTCGCTGGCCATCACTGAGAAGAGCCTGGCTCCGTCATACTGACTCCCACTCTTTACATATTTATAAGCATTAACAAGGTCACCCCTCAGCCTCCTCTTCTCCAAGCTAAAGAGGCCCAGCTCCCTCAGCCTCTCCTCATAAGGAAGGTCTTCCACTCTCTTAATCATCTTGGTGGCCCTGTGCTGGACTCTTCCAAGGAGTTCTGTGTCCAAGTATATATTATTTCCCACTCTGACAGCTGTCTGTAAATGGCTCTGGACCCATTACAGTATTCAAGTGTATTTACTCCTTCCATTCTTAGATGAGATCGTTTTTTAATGAAACTAAAATTTTCAATAAAACTTATTTTTCCTAAAAACTAATCTTATTTCCTATAAATCAACCAAAGGCATTTTGTGCTGTCCCTTCCTGGACGCTTATCAATGCTTCATCTTTACTGGGATTTTCATTCTTTGTCTGTTTTGATTTTCAACTCATTTCTTTTTACTTCCACTTTTCCAGCAAATTAAATACTAATATTCCTGTACTGCATCAGGTTAAGGCCTTCAAGTTCTCAATGGCCTTTTTTTTTCCTTCCAGTGAATGCATACTGCATCTGAAGAAACACTATGAAGGTCTTCAACCCTCTAATTCTGGTGCATCTTTACTTTCATGCATGACATCAATGAAAGCAACCTCTTCAGAGTATAGCAAAACACTGTAAGTTTTCAGTGTTTTCCAGTTCAGTTCATGTACATGCATCTTGTTGAGTAACTTAGGTACTACCAAACACTGAGTTAAGATCTTCTTGAGTTATCCAAACTAAAACGCGCCTTTTCTCATCCTAATACAATTAATTAAGAATGTGTTAACATTAGCATAGTCACCTTTTTGTGTAATGTGTATTATATTGTACTCATTAAGTCTGATTTTCATTTTCTAGCTCATTATTCCTCATCACTTTACCAGACTTACTTGTTCCAAATGTTTGAGTTCAGAGATCACTGTGAGGATAAACCTGAAATAACTTTGTGGTATCATGCTTCTCTCCTTTTCCAGATCATTAGAATACAAATGAGTAATGCAGATCTTCAGGCAGGATACTGAGGCATCTCGATGTCACTCTTTTCCCACCACGAAACTTACTGTCTATTCCCCCTCTCATTGCCAGTGGTGCAACATTGTCTTTACCAAGAGGACCTTTCCCAAAGACTTTGTGAAGGTTCCTACAGAACTCTCTTTTATTCATTACTTTGTTGATACTTTCAAGATGCATTTTTGTATCCCTACTTGTACCTCTCCTCATACACACATGTTCTATATTAAGTCATGCCTTACTTTGCTCAGCTACTTCCTAACCCTGGTTTCATGCAATTACCTTCACAAATAGACCGTTTCAACTCTCTTTATGCAGGGCTCCTCTTTTGTTTTCACCTGGCCTTCCCTGACCTGATCTCAGTGAGGTCAAGAGCTGTTCTGAAATCCCATTAATCCCAGCCAAGATTACACCACATCTGGCCATCAGTATTGGGCTAGCTGCTGTCTTCAAATACTGCATGATCGGCTGTTACTGTACAGCACAACAGAAAATCTTGTGTACTAAGGAGTCTGGAAAATCTAAAGAACACATGGGCTAAGATACAAGCATTTGCAAAGGTTCATGAATGTCAAATCTTTTTTTTCCACAACTTGACTTCTTTTTTATATTCCTTCCCTCAAAAATACATTGAAATGGCATGTTTTTTAAAAACACAGTTTGAATTAAAATATTACAGTAATCAAGATTTTTTGACAAGTTAAAAAGCCCATTATGAATTCCCCAGGCTTAAATTGTACATACTTGATGTATTGATTAATATATACTCAAAGAGAATTAACAAAAATCTTCAGGAATATAAATATGCTATTCGGACACTCAGACTACTGTAACTGTCTTTTAGCGATGTTGTAAAGTTGTTAATTTTAATGCCATGCCAGATTATTCCCCCTCCCCGCCTTTTTGTTTTTCCTTTTATTTTTCTTGGGCCCCTCACTGCAACAAAGCAGGAGTCACTCAGAAAACTTATTATTATTTCCAGTGGGACTTGAACCAATTTACCTTTCAATATTAGAAACAGAAAGACAATACTGAGTGTGTTTCTAAGAACTGAGAGAAAAAGGACATTATATTTCAGAATCTTTCAGTAGTAGGAAAAATGCATTAAATCTACTGACAACATCAAGTCAGAGTTTACTACTCTTTTTTTGAGACTCTGGTATTGCAACAGTTCGGCTGTTCATTAACGTCACTAGCTCCCATCTGATATTATCTGGTAGCAGCACTTAAGAGAGCAAAGGAAGACAAAGCATGCAGTTAACTGTTGCTCGGTTCTACTTCTAACTTCCAGAGGAGAGCCAGGCTGCTGCACTTAATAGCCTTTGATGAACCTCTTTTCCCATGAAATTGTCTAATTGCATTTTAACTATCATAGACTTTTGAAATGTAAAACAACCTTTAGCTGTAAGCTTCAGGTTTGTAGGTGAGAGGTGATTTCTTTTTCAAGCTCTATTTATCCTTGGAAGATATATTTTGAGGAAATGGACAATGGAGACACCCTTCTGAATAGGGACACTTTTACTCTCACAGAGAAAACTAAAGATAAACTTATCCTCAAAAGTTAAAAGGAAACTTTTGAAAAGTCACCTTTTGAACCCACATACCTGAAAGGAGGTTGCTACCAGGTAGATCAGGCAGTTGAGAGGAACTGCACAAAACCCCCACATCATTCCTTTTTCTTCCTCCCTTTGTTTCTTCATCATAAAAGCAGTGATAAAGTCTTTTTACACTTCTGCTTACAATTTGTTGCACTGTGGTTGGACAATTTTTATTCCACTCCCCCCCCCCAGATTTATGTAGCTGCATCGGTAGAGAAAATAATCATCTGTTCTGCCTTGTTTATTCTTATGGAAGTGTCATGGTCAAAGGCCAATTCATTGTTGCCTGTTTATAAATTGTTTCTCATCTGGCCTGATGCTAGTTTTTGTATGGAAGTCTTTGGATGGGCAGGTGTGATGTGTCTGGGAATCAGTTTGTGTGGATTCTAAAAGATTCCTGTCCAAAAACCTTTTCCATAATCAGTAGAAGTTACAGTTTGCAAAGATGCCTCCCTACCTTTGTAATCAGAACAGGTATACTTCACAAAGGCGTGTTTCTTGACCAGGTAGGGGCACCAAATCAATTTCTTTTTTCTTCTCTGCTCACTGACCTCTGACTTGCCCATCCTGCACAGCCCACCCTGAAAAAGATTGTACTCTCCAACAGGAAGGAATGTCAGGCCTGAGTTACAGAAGATTCACAGGCCAGTCATTAAAAAAAAATAATCCTTAAATAAATGAGTTATTTTTTTGGCAGTGAGAAACCACTAAAGTAATCAGATTCTCTACTTGTTTTTATGAAGAAAACAACTATGAAGTGTCCTTCCTTACTCCTGAGAGAAGGAAGAGGTGGAAAGGTCAAGGAGGGCACATTTACTGCAGGAAGTGCCCATGAGTAGCACATACTGGCAAGTGTTACTTGCAGGTGGAGCCAGTGACATGAGAGGTAGAAGGGACCTTGGCTGTGAGTGACAACACAGCAATGCAGTCAACCTGTACATAAAAGTAACTGATAAGCACTGACACCGTTATACTTCACAGATGGCCCAAAGTTGGTCAGATGGACCAAGAAACATGAGTCCAAAACCTAAACAGCCCCTCAAGCTAGGAACTTCCTCCTCTTCCCTGCAGCTGGACATGACAAAACTCCAGTGTCCTGTCTTCCAGTCTCATGCTGCAATCACTGCTTCTGCTCCTTCAGCAGGGACACCAGACTGTTGCTTTATAGAGTTGATGGAGAAAGTGCCTTTACTAACCTGCTACCCACAGTAACATGCAGCTTAACCTTGTCTCCACAGATAGGTAGCAAAGCACCAAGCAATGGGGAGTAGAGACAGGACTGTCAGAGGCAGAGGAAATCCTGCATTATTCCCTGTCACTTTTAGGTTCATCTCTCTCCCATGATGCACTATTACCACATAGGAGGTAAGAAAACATAATTTCATGGTCTTCTATTACAAAAAATATGTTCAATTTTAAATTGTCAACAGTACTTTAGAAAATGTTGAGGGACTCATATCCCCTCAGATGTAGACCAAATAACCTACACTTGACATGAAAAACAATTGGCATAATATAACTGAAATAAAGTTATGAGCTATACCATTGTTTGCTTTGAGGGTCCCTGAGACATGATAGAGATAAGGAAAGCTGAGTGTGTTTAGAAAGACAAATCAGAGCATGTTGCAAGTAGTCAGAAAAACAACTGCCTAGCCAAGTGGATGCGCTACCAGATTTGAACAAAGGAGTGGAAAAAACAGAACAAATGGTAAAACCAAGGAAATTGTGAACTCTGTAGTCTTATGAGCATACTGACCATCAAGAAGCTGAATTCACCAGAACTTCTGCAGTAGATTACCTCCTGGTTCCCAAGACTGACCACCGATTGTTAAGACCATGTTACCAGAGTTGCGTGTGTCTCCAGTAAGGTTTTAGAAGACAGACTGTCTCACTTGCTGCATGCTTGGTTATACACTATCTAAATTTATCACTCTAACAACAGCTTTGGTGTCTCTGAGTGGTCAGCAGAAGTCAAGCTAACTGGGATGGGTAAGGCTTCTGCAACTTTCAGTCCAGGTGGGCAAGTGCTCACTGTCATTGTCAGGAAGTGGGATCATGTTATTTTCAAACATACCCCCTTTTCTATATCAAAAAAGTGTTTGCTAAAAGACAGGTGGAGCACTGAAGCAGCTTGAGGCTTACCAGGTAGCATGATAGCAGTTGGAAGGCTGGCCAGTGGCAGCCAGGAAAAGGTCTTAAGCCAAGATTAAAATAAGAGTTCCAGTTCGACACACTCTGGTTGTCAGGTTGAAATATTTTGTTTTGCAGTGTTGCAGGAAATTTCTGGTATTCTAATACTTGTGTCCCATAAAACTTTTACTATAACTAGACTTTATTCTAAGTCGAAAACATACTGAACATTTTAAAAGAGAATGCTCTGAAGCATTCTCTGAAGGCATGCATCAGACTTGGAAAAATGTCAGTCTGGCTTTTCAGCCAACTGTAGCCATTATTTCTGTGTTTTTCAGGCCTTTGCTGTGTCTTGCAGTGATAGACACAAGCTTACTCCAATGTCAGGTGTATGAACAAGCACCCTGGTGGCACCTAAGCCATGCTGCTCAGTACTGAGTGCCTGAAGTTGCTGTCGAGTGACAGGACCAGAACTAGTGTGGCCATATCAGCAGGGCAGGGCAGTCAATCTAGTCTGGTTCTAGCACCACATTAATGCAGTTGTTCTGATTCCAGGACCTGGGCCTACAATGCTAGTGGTGCCTCTTGTCTTCTCTTTGTTAACAAAGAATCCTTGGTCATAGTTTCATGTTTCTCAATTGCCTCATGTTTACTCTGACAGTTCTGGGGAATTGTGGCTGCCTTCTAGTGTCTGATTTACTCAGATAAAGTACTTTTAAGATTTCGTTTATGCTTTTAAATACTTCCCTTCAGAATTAAATCCCCATCATGCTAGATTTCTTGCTAAACTAACATGCTGTTTGTTTACTCTTAGCACATGGTTATATGTACGTCTCATGAAAATATCTCCAGGTTTTAGCGCTACCTTGTTCACTAAATCTGGTAATCAGGTGGCCTGACTTTTCCTGTCTTTGTTATAAGGGTCTGTAGTAATCAACTGGGATTACAATAATGGCATCTGCATCACAGAAATAATTTGGACAGGTGCAACTTGCCAATTAAAACATAAACAAACACAAAATGTTTAGATTCACTCCAGCAGTTTAATTTTTTTTCTCAATCCTAAAGTCAATTTGCAATTAATTTAATACTAAAGCAGAAATGACAGATGATCTAATTGTTAATGTGGTACAAGTTTAGAAAGACATTAGAGTACCGTTCTGGAGAACTGTTGCACATAATTGCTCAGGTGTTCAGAACACATTTCATTCCCCCTGCTGTGCAAGGACTTCTGTTCCTGGATTTTCTTTCAATGGTTCCCCCAGAAGTGGGATTAAAAGTAGAAACTTAATGATAATGAATTGAATTGTTCACATCTAAAGGGGGCTGATTGGCAGGATGCCGGAGACAAAGAGATCCCTGACGATGTTTAAAAAAACAAAAGTAATTGGATTACACAAAGAAAATAAGATAAACATTCATTAAAATTACAGTAACAGACTGTGATTAATGAGCATATACAAGTGCAAGCAGCGCATATTCTTTAGGCCCTGCAAGGCCTACATCCAGTGGTATAATTAATAATTTTTAATTGTTTAGTAAGTAATTGTTATGAGCTTTCAAGTTCAAAATACATGAACTTCTTTTCCCTAACCTGATTTTATCTGTGACTACTATGGAGTCATCAAAGGTATTGTAATTGGTAATGAAGTTCAGCCTGCCCTTCTTTTGACTGCGAAATTTGAGTTTATATGGTTCTGTTCGGGAAATTCTTCATGGAACCTGAAGAACTCACTGTGGAGGAAGGTGCCACATATCCATTCATCCTTAGCATGGCAAAAAAGAAAAAGTGTCATGTTTAAGAATGTTTAAGACCAGTGAAAACAGCTATTTTTGTACATTAGGTAGAAATTTTTGCTCTACTTCTTACATGAGCTTGTTCAAGAGTCTTGTAATTGAGTCAAAACACCCTGATGGGCTGGAGATAAGAGCAACCAAAAGTGTCATTTGGAGTTTTACTTAAGGACTGAAAGGACCTGTTGCAGTTTTTTTGGAGGTTACCAGAATGTTGTGAGTTCCATGTCAGCCGTAGATCCAGGCCTAAGCCGTGAACAGCAGGCTACTGGAAGTATTTCCGAATAGATGGGTAGTGCTGGTAGGGAAGAGCAGTGAGTTTGGGGAGAATAACAAAATATGGTGCTGGCAAATTTGGAGTCTCAGAGGACAAGCCCTGGAGAGGAATATATGCTTCTCCTGGAATCCTTGGAAAACTTGCCAAGCGTAACGTCATGCTGATTACTGGCTCACACATCACTGTCCACAGTGATGTCTCAGCAACCACTGCAGAAGATTGTCAAATCTTCTAGCTGCTGAGAGCTCTTGCTGTGTTTCAGTGGCTGCATTTTACTATACACATTAAAGCAGTGGGACGTTTGCAAGGCCTCTTCCTAAATATTATATCACTGGCTGACCAAAATCAAAGATGAGCATCAATGTGAACACTGTCATCACTCAATGTCATCAATACTGTTGTTCCTTAAGGGTGTCTTTCATAGGGTTTTCATCCCTACTGCCAATGCAAAACTTCTGTACTGACATTGTTACCCAGCATGTATGCCTGCTGGGGATTTTGAAAGCCTTTTTGAAAATGTTTGCCTTTTCCCTAATGTTCCCTTAAGAACAAACTGTATTGGCAGAAAGCATTCATTAGAAGGGTGATTCATAGGATGGTGATGGATGTTGAGTAAGATGGGTGATAAAGGACTGCACACCTGCCTGTTTCCTGCTGAAATGCCTTCTCTTCCTGACTGATATGATAAACTTGAGTACCTGGGGCCACAGACTCATTCTTACTACAAGATACCACAACTCTTTATTATAGAACAGCTTTTCTGATATGCAGTGCTGTGACTCAAGAAGGAAATCCAACACTTTTTTTAGTAATTCTTTGCCTTAAAAGATGGGTTTTCATAGTATCAGACCTGCTCAAAGCTGTATTTATTCAGTGCTCCCAGAACATGCTATAAACCTCAGTTCTCATGGTAGTACAAAATTGCTACTAAATTCTGTGTTACCTTTTTTTTTTCCAAACCTGACAAAATATGTAAATTCCCCCAAAACACAGCCACTTGAAACTATTGTCCTCTTACTTCTACAGGAATTTTTTACTATATTTGAAAGGACTGTCTTTCGTGCATAAATTGTGTAGTGAAGAGACTGATGCCCTTCAATCTTCTCTCTTCTGTAACTCAGAATTGTAAATATCAAGCAAAGATATTTCAGTCTATTTATATTGTGGTCAGGAGGGATGAGAGAAACCCTATGAGTCTGAGAAAAGAAATGGGGATCTTGTGGGATTTAAAAGAAGACATATCCCTAGAGGACTGGAGTTGAAGAATCATCTCAGATTTTATAAGTGCATACATAAACATTGTAGGTGGCTTTCAGTAGAAGTTTTCTTCATACAATTACAGAAAGCTTTGGGTTTGAAAGGGCCTCAAAGATCATCCTGTTCCAACACTCTGCCAGGGACAGGGACACCTGTCACTAGACCAGGCCACTCAAAGCCTCATCCAACCTGGCCTTGAACAGTGCCAAGGATGGAGCAGCCTCAACTTCTTTGGACAGTCTGTGCCAGGGCCTCACAACCCTTACAGTGAAGACCTTCTTCCTTGTCTAAATCTATGCTCTTTAAGTTCAAGGCCATTAGTCCTTGTGCTATCACTGCATGCCCTTGTAAACAGCCCCTCTCCAGCTTTTCTGTTGGTATCTTTTAGGAACTGGGAGACCGCTCCAGGTGTCCCTGGAACATTCTCTTCTTCACGTTGAACAAGCCCAACTGTCTCAACCTGTCTTCATAGATGGGTTCTCCAGACCTCTGACCATATTTGTGGCCCTTCTTTGGACTTGCTCCAACAGATCAGTATCTGTCTTGTACTGGGTACCCCAAAGCTGGATGTGGTACTCCACATGCAAGTGCATAATGCCTGCATGTGTTGATCTTCTTGCCCATAAACGCCTCCAGGTCCTTCTCAGGGCTCTACTCCATCCAATGTCTTTTTAGTGTCTTGAATTTGGAAAGGTGCTTATGGATTTATTTTATGTGTTATTTGCATCTTTCTTTATATTCTAGAATCTGTAAAGCTCACATACCTGTCCTGTGCACCAGAGTATCTGTTAAAAGAAAGCATAGGGTATCTAATCTATCAGAGTCAGATTTTTTTTTTTCTGTTCCTATTTCACACACCATAAACATGTCAGAGTCCTCCTGAGGTTCTGCCCCACAAAGCTCTTCAGGGCACAAAGATTTTTGCAAACTCTCCCTACTCTCTAGGTGAAGGAGAGGGGAGGAGCATGGTGAAGAGGGGAACATGAACATGGCCCAGGTTTCGCTGTAGTGCAGACATACACAAGATTAGTGGTGGGCTATATTCTCAAGTGTTATAAACATCCACTACTGTCTGCCAGAAATTTAGACATGAAGTGTGGTCCCCAGTCTGTGGCAACACAAATATTATTGTTGAAAGTTTCCTCTTGTTTGATCTTGCGTTCCTCAGCTATAGCCCAAGCATTGACTCAATATCTTCAGTGTCAATGTTTTCCTTTCCAACCACAGTGCACTTTACATGCTTTCTGATGTATATAAGGGTCCTGTTGTAGCCATGGTAATCCCACAGGGTTAAGAACAAGCAGCTAACATTATCACGAGTGGTTTCCCCAGTAGGATTATTTTTAATTAGTTAAGTGGATCAAAGTCTTTTTGAAAAAAAAAAATTATCTTTTTTCATTGTGGGTAAAGGTATGATAATCCTAGCCCTGGTGCTTTATGAAGAAATATTAAAAAAAAAAAGAAATAAATTTAAAATATAATTTTAAGTAATTGTATCAAGCCTCAAGCCACACACAGAAAACCCACCTTATTCCTTCACAGAGGAACAGAGTTACTTAAATCAGAAAATTAAATGACAGACCCATCAGAAGACGTTTGAGTAAATACTGTATTTCTAGTACAGTGGACTGAGGAAGTCATCAGATTTCAAATCCAAATGACTTCCCATTATGGTTGTATAAAGATTCTCTGTGTTTACTAACTCTCTGCCTTATGTGCCTTGTCAGTGTATAGGCTGTGGTGTGAAACCCTGTTGTGATTCGTTAAGCTTTAATGACTAAATGGAACAAGCGATCTTAGGGCTTTTTGAGGCAATACTACCAAAGTACCTTTATAGTCCCACACAGATGAATCAAAGTCCCATCTCAGGCTAACAGCACCTGGGATATAATGTCACTTTGCACATACGTAGTAAACCTGGTGCATCGTATGGATTAATTGAGCAACATTGGATGTAGTGAGCATGAGGACGATTTATGCAAAAATTTACCTTTTTTTTCCAGATGTCCAAAGAGTTGAGTATTTGGAAAAGCAGCTAGTTGCCATGAAAACCAAGTTACTAACTGATTGATGGGTTTGCAGCCTTGAAACTGGGGTCCTGTGCTCCAAGCTATAACCCTACCCTAAAATGTTTTTAGTATGCTCAGTGCAAATTTGTTTCAATCAGCTCCTGTGTAAACTGACAACAAGCTCTATTTCCACTTCTAGTGCAGCTATATGGACCTTCTTGCTTCCCTGAGGGAAATGGGCCATAGAAGGAGACTCCCAAATCATCAAGCAAGAGGTGCTTTACACTGGCAAGATCCCTGGCCTCCCCTGTGGGGTACCTCCCCAACTATTCAACACCATCCCATTAACTCGCAACAAACAGAATGGGACCCGCGTGGTCGCACAGGGATGGAACAGAGTGCTGCTATTGAATACCAAGGTGCTGATTTACCAAGCAAGTTTTCTAGCATCAGAAGGAATAGTAAGCCCCTCTCATGCTGTTAAAACTGATGGGAAAATGGTGATCATGAATTGGGGGATGAAAATTTCTGGGGATTGATCTTTGGCTTAAAGAGAGTAACTGTTTTAGTCGCACCTTCGCCTTTTAGTTAACTAGCTTCTCCTGTGTCATGTTATTTACGTCAGTTTTTATACTGCTGAAAGCAATGGTTTAAAAAACAACTCAGGTTCATTTTTTCCTTCAAACTATTTTTTTCACTTAACTGATGCATCCTATTTAAAGTTCCTAGCTTAAATACTCATCAGTTATCAATCAAAGGAAGTCCACTAAAGCTCATCTGTCCATACTGATTTATACCCCGAAAGGCTGTGCCTAGAGTTTTTATTTTCTAGTGGTTTTCAATTTGTCTGCTTATGTATTTGTTTGAAAACTAGGCCTAAATTACTACATGCTATCAAGATAAGAGCTGAAAATTCTGGTATTCAGGCATTTTACATCTACTTTGTATGCAGTGAAATGCAATGAAAAAGGGAGACAAAAAGCAGGGAAAATATAAAACTGTCTTTCCTGGAACTCCCTACTGTAATCAGACTTCTTTCCAGCTCTCCATTTGCTTCTTGCAGATATAGCACCATGCTCTTCTCTCATACTAATAAAAGAGAGTGAAAATGCTTTTTTAATAGGTGTCTAGGTAAATTAATATATTTAACACTATTTTTCATATGTAAAACATTTTTTTTTAAAAATTGCTTTTGCTAATCTTTTGGGCTTCATCTCAAACAGATGAGCCACTCCCTCTGCTGGGGATATTTCTGCAAACTGTTCTGTAAATGAAAAGGTTGGTGAATTTTTTCAGGGAAATGCTAGAAATACTTCTAAAATCACATAAACCCTAGGTGGTGTTATCACATACAAACATTTCTCAAGAGTATGTATGTGTCCTTATGCTATTTTATACTCTTAAAATATCTACCTTGTTAAAAAAAAGAAAAAAAACCAAAACAGAAATATCAAAATGTAAAGATTTCTTAAACAACTATTTTTAGATATTTTTCTTTTCACATATTTATGACATTATTTGCAGCTTGACAAAGGTAACTGACTACAGATTCAGTTTAGCCTGGACAAGAGCTGTAGGACATGAACAGCAGGGTTTTTTTACCTTCTGTTATCACAGAAAAGAAAAACCACCTGGAGGATAGCAGTTCTCAGGAAAATAAGTTTAGTTGATTTCCAGCTTTTGTTCAGTTACTGGCCTTTTGGATGAAGCTGCAGTGGATTCCAAAGAATGTCTCTGATGGGATGCCAGGAAGTGTTCCAACATATATTCATATACATATCAGTTTGTCAGTCAAGCTGAAAAAGTGTGAAAACATTTTTATTTTTTAAAAAAAGTAAATTTATAGAGATAGACAAAAAATAGATGCAAGATCAGGTCATCCATCCACTGCATTGCTGTTCATCCCTGCCTACTAAGGCAGTAATTCTTTTGCCTATATCAAGCAAGTCTGAAAGAAGGACACATGTTTCAGAGGCAAGGAAGCTTCTATAAACCCTTTGAAAACTGCTATCCGGATAGAGGAAGGACATCTAAATTAGGGCTGCTGAAGATAAGGGAGCAAGTCTCACCTATTATTTATTTGCTTCACAGCCAGGATTGCTATCAGGCTGCATGTATGAGAAGTTTGAAATGCACATGTAGGACTACAGACTAGCCACGGCCCTGCTGTTCTCTTTCCAGGTTAGACTGGAAAAAGAAATGAAGGCAAGCTGACACTAGAGGATATAAGGAACAGAGTATAAAACTGTATCAAGAATCATGTCATGTTAGTTCTCATTTTAATAGAACTTCCTATATTTTTACATTTGTATCAATATCAATGTCAAAATAAGGGAAGTTTATAGAAAAAAGGGAAAAGAATTTCTAAAAATGTACAATGGATACCGCATCCTGGTCAAAATTTTCCCTGTTTGTCTGCAGCATTTTACCTTGATTAAGAACATTTTGGGTTCAAACAAACTTTTTTTCTTTTAATTTTGAAGAATGAAGTGCCCAGCCCAGTAGTTAGTGTCGTTGTGGTGTTTTTGTTGTTTTAGTGGCAACTTGTTCAACAGGACCGAATAAAACCACTAAATGAAGGTTGACTTCTAGCAGCCTTATATTGAAAAGTATTAGTTTCAGTGAGACTACTTGAATTGAGTGTAGTCTTTGAACATGTCTGAATAGGGCAAAAGCTGGAGTGGTAATTGCACTGGTAATAGATTTCACGACTGGCACTTTTTTACTTTTAAATTTCTACAGGTTCACCTTCCTTCTCACTTCCATTAGTAAAGAGAAGAAACCCTGATGGCCACGAGTGCCAGCAGAGAGCATAATGATTCCACTCAAGATTACTTAGCTGTGACTAACTTGGATTGTTTTCCGTGCTCAGGACCTCTTTCTACCATTCCTTTGTACAATCTAGACATGTAATAAAGGATGGAACATCTGGGAACCAAGAAACAGGTTTGTTTCTTGAGAGTTGGAGGATCCAGCACAACTCAGAATTATGTGAGTGGTTTCTAAGAAAAAGGGGAAAGATGAGAAAAGTGATTATATATGCCAGTTTTGGAAAAGTATGCATACTGACATCCAACTGTATAAAAGTAAGGAAAAAATAATAATTGCAAAAAGAGAGATCATTATTAACAAAGGAATTTCAAGGTACAACTTTTGGTCTTTTTTACTATTGAAAGGTTTAACAAATAAACCATGAGATTTTAGGGAAATTCTTGTAGACAGAACCTTTAAGAAAACTGTGTAAGATGTGAGGAACTCCATAGAAGCCAAGGAATTACCTCCAGTTTTACATAAAATCTTGTATATTTAAGGCTTTATTAACATTTAAATTGTTAAAGGAGAAAAATTAAGCAAAGATATATCTCTACTTTTGAGACTTGATATACTTAGCCTCTCTAAAGTATCTATTTGGTATATTTCAGTGCATTAAAAATCTTCCTATTTAGACTAAACCATTTTAATATGACAGAAGCATTAGTTGAACAAAGGGATGTTGTGTAATGTACATAAAACATAGGCAAATGACACTGGGTCTTGAAGTCAAATCTATGGATGTTGTTGCTGCCACATATATATTTCATTTAATGAAAATGTTACAAAAAACTTTAAGGTGTAGCTGTTTTTTGCTAGGAACATACATACTCTTAGTTGAAGCCCTTTACTAGTACTGTGGTATATAAGATGGCTCTATTAAAATAATTCTTGGTGTAATATGGCTGTGTTACCTTTCCCATGTCCTCAGATAAAAATGAAGGTTGACAGAAACAAAGCGCTGAGTCAAGAGAAAGTGTAAACCCAGGAAAGCAGTTATGTCAACACCGGAAGTCAGGTAAGTACTAAATCAAGTACTAAAAGCTACAAATGTGGTTTCACAGTGTTGTATTGAGGGACAGAAAGAACAGTAGGAATTTTTTCCATGGGAAAGGGAACATGCCGGTAGATATATCATGGGCTAAGTTAAGAGTTTAATAAATTTAGAAAGCACAGAAGTGATAGGTGCTGAAGGTAGGGCAATGTGTTCTGCCTGCTGAACATACAGCTGCTACTTTAGCAAATGCAGCGGTCATTCTTGCTTCTCTCCTGTGGCTTTTCCAGGTGTTTCAGTGAACGCAACATCTGGAGGATAGAGCACAGTTTTACTCAGGTCATCTATTGTTCTGTGGATTACAAATGAAGCCCTGTCAATTTAACTGTGTGTTTCCTGGAAAACCAGTGTCTAAAATTACAAAACCAGAAATGGTCAGTAGTTTATCTAACTAAAATAAACTGCAGATTAAATTAAAAACTTAATAGTGTCCTTCACCTCATTACTTTTGTGTCTCCTACACAACCACAACCAGTGCTACTATCTTTGAGCCTAGGAGTTTATGCAGTAGTATGGAGTGGCTGTTCTGCACGGAATCTGAGCCCACAGTCTGTGCCAGCTCACAGCAGGTCACAATTTTTCATCCATTATTTTTCCCTCTTCTTGTCTTCTTACAGTGGCTTTATCAACTGTATAAGCTGAAGTATGTCTGCCTAATACGGTGGTTGTTCTATCCATGCAAAATGGGGCAAAAAAAAGGTCTAGAAATATGTAGATTTTGTTCACAGAGCATTCTGGAAGTATTTAGATATATTGTGACTACTTTTTGACTGAAAGGATTAGTAGCCTAACAGGAATGTGATTTCTGCTTAATGTTCTGTGATTTGTGTTTCTGTAGTAACGGAAATGTGATTTTTGTTTAAAAGACCTGTATATTTAAGCACGTACATATGATATAATCTTATTTGATCCTCACAGATCACTGTTCACAAGAGTCTTCGATAAAAATTCCTCCGATTTCCTATGTATGTCTTTTCGAAATGAGTGAATGTCAGAAACAGAATTTTCATTCCCCTTGTATATTAAACATTGTGCACATGGAAATTGCAGCCAGCAGTGTTAGAGGAATATAGAAAAAGTTTACGTTTAAGTGATGAACCTTTGCACCAAATTCTTTGTGGCTTGGCCAGATATAAACACTTTTCACTGAATCCTGAGAAGACACGTCTGTACTGTTGTAGTATTACACCACTATATATATTGCTATCTCAAAGTAACAATACCTCTGAACATAGAATGTGTGTCCGTGTGTGAGTGTGTGTGCAAGTGCATGTATATCACTATCTGTCCTTAGAAAAGTTTGAGGTTGGAGCCTTGTTTCTCAAAGTTTTAGAAATTATTTTCAGCCTGAAAAAAAACCAACAAACAAACCCGTAAACCGCCCACCCCAAAACTACAGTCTCAGTTACAAATGAGGTCTTGCAGTTAAGGGTCTAAATCTCGCAGTAATGTGTTTTTATGTACTTCAGTGCATTTCTTTCAGACCTGGACCTAGATATTTAACATTCACTACAGTTTGCATTTCAATAAAAAAAGTCTTTAAAGTCTTTTGGAGGATGCATCCTAAAGTGGCAGAGTAGGTCAGACATGGAGCGAGAAAGATAACCCAGATGTTCCTCTTTATAGTGCAGAGTTGTAGCCATTTTTAATGTGCTATTGTTTCAGTGAACCAACATAAGTTGAACCTCCATTCAGAGAATGAATTATCATGTTTTTGTTGTTAAACGAATGACATATGATCTACACAATGTATTCCTTCTATAAGTGTCAGTAATTTTTTTTAAAGTCTGTTACAAAAGCAGGTGCATGGTTGCTTTTTTTTTTTTTCATTTTGAAATGTAATAAAGTCAGTTTTTGGCCTCAAGCAATACTAGGATTTAAAATAGGAACTACTTTGAAGCAACATGAAGTTGCACCCAGCCTCTAGGTTATTAAATGTGTTTTTCTCTCTATGGCTTCCTAAATGCACCTCATTGTTTAATGGAATTCTAACTGTAAGATTTACGGCCTTTCAGCTGGACTTCCTTTAGAAATATATAAGGGTGCATCCCCAACTTCAAAACTCACCAAGTGGATTAGGGGGCAGGGCAAGGGGGAACTAAACCATTTTTTACTTCCAGATCACAAGGAGGAATAAGCAAATTAACAGCAATTCAAGAGAAGGAATAATACACCTTGTAGGTGGGTCATCTCTGAGATCTGGGCAGGTAGAACTGGGCTTCGGCCTTCAAGGGTTTTCTTTCAAAGCACAGATTAGTTGGTTCGATTTACAATCAACAATAGCCTGTTCTTTTACAACATGTTGGTAAATAAACATACCATTCCAGCAAGTCTGCCTTTCCAGTCAATTTAAGATATTCTTATAACTAGGATCAATTGATGAAGTTCAGCACTTTTAAAATTGAGCATCTAGATATGTAATCAAAACAATCCTCTGAACTATAGAAGGATGAGTATTACCCAGAACTTGCAATGTTCATTTGAATGAGTTTAAATCATACTCCTCTGGAGATTTGTAGTGTACCTAGAAGACTCTTGGATCTGTAGTTACATGAAATAAATTGTTTTGCAAAAGCAGCCACATACTGTGGAGGTACTAGCTATAAATTCACCATAAAGCCAACTTACATATTGCACATAAATGCTATTGGTACTGCTGTAACAATATGCTTTTGCAAAAAATAGCTGCAAAGTGTCTAATCCCAAGAAAAGTATTCCTGTTTTATTTTGATGAGGGGTAAAGACAGCTCAGCCAGGACAGTTGGAGGCACACTGAGGGGGCAACAAAAAGGAGGAAGAGGAAGATGCATAACCATTCTTTGCTTTATATTCATTCCACAGACAGAAGGTTTCAATTTCCAGAGCTGTCAGTTTACTATTTCTTTTTTGTTATTTTAACTTCTGTATTCAATTAAAAAGACTTTTAAAAGGTCCATTTCATTATTTCAAACATTTAAGAAAAGTTTCAGCTTTGTTTTTTGTTCCTGTAGGCTTGCTCCAGAATGCTAATATCTTTTCCTTCAGGTACACTCCAACCCCAAGCGAAATCATGTTAGAGCAAGTAATGCTTTCTGAATGAAAGTTTTATTTTCACACACAGCCAAAATGAGTTATATTGCACCTGCACAAATGATGTTTCCCTTATTTTATGAAACGGGAAGCCAGCCAAATTGTACAGCGCTTCTGTGGGTGAAGAGTTTTTTCACACGCCTCTTCCCAGCACCACCTGCTCCAATGATTTGGGTGTTCCCCTCAGGTAGGTCACAATTTAAAACATGTTAGTACTCAGATTGGCCACACCCAGAGATAATAGACTTTTTTTTTTGACAGTAGTTGTGTTAGCCAAGTATGACATAGTGATCTCTGCTAGTTATTTTTTTTAACTTTGCATAACTCTGTTACTGGATGTCAGGGGTACCTGATGCTATTATATAGAGATTTCCAAAACCATGGCACGAGATCCAATTAAATGGTAAAGAAAAGCATTTGGACCAAAGAAATGAAATGTGAATAAGCCCAGTAGTCCAGCTAGTTCATTAACTTGTCTCTAGCACTGGATGGTAAGAGGCATTGAAAAGGAAAACACAAGAAACGCTGCAGAGGGCTGTACTTTTATTATCATCTTCATGGGCAGAGTGGGATGTAGGAATCTATTTTGCAAAGACCATGCTCTGCCCCCTCAAACAAGGAAGTTCGTTTCCCGCAGGTCTCAACCCACCACATTTTGCAGCAGCTTGCTCACAAAAAATAAAGTAAATCCAGCTCCACTGTGGGAGGGTCTGTCTATCTGGGGTGTAAAACAATTCAATCCTAGTAAATTTTCTGTCTCTTTTTCTGCTTTAAACAGCTTTTGTTTGGTTAATTGGTGCCGTAGGCAGATAACCAATTTTCTCCTGTGGAAGGATTAGCAGAATTCCATTGTTGAGATGTTCTAATTGTTAATTTGCATGCTTGAGAAAGATTATAGTTTTGATTGTGAAACCTACCAGGGTTGATTTTTTTTTTTTTCCTGAACAAAGTCGAGAAAATAGTTTTTTGTGCTTAATTAATATCTACACGGTATCAAGCATTGGACAACATCAAACACAAATATGAAGTACATTTAAAGAACAAATGTCCCTAATTCTCCTCTTTGGCAACAGTTCATGGCCAGCTTCTGCTCCAGAGGAAGTTAAATAAACCCTAAGGCTGAAAAGTCCTCTAAAAGCTCTTAAGCTTACAAAGGATTGCGGGAGCCCAGAAAACTTGCCACTGTTCTTACTTCATATACTCAAGGAGTTACTTTTCTTTATCTTTGCCTTTCACTGAAAAATAAAATAAGGTTAAGTTATTAACTTGAGCTGTATAAATGGAGGTAAAGTTTCACAGAAGATGAGGCACTTTGAAGTTTTCATATGAATTAACAGGTTGTGATAAAACTCTCTATGGAGCAGGGGCAGGAGGGAGGGTGGGAACTTCACTCTTTATATATGCCTGGAAACTCATCAGAAAGTACCTAACTATTTTATCAGGTCTAGGGATTTTATCCCATTTAGCTAACTTGAGCTAAGACCTCTTCCAGCATTGGGCATTGTTTCTGGAAAATGGAAGATAAATTTCAGTTTCTTCTTTAGGAGAACACCAACACATTTGTATTGCTGCTGCTTTGCAAAGAGATGTGGCACCAACATTGTCCTCAGATGGTATCAGGCACCGTTAATTTTAATCCCTTTCTTACTCCACAGCTTGTGCTCTGTCATAAAAATGCTGACAGGAGAAGATCTGGTTTTTTGAATTTCTCATGCAAAACATCTTGTTGCCGTGTGGTCTGTGGGAGCCTTTTGCAGCTGTGATGAAGGATTACAAAGTCACTGAAAAATTTCCTCACATTAAAAGTTTTCTTACTGGAGTAGTGGAACTCCTTACATGAGACAATGATATTTCAAGACTGTCTCCAGCTTATGGGTAAGTAAAGCCTTTTGAGTGTTACAGTCAAGTTCAGCAGTTCAAGGACCAGGCAGGTTAATGCAGTGGAGGGAAGATGAATCAAGTGCATGGATCAACATCTAATGAGAAAAAAACTTTTCTCCAAAGTCAGAAACTAAGAAGTCAAGAGAGGCGATTCTGCCCTTCTACTCTGCTCTGGTGCATACTGTGGAGTACTGTGAGTACACCTGGAGTACTGTGTTCAGTTCTGGAGTGCCCAGTACAAGAAAGATACTGATCTGTTGAAGCAAGTCCAAAGAAGGGTCACAAATACGGTTAGAGGGCTGGAGAACCTCACCTATGAAGACAGGATGAGACAAATGGGCTTGTTCAGCTTGGAGAAGGGAGACTCCAGGGACATCATGCAGCAGCCTTCCAGTACCTAATGGGGACCTACAAGAAAGCTAGAGATGGATGGTTTACAAGGACAAGGGGTAATGGCCTTGAACTAAAGGGACATAAATTTAGATTATGTATTAGGAAGAAATTCTTTACTGTGAGGGTGGTATGGCACTGGAATAGGTTGCCCAGAGAAGCTGTGGCTGCACTGTCAGTGGAAGTCTTTGAGTCCAGGGTGGATGGGGCTTTGGGCATCCTGGTCTAGAGGAGGGTGAACCTGCCCATGCAGGCGGTTTGGAACCAGATGATCCTTTCCAACCCAAACCAGTCGGTAATTCTATGGTTCTAAGTGTCTGAGTGGTGGCATAATAGAAGGTATTTCTCTGAGTCCCAGAAATTAGGAAGAAAACATTGTATCTGGGAGTGTTCTTATGGGTTGCTGTTTGGTGTTTTTCCTCTAAGTCTGTCCTTTGGGGGTCTACATTGAGAAAGCAGAGTTTCTGTAGAGTTGTCTTCAGATCAGAGGAAAGATGTGAAGAATCAAAATATACATTGGTTTAAGTGAGGAGATCCTAAAATCCCATATAAATTAATGTTTGGACAATTATATACTGATGAGTACTGAGTATAGACTCTCCTCCCATTAGGTGGAGCAGCTATAGTAATAGACCTTTTAGATAATCTAAATCTTAAATGACAGTGAATAGCACAGGGCAAATAAAACCCCCAAATTACCACCCTGAATGACTGTCTTAGCCACTGGGCCATGGCTGAACTGGTGTGGCCCTGACTGAAATGGAGAATGTGTGAGAATTGAAGCTGATGGTGAAAAAATCCACTTACCTTCCAGTTCCCAGGACTTTGGAAAACAACTGCTGTTTCCTTTTTGCTCATTAATTCAAACCCCTTGCAAAATGCTTCCGGACTAGACAAGGTCTTTAGTTTTTTACTGAACAAAGAATCTAAGTCAGCCATTACTATTATTAGATTGCTTGCCCTTAACAGCTCCAGAATAACCTTAAGCTGTTTATATGCTTTATTTTTAGTTTTTATTGCTGAGTTGGATAATTATTTACTGATCCACAGTGCCCATGGAACCATCATTGTGACACTGTGAACACGTTTAAGACACAGGCAAAAGGGACATTTACAAACTTGATCAGGTGGATTTTTTTTTTTTTTTGAGTTGGGTAACTCTAGGGTATCTGAGATTCTTCTGCTTACTGTTATTCATAACCTTCTGAGAAAAAACCCTAAAACCTACAGATTGGGATGAAATATGCTTTCATTCAAATCTATCCACAATAGTTCAAATAAACTACTTTAAGGGACCTTGGAATATTTAAATTCTTGACTCTTTTGGTTCTAGATTTTGTACCTTAGTCAACATAATCACAGCAGCCATCTGAGAGATAGAATTAGATGGTAAACTAACTATTTTTAAAAATCCTTTTGAAATACTAGCATTTTCATCAGAAAATTTCCAGGTCTGCATGCTTTGATATGGTAAAAGCTGCATAAAACTTCAGATTTCTGGATGGTTATGACTGTTAGGGGTTTGGAGGCCTCTGTATCTTCTTCCGTACCATGGCTCTGGTCTCACTCCCACAAGGACAAATATTAAAGACCAGTATTGCACATTGGCAAAGCATTTTAGCTAAGAAAATGCAAAACTGTAGATTTTGAGTAGCATATATGGGAGAAAACTGTCATTTTGAAGTTCAGCTTTGATTGCTCACTGACCATGATTAGTCAGGCACAGGTAATTTTAATTGACTGCCTGTAGATCAGAAATAGCACTAGGCCTTGGAAGTCAAATTAGAGCAGTCCCAGACTGCACTGTACTCAGTTTACTGGGTCACACCAAAAAACTTCATTAGTAGTATAACATGTCAAAATTAGTCACTTAAGAATGTAAACAGCTCAAGAAACAGGAATGAGCAGGTCTCCAGCCATCTGCTTTGTGTGTTAGCCTGGCTTTTGCACTGTAGGCACTGATTTTTGTTCACTCAGGCAGATGATCATTGTCTTAGATTCAGCTGAGTGTCCTGAAGTAGCAGAGAGCTGGAGATGTCAACAGATTGTGATGCCTTCCGGTAGGGGCACAGGGCTCTGAGCTCAGCAGGGAGGACCAACATCAACAGCTGGTACATCCCAGGACCTCTTTTCCATCTTCTCCTCTCATTTTTTGCTACAGATGTGAGAAGCAAACAATCTTGTCATTATTAGCAAAGGCACCCTGGTGTAACCCTACACTCTTTTTAACTCAAGACAGAGACAAACCTTCCTCCCCCATCTTCCAACCCCCCTCTCTTTCCCTTCCTCTGAACTCTCTCTTCACTCTGTTCTCTGCTATTCTGTCATTCTGAATTTGAATTTGGAGTATAGTCTTTTCATTGGAAATTATAATTTCTCTCTAGTTTGGTTTTTTTCTTGCCTGTTCTGCAGCAGCTGATTCCTCTCTATTGAGATATGTTGGTAAAGTTGAAGTAATTAATTGATTACATTTTTTTGGCACCAAAATATGCACACTAGCCATGCCACCAGAAAACAAATCCCAAACTGCGTGATCAAAAGAAAACATTAGCAAGCCTCTGAACAGCAGTAGCAGTGTCGATTTCTAGTTCATATAAATGAGTCAGTAGGGATTAGGCAATTGCTGTGCAAAGAATAAACCAATAATTTCAGAAAAATTAGTGTTTAGTTCATAGCAATTTAATTAAACTGCTTGCTTTAGCATTTGTGATTTTTAATGGAATTCTGGGAAAGGTTAAAGGGAAGAGTTGGAGGATAAAATTTACTACAGATACAGAAAGCTTTAATTTCTTTGCTAAATGTATCATGTTTTGATATGCTGTCATTCCCATCAATAGTCTAATAGACAAAACATATGAACACAGCAATGGCATATGGAAAAATCATCCTAGCTTTAACTAAAAAGTATTAGTTGCTAATGTTATTACTGTACAGCTATGCTTCAGAGATGTTAAGGACCAAAGCAAGAGGAAACATCTTACACCAGAGATGCAAAACTCGCTTTCAGAGTTAATGAACTGCTCCAGCGATCTGTGTGAAAAAAAAAGGGCATTGAGGAATGGCCTAGTGAAAAAAAGGTAATTTCATTTGCTGATGAAAAAATGTAAAATGATAGACATCTTCACATAAGAATCATGATGAAGTTAAACATTAAAGTAAAATTTCAGTATACTACTAATTAGTGGAAGTGCTGAAGAAATATTTCCTAAGAATGATCAGGGTGAGGGGGGAAAATTTTGATGAACTTTTGCTACCCAGCAAGCTTCTGGCAGGTACTGGAGAAAGGGTACTAAACCTAACAGGGCCCAGATATGAACACCTACAGCTATTTTATCCTTGTGAATCACGTGATCTTTATTTCTGAACTTAAATGCTGCACCAGTTACTTAGACAAAAATTAAGTGTATTATAAAATAGAAAAGGCATGCGTTAGATAGGAATGCATGTAAGTCAAGAAAATTTTATTCTCGGTTATATAGCACAACTATAATAATGATGTAGCCTCTCTGTCATTAGCAGAGAACCTGACTATCTGGCAGACTTTGAATGAGATGCTGTTTGCTGTTGCCTTTTAACAAACATACGGAAGAAAGGGCAGGCTGGTCACTCAAGTCCTTCAGCCCTCTGAGACTCCTGATCCTGGGGTCAGGTTGAGGGGACATCTAACCTACATCAACTGGGTTAATCACAAATGTCATGAACATTTTAATTAAACAGCCATAATGATACAATGAGCATTTCATATAAAATAGCTTGTCCTCTGCTCAACCCCTCAGTGATCCTATTAAAGCTCAGTTCACTGTGCACAAAGGAATGAGATATGAACTGGAAGGACAGAAAGCAAAGAGGTACATGGCTCTGTAATAGTCATGGGGAGCATACTTGGTAAGGCAGCAATGTATCTAAATGACTCTGGTGTCAGTCTATACCCATGTCTTCACTGGCTCGTATGGCCCCTCATCTCAACTTGCCAGTTGGGCTTCTACATAAAAGCTGCCTTTGGACTTTGCCAAACCCCTTGCAATCAGCAAAAATACACTAAACCCAGAAGTTACATGATAGTCTGACCTCTCCACTCTCTACAATTATATTAGCCTATCATAATATTTTATTTAATAGTATCATTACTCATGGTAGTACCATGGTATGGATTTGTTATTATGAAATGCTAAGGTGATATTTCTCATTCCTGTGTTGTTATTTAGTGGTTAGGCTGCTCAGGATATGTAAGAGCAGAGCTTTCAATTTCTACTATTTCTATTCCTGATTCAGTAATGAAGTTGTCTGATCAGGGTCAAGACCAAGTAAGTTTTAGCACCACCTGATTATTTAAGAAGCCCTGGGAAAAAAAAATAGTTGGCATACTCGTTCTGAAGAATGTTAGGCCATCACAGTGTCAAATATTTAAATCACAGTTGCATTGCTCTTGTAATGAAATAGGCTGGAAACTTCCTACACACTACAGTGTGTTGTGCTTATTACCCAAGAAAACAGCAAATCAGTTAATCTAGTCTACCCCAAAGATTTTGTATATAGAGTCATTGCAGATGCTGTGATGGAACAATCAAATTATCCCTGTACAAAAACATCAACAAACATGGTCAAGTATAATCACAACAGGTCTTGCACACTGGTTGTCCAGCGAGTTTAACTCCTGTATTATCTATCAAGGTCCTGTCTGTGTGTTAGCCTAATTCTTCACAGAAGTGAAATAAGGATAGGAGAGAGGTGTGCTTTGGGTCATAGAATCATAGAATCATAGAATGGCAAGGGTTGGAAGGGACCCCAAGGATCATAAAGCTCCAACCCCCCTGCCACAGGCAGGGCCACCATCCTCAGGCCTGGAGCTACACAAGGTTGCCCAGGGCCCCATCCAACCTGGCCTTGAACACTTCCAGGGATGGGGCATCCACCACCTCTGTGGGCAGCCTGTTCCAGGACCTCACCACTCTTTCCGTAAAAAACTTCCCCCTAATATTCAATCTAAACTTTCCCTCCTTCAGATAACAGAAAAACAAGGATCATAGAAAACATACATAAATTACACTGTGGATTTCGTATATTCACCTTTCAAACAATTTGTGAGCCAATTTCTGTAGAGGGTGGGAAAACAGGAATCCCTGAGGTACTCTCATGGCAACACAGAAGACTGTGGGTCTTCAATAACGTGACTTAGTGATCATTGATATAGGTACAAATCAAAGAGACTCTCTTATTGTTATTCATTTGCATTTGTTTCTTTTCTCCTCATAATTTTACGCTAAAAAAAAACATGTCTTACTTTAATGTGGTTATTGGGGGGTGTGAAAAGGAGTATGATAAATCTTTACTTTTGACTTACTTAAAAGGCAAGAAAGCCCAGTTCTTCGGGAAAAAAAAGATTCATCACAACTTCTTTATATAGAATAATGTGTCATGAGTGCTAGTTAGCAGATATTTAGTTAATACAAAATATCGGTATATTTTTTGTTAATATAAATTAATATTGTTTATATTTTGCATCAGTGCAATCTTCGTCGGAAAAAAATTAACGTGGCAAAGAATATACTAAACTGGATCAGAATAAATTGCTGAAATCAAGTAGAAGCATGCTTCTGTCCAAGCCAAACATGTCCCATGTGACAGCTCCAGTATATTAAAAAGCAAAAACTGGGAGTTTCATGTAGTATGATGCAAATCATAGTTCTGTTTAAGGAAGATTTTAGAGTAGTAAATTATGATCTTGTATAAACTATGATTCATCTTGTAAGACAGAAATGATCCGGAGTACTTCAGAGGCTTAGGTTAAAGATTTCTTCCTGCTTGAAAATTTTAAGATTTTTTTCTTTTTTCATTGAATAGCATAATGTTCTTATTGTAATTATAATGTGCCACTGTCGAAGTGCATGTTGCAAGGAATTAAGATTAACCCTTTGAAGAGAGGATCCAGATGCTTCTTATTTGTGTGAGTTATCTGTAAAAACACAGAAATGTTTAGTGACCAATATACTTCATGTAAGGTTGAGTACCTGAAAACAACTGGTACATGCTACCCAGAAAGTACTAGAGGGGGTCAATTTTGGCCCTCACAGCGAACACCAAATTCCTTTGCTTGGGAGAAAACTCTGCCAGTGAGGGCAGCCCAAGGAATCTTTTACTATGTCATCTACTACTATGATAAATTACTAGCTACCGTGACTCAGTCTAAACAAGAAGTTTCATAAGATGTCCACAATAGGCAAAAGAGAGTTGTGTGGTCCAGTTGCTGTATAGGGCACAAGCATTTAAGCAGAGCATGACTGTATGGCCCTGCTGCTCCACTCCTTATCTGTCTCCTTGGACAGAAGGAGAAGGCAGGAGTCAGACCCGCTGCAAGCACCTCCCTATCCATTCCTTCACTCCCCTTCCAACACCACTGGGCACTGTGTTGTCATTCTCTCTTCCCCTCAAGGAATGGTCCTTGCTTTTAGTTAGGGGCAAAAATGCCTTCTGGACCTTTGTCAATGTAAATGCACTCAAAGGTCAGCAAAGAAATCAGAAACTCAGACAACTTTTCTGTTGTGACATCTTTGTTGCACATGGGCTTGATTAATACAATGGATATCTGTATGTGCTTCCCATACAGATATCCATTCATTCCATAGCTTCTGCGAAATGAAAAGCCCCTTAGAGCCACAATTTATTAATCTTCACCACACCCTCTTATTTTTCCTATCCTTCCTCTTCCTTTTTTGTCTAATAGCACATTTCACGATTTGCAAAAACAAGCCTATGTTTACACATTCGAAAGACATTAAACTTGCAGAAATTTCATTATCCGGTGTTTACAATTCAAGAAGCTTGGTAGCTTTTAAATTTGTATGAGTAGCATATGGGTGGACCTTCTCCCCAACGTTTGTTGGTTTGGTTTGTTGGGGTTTTTTAATTCATTCTGTACATAATCGGTATTTAGAATTACTGCTTTGATACTGAACTCACTGAAAAATTAAATAACCACATCTGTAAAACAATTATAAATACTTCTAGTTGAAAAAAAAAAGGAAAAAAGTCTGCTTGCTTCATTTTTAGGAGAAAGGGAAATCACTGTGAAAATATGCAGCCTTGCAATCAATAAACATAACCTTCCAATGTGTTATTACAGACCTTCATTTGTTTTCAGGTTTTACTTGCAAGCATTATTGGCTTCATGGCATGAAGGTCATTTTATGGAAAGTAGACCTATCAGATGTGACAGTGGTAACATGCTACCAGAGTATCTGTGTTTACAGAAAAATCTTAAATAAGCTACTACACAGTGAAATGTAATAATTCTGCACTGCATTAACTTTTACGAATGTCAGTTTTATGAAGATAGTGACTGAAAAGCAAGCATTATTCCTAAGTTATGTTCTATATACTATTAATTTTGTCAGACCTAATATTTGGCATTTCAAATACAAAATGAGAAATTTCTCTATGCTTTCAGCCTCATAGCAAGAACACAGACTTCCCAAGGGGAGCTGTTTGTTCTCAGATTTATCCTTCTGTCTCATACTTCTCCAACACCAAGGACAATGTCTGCTGGGAAGAGGACTTTAGTTTTGTTTTTAACATGGTAGTTCCATTAACAATTTCAACATTTGGAAAAGTAAACGGTTTTGCTAGAAATTTGGGCACAGCATCTTAACTGAACATAGCCAGGCTTAGTCTGAAGAACTCTCTAGTCAGGCCAGATGCTTGCAACATCTCCAAAGGTTTGTTGATTAATTGAGGTGAAACCACCCTGTATAACAGGGTCAGCACACACAAGCTTTCATTATTTTCTTCATTTACATCAATTAGAATTATGGAGGGCCTGGGGCTACTGCTGACTTCTAAAAACACAATCTACTCCTAGGTGATGTTTAAATAGAGCGCCGGAAAGACTACATCATATTTCATTAACAAATAAAACTTATTTCTTTCATCAACGACAGCAAGATTTATATTAGGTGGATTGCTAAAGCAAGTCATTAACATATATCACTCAAGGTGGTCAGACTCTGAAGAACTGGAGCTTGGTGTATATCATAGCAATCAATCTAGAGATAGTGAATTTCATTTTTGCACAGGCTGTAGTCAAGAAAGAATGATCATCAACTCTGGCAGATTTTGTGAATTCCAGTTTTCGTTTTATGACAGCTTATTTAAGTGGTGTGCAAACCGCTGCTTTGTATTATGGCTCAACTGGAGAATGCTTTTACCAGACTGAAAAACAATAAATAAATGAAGTTCAGGTCCTCCACCTTGAAAGCTAGATGAAAGGAGTAAGTCCACCACACGTGGAGGTGACATAGTATATCACATGTCAGAATCAGAGAGGCATTCCGGAAGTGAACTAAAAGAAACATGGTATTGATAATGCTGTCATTTTCTACAGTCCAGTGTGTAATAGCAGACATCTCTCCTGCAGATGTTGTGTTCAAGGTGAAATCAATGCCACATTTTCCTTTTCTCGATGTAAGCTATTACAAGTCACTGCAGCTTTGTGCAGCAAAGCAAAATTTGACTCATCAAGTGTTTTATCAACATGTGCAAGTCAAGTTCTCACAGCAACACAATTGGTACAAATATAGTGAATATTTGTGCACATTTTAATAAAATTGCTCTGAATGGTGGTATAAAAAGGTTCTTAAATAACATTAGGTCCATGCTGTAATGGGAAATCCAAACATACTGGGCTGTGAATCTAAATCTCCCTTCTTTTGTATGGAAAGGCTTTTACTTGCTCCACATTATTTTTCTACTTACTCCACATTATTTATCCTTGTTCCTTTCTGTCCCTCTCTGTAACACCCTGAAGCCTGTAAGGCTGGTCATCCCAGGGATAGAGACTGGTAATAGTAGAAACGGAGCTGGGAATATATGCTTTCCATTGTTTTTACCTGCAGTGAAGACAATGAGTGGTAATATTAATAAATATGGCACAAAAGAGTGGAGCAGTGTTTCCCTGGCAATCAGGAAAAGCATACAAGCACAACCTCCTGGAGTCCAAGTGGACTATCAACTGTTTGGGATTGACCCAAACAGTTTATAGCTAGTTTGTTTTTGGAGATCCTCCAGATTTAGAAGATGGAAGAGCTAAGAGGGTGTCACAGAAGTCATAGCATGTTTTATCTTTTTGTTTTCTTTTTTTAAAACATTTGTCCAGCACTTTCCCTTTCATGGTATGAGTAGGAAAAGTAGATTTTGCAACAGCTCTGATAAACTGTCCTTACAATTTAAAAAAAGTAAAAATCTAGTCTGCCTGTGTCTATAGCAATCACATTTGAAAGTGCTTTTTACACATTAATCCTGATATTCATACAATTTAAAACCCAGCACTACTTTTCAAAAACTACTTGCCTCACATAGTGGGAAGCAAGAGGCACTCAACTTTTGAGTTTGTTAATAGTTTAACTGTAACATGTTAAAACACAGGCTAGACCACAATTCTTGGAAGAAAGCAATGTTCTAGGCCTACTCACAATTTTTAGAATGTATAAAACATTAGTAATTAGCTCTTAACATGACACTTAGGCACCTGGCTGTCTAAACTAGGTTCTTGGAGTGAACTTCAGGCCTAAAGAATGAAGAAAAAAGAAAGAAGGAAATCAATTTTAAACAAGTTAGCTTATAGCAAGCAACGGAATGGTAAAGGTTTGAGGGTGATGATCTGCTTGATATGGTTTCATCAGTTGTTATTCAACACTGTTGGTGATGGGTCCGCATCAGAAAAGTCAGAAGCTACAATAAGCCCTCTCTTGATTCTTTGAGTGCAGAGGGCTTTCTGACTAGTTCTGAATTGTTGCACAATATTTTGTCTGATCTCCATGCTGTTTAGTGTTTTCACGTTACATAGTTCAACTGTGTGAGCCAACTTGAAAACTTGAGGAGCTTATGGTCTGTATTCAATATATTGATCAACAACCTGGATGAAGAAACACAGTGCACTGTCAGCAAGTCTGATGATGACATATAACTGTGGGGAGTGGCTGACACACCAGAAGGCTGTGGTACTATCCATTAAGATCTGGACTAGGCTGGAAAGTTGGGCACGGAGAAATTTAATGAAATAAAACAAGGGCAAGTGTAGAGTCTTGAATTTGGAGAAGAAATACCCCAGGTACCAGTACAGGTTGGGGACAGGTCTGTTGCCGAACAGCATAGGTGAGAGGGACCTAGGGGTCCTGGTGGATGACCATGAGCCACCAATGTGCCCTCATGGCCAAGAAGGCCTAGGCATCCTGGGGTGTATTAAAGAGGGTGGGATTAGTAGGTTGAAAGAAGTACTCCTCCTCTACTCTGCCTTGGTGAGACGGCATCTGGAATATCGTGTCCAGTTCTGGGACCCCAAGTTCAAGAAGGACAGGGATGTCCTTGAAAAAGTCCAGCACAGGGCCACTAAGATGATTAAGGGGGTGGAACATCTTCTTTATGAGGGCAGGCTGAGGGAGATGGGTCTCTCGAGCCTGAAGAAGAGGAGATTGAGTGGTGCCCTCATTAATATGTAAAGGTGTTTGTCAGGAGGACAGAGCCAGGCTCTTCTCAATGATGTCCAGTGATAGGAGAAAGGGCAGTGGGTGCAAGCTGGAGCATAGGAGGTTCCATGTGAACTTGAGGAAAAACTTTTTCACTGTGAGGGTGATGGAGCACTGGAACAGGCTTGTGAACAGAGGAACAGAGGTTGCGAAGTCTCCTTCTCTGGAGACATTCAAAACCCGCCTGCACATTTTCCTGTGTGACCTAATCTAAGTGATCCTGTTCTGGCAGGGGGGTTGAACTAGATGATCTTTCAAGGTCCCTTCCAACCCCTAACATTCTGTGATTCTGTGATACTGTGATACTGTTTTACAGATCTTGGGAGAGAGAAGAGCACCTGGTCTCAGAAGTACTTAACAAGAACCTACTCAAATATTTCTTTTGATAAGCACGTCTGAGGACATATTGAGGACATTGCCCAGGACCCTACAAAATTGAGTTATGTGGGAATAGTCTTCACCAGCAGAAATGTGCACTGCTGCTCTGCTTGTGCGGTACTGAGCATGCTTCAGATTGCTCTAAATAAAAAACTTAGGTCCAGGAGCTGCAGTTAGGAGGTGCCAAGAAAGGAGAGGCTATAAACTGCCTGGGAGCTCTCTGTCTGGTAAATCCCAGGTGGTTTTTTTGTTCCTAATTTCCCTTTGAGTTTGAGGTGAAACAAATGTGGAAAATACTTGTGACAGTTGGTGGTTAAATGCTGCATGCCACCTATATGTGTAGGTTTGTCATTCCACCTGTTGTCATGGAAAGGTTGCCCTCAGCGTGCAAAACATTTCTCCATGCTATGAGTTACTATATGAACAGTAGATAGCTTAAACAAATAAGGATGACACAGCAGTTAAGTACTGAGGCAGCAATGATTATCACAGAGTATTTTTTTCTCGGTTCACTTACAAAAACTCACAAACCTTGTCAGTGTATTTTGCCTGACACTTTCTAGCAGCTTTAATTGAACAATACAAAAATTTATAAATTAATCCAAATACACTGTAGCATGACTGTACTAGAGGCAGCAGCACTTAAACACTTAATTCCTGGCTGGTAATGAACACCACAGGAGTTCTTGCAAGCTAGGCATAGATAACGAAGGCACAGAGTTCAGTACACATATTAGATATTATGGTTGTGGCTCTGTGAAGTTTAGAAGGTTGGGAGAGGGAAGTGAAATTTCTGCCATATGATCCACAGTTTTATGAAATTATGACGGCAACTTTGCTCCATCAGATGCTCTATGTTCAGCTCCTTTTCATGAAGCTGGAAAGGATTTATTTTCACACAGAACTTTGCCCTGAATTGATATTATAATGATTCTTGTAATTTTGGTGTTTCTCTCTATCTGATCTGATATGTTAGATGTTGACAGTAACTTTGAACATATGTTTCTTCTGTAGATTTTGACAGAGTGCTGTTATTTCCTGTATAATAACAGTTTCAATTTCCTGTTCACCATTTTAGTTTTTCATACAGTGATCACAGAGTAAAATCTTCAGGGAAGACTGAATATAGTTTGATCTATAAAGATGGCTGATTAATGAAATTATTACACCCATTCTTTGTACCTAACAGATAACATTGAAATGATTACACATTCCTCTTCCTTTTATAGAGCTGGTTTCATGACTATCAAAAATGAGACAATCTGGTTAAGAAGCTTCTGTGGTTTTTTAAAGGTTACAAACACTAACAATAAGGGACTGCAATTAAAGAGCGCCACGAAAGACTCATCAGGTTTTTCCCATTGTATGATTTTGGAAATGGTAGGAAGTTGATTTTGTGATTGAAATATTTCTGTAAAGCTTTTGAATGTTATTCATGCATTTATTTCTAATTACAAAGATGCTTCTGCCAATAGTTTGCACTATAGAAGTGGAATTGTTCAGATCTGTTCTGAACTGGAATGGATCCACTGATGACACCAAAACAGTTTAGACATGGTGAGCTATATCTAAACTAAGAAGTAATGCTGTACGCTAGGAGTGGGTCTGAGATGCCAAGATGACCTCAATGTGTGGAGGACTAACATGGTCACCCATCATCAGCTAAAACACAGTCAGGTTCCCTTGTGAAGCATTCCTTCTTGTTGAGTTTCTTCTGAAAGTAATACTGTTCATGCTTGTAGACACTCTTCAGTGTGAATCAAAGCACTATGAAAGATGCAGTTAGATGGATTCACTTTAGTTATTATCCAAACGACACTGACAGTGGATACATCTAGTACAGTTCTAGAGCATTTCTCCTGAAAAATAATTCTGTATAACTTTAGAATTTAGGTTGTCTGTTAAATCAGCCTTTCATTACCTTTTCTGAATTCCTCAATAGTTTATATCCATAGCTCAGAGGTAGGTTTTGCACAGTTCTGTACACATCTGTAATATCTCAATTGTACATCTTCTGCCTTCCAACCATGATAAGGCAACTCATGACAACTTCAAAGCAGACCTTGAAGTCCTAGTGAAGACCTGTTTTTCCCATCTGTGGGATGTGACGTGAAGATTCAGATATCCTCAGAGATGTACAGGCAGTAAACAGTTGGAGAGATATGATATCGAATTATAATTATGTGTAATTTAGAAAAAAAGAAAAAAATTACACAAAGTGAAAAATTTAAAAAGAAACAAACTCTATCCTCTAGGACCTTATTATTGCTCCTGTGGAAATGAAAGGCAAAATTTCCACTGAGGAAATCTCCCATTTCCAATACAGAATGCCTAAGAATATTTTGAATTTTAGATGTGCAATTCCCTGGGTTTGGTCTGCCTAGTCACATTCTTCAAGTTAATCACGTACTTGAAAGTTCAACTAGATTGTGGCAGACATGCTGCTTTGTAGAACTTAGTAAATAACTTGTATAATAAATAAATGTCTTTTACTGTTTATGTAACATAGGTGAACTACTAATGATTTTTTCTGAATTTATTAATTATTTCAACAGATTTTCTGGGAATTCTTTAACTTGGAGGTCAAACTGTGAGCAGTTACCTTTGTATTAGTAATTTGATAATTTAAAATAAATTGAGTATCCTAATATGGGCTTTATATCCTATGATTGCTAGTGACTATGAATAGAGTCAATTAGATTTATATGAATATTTACCATTTTACAGGAACAGCTATTTATCTTTATTTTCATAGGTCTCCTGCTACTGTTGCCAGGAGAAACAGTGATAATCTGTTGCGTAAGACTCATGAGAGTGCTAGATAAACTACTATCATTATAAAAAAGGTGCTGTTATATGTGTGGATGCAGTGTACAATCTGCTCTACACAAAGACCAAACTTCTCACTGGTCAAACCCCACTAAAATCCGGGTTGCTATAGCAAGGAGAAAAAGTGATCTTCAGCATTTAACGAATAATGTGTGGTATCACAGGTAAACCAGCAAATATATTTGAGACTCACCTGCCCTTTTCTTCCTTATTATACCTTTTAAAATAAGTAGGGCAAAAGTGAGAAAACATGCTTTTGATATCCTATGACATAAATACCTACATACTTGAACATAGTCAATGACTTTTGACACTTACTTGTCCTTTAATATGTTGCTCTAACCTCCTGATGTACGTCTAATCATACTCATAATATTAATCCTAAATTTTGTTTGTTTGTTACCCCACAAGTTGAAAATCTGTGGGACTTTAGGAGTTGGTTTGTTTGTTTTCCTAGTCTACTGACTCTGACTTCCTTTGCCTTGAGGTGTTTTTCATGAAGTACACCCTTTTAAGACCCTTTAAGGTTGAAGTTAAATAGCTACAAGGTATCCTCCTTAAAAACAATAGATGCTGCCTATGCATTTGAAAAGACATGTCATGCCTCTAGCCAAAAGCAGGGACCCATTTCCTTCACGTTGAACCAATAACCTCACATAAAAGTTTTCTAAAAACGGGATTAAAAGACATCTGTGCTTCAACCCTTCTTCATATTCTTTAAAGCATATATTTTCTGTCAGAAATTCTGGTTTAAATTCTTGCCAAATGCAGCTTTTTCTGAACCGGATGTTTTTATGACATTACTATTGTGTTTTAGAATGTGACTTTACATAATTCATCATGCAATCTGGATAAGCAGTGGCAACCAGACCTTGAAAGTAACCCACACAAATATACCTTTCTTGTAGTGAGCACAGGAATTAGCCAGCTATTTGCCTCCAGGACCTGGATACAGTCACACCTGGAAATGGTGAGGGGAAAATAGATCCAAACCTCATTGCAACTTGTGATGACAATGAGGCCTTTTATTGTATGATGGTCTTCATGCCTCCGTCTATAAATCCTGTTGTTGCAAAGTTACCCTCTGATATGAACTCATGGTTACATTTATCCATCATGATAACATTACAAAGAGGTACTAATATTTTAACTGCTGTCCCAGAAAATGGAATTTTTTAGCTTACTCTGATTTCAGGGTTAGTGTTAGCTAAAGGATATTAATTACTGTTAATGTTCATTAGTTGGCAGGTAGTAACATCAGCAATACAGAAGTTTCTTTGCTGTACCCAGTGACACTGAGCAGCCGTAAGAACTCTCTAAAATTCCTTTTACAGAGGTAAACATTGACATTTCTGCTGTGTGCTTTATGGTATATTTCAAGGATGCTGTCATCCTCTGGCTTGTGCTGAACTCACCTCTCCCATGATGCAGGGGAGTGGGGCTTTTGTTTGTTTGTGGTTTAGTTGTTGTTGTTTCTGAGTTGTGATGGTTGGTTGTGGGTTTTTTTGGGGGGAGTGGGTTTTTTTTATGATGTTACTTACCAGGATTTAAAAAAAAAAAAACTATTCAGGATTTCTGTAAGCTGGAAAGTTGGCTGTACATCATTGTGACTGAATATTGAACTAATCACTTCAGTTAACTGTTGGCTATCAGTGACAAGAGGGGAACTCAATAAACCATGAATTAGTTCAGACCTCTATTCAGCTCAATTTGTTGCTGTAAGTTACCTTTTGTGAGTTACAATATCCACTTCCCAACTGAAAAGCTCTTACTAAATCACAGCAGCAGCCAATTTCAGTCATGACCCATGCAGGGCTGCCCTTTTCTTTGTGGTATTCAGCTGTCATTCAAGTCAACCCTTTTCATTAAATACACTGTACCCCATCCTATGAAGGCTAGTTCAAGACAAAACACAGCAACTGCATACTACTATTAAAATAAGTATGTATGCACTTTAATCTTCTGTACATTTACTCTCCCTGATGAAGAACCAGGGTGCTTATCCTTTCAAAAGATGAAAAAGCAGGAAATATACTTTGTCCTGATGCATATCTGAACCTGTTCATTCAAAAGCATCTAGGTGTGCAGCACCAGCTTTGGTATCCTGAGACCTCATACAGCCTTGAATATTTTGCTGAGAAGATTCACAAAGTTTTATTTATACATTTTTCCCCTTTGGAGAAAAATAATGCTGTTATTAGATTTTTATATGTAGTCTTTATTGTGGCTCACAATTCAAAAATGTTTTGAATTATATTTCAATATAATAGCTGAGGAGTTGTCATTTGTGCTTGCAGCATGGCACAAATCACTGAATTTTTCTCTATTGAATACTTTGCCTCTATCTAATGTGGAATATATTTCTGTATGGAATTCTACTGTCAGCCTACACGAGTTCAGAATATGGTAATAGCTTGTTCTTATATTTGGAAAGTTATGTGAAAAATAACCGAGGTGACTGTTAAAACCAGAACTGCAGTTCTCTATGATTGTCTTCATATGTTAGCTGGAAATGTTCCATAATACACATTTTTGAAACAGCAGAGGTATGACATGATTCAGTAACTTTTCACACCATGAGTAGTCCTGCACCATGTTTAGGGAATTCATTCAAATATTCCTGATGAAATATTGTGTCCGGCACTAGAATCATAGAACAGTTATGGTTGGGAGAGACCTTTAAAGGTCAATAGAAGAGTGCAGATCAGATAGCCAAAGTAACCCTTGTGGGACTAATGAACTACGAACCCAGTAAAGTGACAGGGATCAGAGCTCTCCCAACCACCTGAAACAGAGACACACACCATCTCCTTCTCAGGTAAGTTGCCAAGATACAAGAAATATATACTAGGTAGTTTAGAATGGATTAATTTATTTTTCTTCTATATTTTGGCTTAATCTGTTCATCTGGTTTCCTTATTATTTTATGCGTCTTTCCTATTTTACATGTTAAGAATGAAAATGATAATGTGGGGCACTCATAGGCATCCATGTTTTGTAGTTTTTGGTGAAGTTTACTATTTACAAATGTATCCAAAGCTCCCTTACTATACAGGTAGTGGTCTGCAAGAGATTGTTTTCTAGAGCAAAGTGAATAACTGTCTTCTGAAAATTAGTACCTTGTATTTAGTTTTTACAGTAGATACATTTCTGTACATATATTCGCTTTGTGATAAAACACCTCTATTTGTAATACTTTCTTCTTCTTAATTCTACCACGTGAGCTGCAGAATTAAGCACCCTCTGTATCACTGCATCTTCTTGTCTGATTCTAATCTGTAAAAAAAGCCTTAGATATAATATTTCAATAAGTGAATATTCTTAACATCTCATAGATAAATACAAGCCTGGGCTTTTTAAACCTATAAAAGCAATCCTACATGTACAGGAATTTTTAGTAATGCCCTGTGAGGCTTCCAGTCTTGGACTGCCAACCACTGTGAAAAGCACAACAGCTTTGTGCAGGTTTAGTCAGCTGGAGAACTAGCCTGTTTGTACAAGACATATTGTAGGTCATGTTAGCTTTCTAGACATGAAAGACTTACCCGTGCATCCATGATAGGTAAACTGTGCAAAAAAATACTCTAGGGAAAAAACCTCTCAAATGACAGTTCTGTTGATGGACCTGTGACCTCTCTTCCATATGGTATTTTGTCCATCATTTTTTCCTTCACACTCATGTTTAAAGTGAAACTGGTGCAGCAGTAGCTGAAGGATCTTACAATGCTTAAAGACCTTGCTTGGCAGCAGCCACTGCTACACAGTCACCAACCTGCAATGTTTCCATACAACCAACTTGCAGCCATCAGGGTAGCTCATGAGCCAATGCGTAACTCTTGCCAGTTCAAAATTTAATCTTACTTTAAGCCAAGGTAGCTAACAGAACAACAACAGACAGTGCAAACAGATTATTTAACAATACCTAAAAAGGGAAAGAGGTTATCTAGGACTCCATTCACTTTCACCTAGTCCACATTTGTAATTCCCCACCTTCCATATATGACATTGAGGTAGACAGTGAAAAATTGCCCAGGAAACTTTTTTGTTTGGTTGAAGAGGATGACCAGGAATAGAAAATATTGTTCCCCATAAAAAAACCCCAAACAAACCCCAAAACAATCTCCTGGGACATGCTACAGGCACTCAGTATGAATTGACAGCTCTGTCTTCTGAACACTTAGATCCAAAGGGACAGTGATAAAGCACCCAGGAAAGGAAAACACAAACCTCTCCTTTGGTGAGAACAAAGGAAAAAAGACTCAAGGTTAAGCATTTGGTGCAACTACAGACTGGTTCACACTTTGGATAGAGCTGTGGATAGTGAGGCAGGCCAGTAAAGCTGTCTGGAAACTCACCGAGCTTGACTTGCCCTGACTGGTACTGTCATCCTTAGCACCAAGGGACTTAAAAAACCAATGATGCTGGCAGATTGCAACCTCATTGATTTCGTGCTCAGGGAGCATTACTGAAAGTCTGGCTGTATGACATATTCTTACTTGGTAAAATTCAATTGCTTGTCTCAGAACTCCAGGCAGAGTATTAATAAGAAAGCTTAGGGACAAACACTTTCCTACATGCAGTGACATGGGGTTGTTGGCTTCTCATAGGCTGCCCTTTCATAACATTGACCCAGCACAGAAGTAACTGAAATACTTGTATGCTTACCTAAATGAGGTAGCATTTGTGTTTTGCTATGTGCTCCTTTCTATCTGTAATGATGATTCATTCCTTACTACCTTACTGTTAAGAATTCTTTTGCTACTTTAAGCTTTTTTTTTTTTTTTTGCTAATTTAACTTCAGTAATGGTAGCAAGGATTTGACTGATACTACAGAAATACTCCCGCCAGCCAATGAAATAAGCACATGATCCTTTCTGGAAAGATCACTAATCTGAAATAGTCAAATATGACTATATGAATATATAGATAATGTTTTCTTTTCCAAAGCAATACAAGAAAACCTTCCTTGTATGTGACAAGTCTAGAGATATAAAGTTAAAACTCTGTTTATTTGGATCAGTAAATACCCAGAGTCCACCATAAAACCTCAACTCAACCTGTGCTCTCTAACCATCCCACTATGTTCACCCCCTGATCTTTTCTTGATGCTAGAAGTGTGGAAGTTCTTGAAAGTTGAGAGCTCTTTTCAGAGGTTCTCTAGCAGTACCTGAAGGCCAGCACTTTTCTCTCATTTCCCTGGTTCCTTGAGTGAAATTCACAAGGCTAGTGAGTTGCTTTCAAACCTAGACTCCTTTTAAACACTCTATCTTTAAATGTATTCTATAAAGAAGAAGCTTCAGTGTGAGAAGTGTTTTCCTTTTCTCCTGCCTAGCAATGTTTAAAGAGTGTTTTTGGGAGAGGAGAGACATGGTTTTGAACTGCCTCCAGCTGAGAACTACAATGAGCCATGCCATTTAATCTAGCCACTGACTAATTACATAAAGCTTTTCTTTCTTTATAGGGGCTTCTACTTTTGCCACAATTTGGAAAGGAGCCTTTGTACAGAGGCTGACTGATTACATCAGAATGTCTACCACATAAAGCTCTTCAGAAGACAGGCAGTAGGACCAATGCTGAGTTTCTCCTCTCAAGCAGGACTCTCCATGATGAGAGGGAAGGAGCCAGGCACGCTGCAGACTAAGGAGCATATGCCAGAAGCAGAAGTTCAGGCACAGCAAATGCCAGCGGACAGAGAGATTAAGACCCATCTCTGCTTTTTCCAAGAAACAAATAGTTGGGAAAGGTTTATTTGGATCAGCCACAGAGACTAGGTAAATGTACGTTTACCCTAGACTTGGTAAATGGAGAGTAATGGTTCTGTGTTTGCTTTGTTTGTTTTATTGCTCTTGTTGGAGACTGTAAAGAAAATAACCCACCATATTTCATGATTATAAACTGTCAGAGAAGGCCTCTGGGCCTTATTTGTTTATTTCTGTTTTCATTTTTCCTTTTTTTTTTTTTTTAAACAATGAAAGCAGCCTTGAAAAATGGTAAAAGTTTGCAGGAGTGTAAGATGTAGTAACTAGAAAGAATTTCAGCAGCAAGTAGTGTTCCTCAGGACTGTGCCTGCCATCAATTTAGAGAATCAAGTGGAGGTTCTGCACTTTACAGAGGCTTTTTACTAAGCTACTACATAGAATCATAGAATCATAGAATGGTCTGGGTTGCAAGGGACCCCAAGGACCATAGAGTTCCAACCCCCTGCCACAGACATGTCCACCAACCTCCAGTCCTGGATCTACACATGATTGCCCAGGGTCCCATCCAACCTGGCCTTGAACACCTCCAGGGACAGGGCATCCACCACCTCCCTGGGCAGCCCATTACAATACATCACCACTCTTTCTGTAAAAAACTTCCACCTAATATCTAATCTAAACTTTCCCGCCTTTAGCTTTAATCCATTCCCCCTTGTCCTGCCATTATCTATCCATTTAAAAAAGTTTATTCCCCTTCTCTTTGTATGTTCCCTTCAGGTACTGGAAGGCTGCAATGAGGTCCCCTTGCAGCCTTCTATTCTCTAGGCTGAACAGGCCCAACTCCCTCATCTACTGCATCTACCTAAATTTTTGCTTCCATGCACCTGGAAAGCATTCTCTGGGGTAAGCACAAAGTTTCATTGGGAAATCACTTGCCCTGGCAAAAAAAAATCAAATAGATTGTTTCTATTTTAGATAAAATTTGAAGTGGGGCAAAGCAGGCTTAAAAAAAAATATGCTGAGCATTGAGACTGAAGGGAGATCCCTTTGGTCTCCTTGTTCAACCATATTTTTTTGAATGTGTAAAAGACCATTGAGAGCAAAGGGCAGTTGTTCTTTTCTTTGGAATACATGTACAATTTCAAATAAATAAAGATGCTTAACAAATGGAAAGATTAGTATTTCTGCACAGTTAGAGTGAGTCATGCATGACAGTACTCTAATTCTCTTTATACAATTCAAGTTCACACAAAGCATATATTAAACACAAGAAATGCATGGATATTTTTACATATTCAAGACTTTTCAATGGATCATAAAAATCATAAAAAATTTTCACAAATATGTGACACTCCGGAAATATACTATTACATTTTTCATAAGAATAAATAGTCCACATTTTATCATCATAAGTTTTTCTTTCATGTTGCACTGTGTAAATTTTTCTTTTGGCCTAGATATAACAGGAAATCGAGCATTGGATAGTTGTTCCTGGAAGAATTGGAGAAACTTACCTCTTTTGTCTTTAGACCAAATATTCTTTTATTTGGTGCAGGCTCTTAAGAATTTTAATCTCAAAATAATCTTATCAATATAAAAGCTACAGGAGTTATAATGGCTTGTATTAATCCTGTTTCTACTCTATGTTCAAACTGTAATAATGGATTACGTGGTACATTTTTCTCTATGTCTTCCAGAGTAAGAGCATTTACTTGGCTAAAACAATTTTACGTGTGACAATTACATGAAAATCACAAAAGGCAGTCTGAGACCCTCCCGTGGCTTCTTATCAGGCTGACTATCCTCTTATTCTGTTATCAACATACTCAATTGGTCCCCCAAACCAATACTTCCAATACTCCCTCTGCCTTTACACCTTAAATAGTTTCCCACATATCTGTGCTTCATTTTAATATTTTCCAGCAATGGGTTGAAAAGACTGAGACAGCTGTAGGGCACAGATGTTGATGTTTGAAATGATTTATCACTCCCTTAGTGCCTCTGGCTAAGTGGTCGACTTTTTATGCTGTTTTCACCATAAGCGAATCTTGGTGGGTATTTGGTTAATCTGAGGTTAGCCTTTTTGCAGATGGCATTTTGTGACTGCTGAAAAAACACCTTTCAGAATGACTTCCATGGCCAATACAGTTTAAGGTTTTCTCTCTATGAACACAATTTATGTTTTAGTATAATCTAGTGACAGGGAATGCAAAATCCTTTTTGTCAAGTTTTGCTTGAACTGGACTTGGAAAGCCTGATTCTGGGAACTAGATTGCCACATGATAATATTGCCCAGATTCAAGAGTAAATTTACTCTCTCAATTGCACAAACAGGCAACTCAAAAAAAAGAGGTTCACCAGTTCTCTGTAAATATGTCCCATTAGGTTCCTATACCTAATGGCACATTGTATCTGGAGCTTTGTTAAATCTTTTAATTAAAACATGTTAACAAAGCCTAAGAAAAATAAATGAAACTACTCACAAGGAAATTAAATTGAGAAGCTAAGCTCATTTATAATTATTGTATTTCAATTAGGCTTTACTAGGGCTGGGTGAAGGGAGAGATAAAAAGAAACTACTTTGATGTCTGAGTTTCATAAATATTTCCAGTGTCCTGTTTGTGAAGTCCACAATATTAATGATAACAGTTTACAGCCTGCAAGCTTTTTCATGCCAAGTACTATACTAAAGAATTCAGTCATAGTATTGCATCAAAACATGTCAAGACTCAGCCCCTAGGTTCTGTAAAGCAGGTTTGCCACACAGCACTCAGTGGAGGTACAACTACTCACACCTCTGATTCACAGATTCAGTAGACTCTATAAATTGTCGGAATTTCTGATTCATTCACATTATAGAATTTTAACACCTGATTCCTATATCAGGTCCACATCTTTTAGTTGTATTAGAACATAATTATTAGATAGCAAAAGTGTACCTTATTTCTCACTAATCATCAAACTCTAGCTTCCAGTTCTTCCCTCTTATAATTTTCTACTTCTAAATTGAAAAGTCATTAAACATCAGGAATCTTCCAGTGATGCAGATACTTATTGCTAGGAGTTTAGTCAACTCTTCATATTTTCCTACCATGATACAATGTTTTTTTCCCCAAGCTTTAAAGTGTGAAAGTTCTAAAATTTTTTTTTCACAAGTTAATTTTAATTTTCATTTTTCTATCAGTTCTGAATTTAAATTTAATGAATTTGGAAGACCTAATAATGCTATCTAGCTCCTTACACACTAACTTCTGTTTGCAACAGCTATGCTTTCCTAAATTACAATAATTTAAAAAAATAATTAGCAACAGATTACTGAACAAAGGAAGTAATGCCAGACATTTTAATGCTACATTTATTTTTCCATCTGAAGTCTCTAACTTCAATTTTCTATCAAATAAATTCTGACAATTCTTGCTGATTTTCTTCCTGAATTTCTTAAATCTTCTGTGGTAGTGTTTGCTACAAATGTGATTCTTTCTTAAAGTATATGAAAATACCCATTACTTTTCCTAGGGATGACCCTAAATGAGTAAAGTTAATGGTGCACATGTGTACTTACTGGAAACAGATTAGGATGCTGGTAGACACTACTGCACATTTTTCACCATACTTTTATGATCACTAAAAAAATAATCCTGTGTTTAAAAAAAAATATCTTTAGTTATATCATCAAGTCATTGATTTCTTTCCCTGGTTAGAGAAGGGCATTAAATGATTCACTCAAATTGTTTGGGTGAATTTCTGTATACTTGTTTTGTTAGCTCCTATCACCGCCATGAAATGAGCTCATCACTTAATCTGGAAACCCAAAAGCAACTTTCAGGTATGCCTCATGTAGGCCAGTGATCATACAATTCCTCTGATCACGATAATCTGTAAAAAAAAACAATGCCATAAATGTAGATTTTAAAGCTGAGGCCAATGTTCAAGTGTGAATTTATGAATTACCTGTTTCTTCCTATTGGTCTCCATTCCACAGGAATCTTTTTTTCAGAAGAGATTGTTAGGAAGAATTAACACTCACTAAAAATGCTACTTGACTGTCCGCCAGCGTTTTTTTTGGCCTCCACAGCAGCCATGACACTATCCCAGGCTGCTTCTCCCTCCAGGTTATATTCAAATATACTTTCTGTGTTACAGTGAGTCAAGCATTCATGTCAAGTCAACATCAGACAAGGTCTCTCATCTCCCAGTGTGTTTTGATGTGTTAACAATAAAACACATCTCTAGAAGACTCTTGAAACACTAAGAACATTCTGTGAAATGTCTGAAAAGTCATTTTTGTGAAATGAGTGAAAACTGTAATTGTTATGGACATTGTAAATGCCACATGTTCTGCTGCTGTGATTTTCTCATACTGCTTTCATGGGTCAAGAAGAATTTACACTAATGTAAAGCAGAAGTTGTTTGGATTTCTGTTTTCTGTGATTTTTTAGGGGTTTTTTACAGCTCCTTTCAAAAGACCCAAATTAGAATCACAAAGTAAAATTATCAGGTTAAAGGAGACCTCGAGAGGTCTCCAGTTCAACTGCCTGTTCAAAGCAGGGTTAGCTATGAAATCAGACAAGATTGCTTAGAGTTTTACCCAGCCTTCTAAACCTTCAGGAAGGGACACCACACCACCTCTCAGGGCAACCCCTAGGCAACTTCTTATAGCACTTGAATGTTCTCTGGTTGAAAAATATTTTGCCTTAAGTCAAAACCCCCGTGTTTCAATTTATAACCATTGCCCTTTGTTCTTCCACCACGCAACAGTTAAAAGCCTGGCTCCCTCTTCTTCATTTTGGGCATTGAATAGCTGCTACGAGGTCATTCTCCAAAACCCTCTCCAGGCTGAACAAGCCCCATTCCCTCAGTCTTTTCACACAGGTCAAGTGTTCCAGAGCCTAAGGCATCTTGGTGGACCTCTGCTGAACTTACTCCAGTTTATCAATAACTTTCTTATCTCAGGAGGACAGATGCAGTCAAACAGATGCCATGCAAAAGGAAATAATCACTCTCCTGGATCCACTGACTGCTAAATCAGTAGCTCTAGAGGAGTGAAGCCACACTGACATTTACATTTTGTGATCACAACTACATTGGTATAGCACTTTCATAGCACAGACCTGGTTTGATCAGTGTTGCACAAATATGAGATACAAAAGAACATAAGCTACAGTATGGTCTTCTTCAATGTTGGGGGCAGTTCTGGTGTTTGGAAAAGCTTTTCAGTCCAAAATAAGGACACTGGTAATGTTTAGGGAACCATCTACTCATGAGCCTACCCCTCTGTCCAGCTGGTGGAACCCAGGGCCCTGGATACAAAAGTATAACGGGCACACATTGAGGACTGTGTTTGTGTAGTTTTAAAGTAATTGTCTTTAACTGAATATTCAAACACTACATTTCCAGTGACATCTTAAATCCCTCTTCTCCGTGTTTAAACAGGCGATGACCAACCATACTAATGGTTTCTGCATCTCAGCTGGTAAGCAGAAACTCCTTAAACTTGCCCAAACTGATCAGCAATGCCATAAGGCTGCTCACTCCAATTAAGTGTTCCAATTGTAACTCCTCCTTTATAGAAGAACTGAAATACAGAGGGGAAAGGGGTATGATGGAGTAAATCAGGATCCTGTGGGTTTTCTGATGCATTTCGAGAAACTGTCAGAATTTCTGACTCACTGTAGTTATCATTCCAATATTCATTTTGTATTAACATACCATATTTTTATTTACATGTCTGTTTTCTAATCAACTGTAGGAATCAGTGGCACAAACAATAATGATCCATGATGATGGAAGACTGAGAAAACAGTCTGGGATGTTCAGTACTGAATGTTTTCATTGATGACTAATAAATATAATCTTATGCAAGAAAATAACAGGCATGCCCACAAATTAATTACATCAAGAATGTGGTTCACTTTAACATGTATTTGTTTCTCAAGTTGTATGTTATATTATAACAATAACTATAAACAATGCTGTATCATAGTTTACTTCTTCAAAGTGCAAAGCATGTTAAATAATTTCAAAATGTCCTATTGTTCTACAGGATTAACTATATCTTTATTTCCTCATTATTTATTACTTAGTTCTTCAGCAATTGGGACAAGCTCTGATCCCTCAAGTGTTTAAATGCTGTTTAAGCCACTGCCTCAGCACAGTTTCTGTTACAGGCACACTTATTACAAAAGAATGTGTGGGGAGAGCTCCACTCAGACCCCATGCAGCTGGCACTGCATTGCTGTCCACTGGAGAAGAAATACATAGAAGTGCTGGATTAACATACTAGCCGTCAAGCTAGACCCAGTTTAAATTCCCCCTCCCCCAGCTCACCCCCCTTTCTCTTTCTCTCTCTCTCTCTCTCTCTCTCTCTCCCCCTTTGTTAGATTCACACACTCTGCTTTTCCAATTGCTTTAGCCCGAAGCAGTTGACATTTACCCCAGCTAGATAATCGAGGAATAACATTTGCGTTACAGTTTAACATGACCTCTGCCTCTACAGCTCTTTTTAGATTACCTTCCCCCCAAAAAAATGGTTGCTGACACCATAGTGAGGCAGGAGGTGGGAAAAAAAGAAAAGAGAGGCTTATTATTGCAGTGGCACAGTCAATGTCATGAGAAGCTGCTCTGCCCTTTTCAGTTGTGGGTGAGCAACTATTAAGGAAAAGGTATTAAAAGGAGGAACAACTGTGATGCGAGGGACACGCAGGTTAAGCTCAAAGCAAAGGTTAATGGATTGACTGTTACCTGTGTATGAGGCTTAATGTTGGTCTATACACAAGAGAATTGCTTCTAGGTTGTGGGGTTTTTTTCATGAAACTAAATTAAAGGGCTAATTTATTCCAGCATAAAAGAGTAAGATGCTGCTGTTGTTGATGTTGTTTTAATACAGAAGGACACATTTTCCATTCTAAATGTCTGCTGTTTGTTTCCAAGCACAGCATGCTATAAGGTGATAATGCATGTGAAAGGAAGAGCAGAAAATGACATATTTAGCTGAAGATACTTGCTCACATCTTAAATGGAAGAATTTCATGTTGGTCAAGGAAACGAGAAAAAGTTAATAGTTAATACTTTAATAGCCATGTCACACTTTAAATGCAGAAAGTTAGGTTAAAGAAGACTGCACCTCAAATAGAAACAAAAAGAGTGAAGTTTTCTGAAAAGTGGGAGAAAGATCATTCAGTATTTCCTCTAGATCTCTGTTTTTTTCAAGGAATTTAAAAATTCCTTTCTGCATTTTTTATTAAATAATTGTTAGACTGCAGTGTTTGCAAATTCTTAGAAGTTTCAGGTGAACATATAGGCATGTAACTGCTCTATTGGAGCAATTGGGGGTTGGACTCAATGATCTCTGGAGGTCCCTTCCAACCCCTACAATTCTGTGAATAAGAAGGTTACATGAAGTGCAAAAGGGCTTTCTCATTTGTAAATTCCTCACTCAAGTTAATGTCTCTAGAGTAAGAGCAGATTATCTTTACTAATTTTAGGAGAAAAACCAAACATGTTGATATATTCAATGATACTTTTTTCAGTAAGACATCCAGAATGTGCAAAAAAATTGGTATTTATGTTTGAGTTACCATCACCAATACAGGCAAAATATTATGGAATAGAACTGTAGCCTTGCCTTCTCCCTTTGAATGAATTTAAGTAAAATCTTGTCCATTGAAGAAACAGTGACAGAAGACAAATGCATTTAAAATGAAAGGAAAACAGCTAATATCAGGTTTAGGCCATCTGTGGATTTTGAACTTTGTAGAGGCTGTTTCATCATGATCAATTTCATTATCTAGACTTTTTCTTAAACGCCACCTTCCACTTGATTAAATCATGTTTTCAAGGAAAAACTCAACACATAAAATGAGCATGAAAGCTAGAAGCTAAGATAGAGGCAAATCGGCCAAATATTCAGAAACTGTCATCTAAAACTTATAACTTTTACTTGCTTGATTGAAATTTTGGGAGAAAGGATCACCAAAAGAAATACATAACAGAATTCTGGATCTTAATTACTGCATTACCATGAGTAATCAGCAATAAATTGGAATATCAGCATTCAAACAACTGACATTTTAAAAATGGCTTATTAACACCTTCCTTAAAATATGATCTGTCATTCTCCTTCCTCGCTAATGTTGAATCGTTCACTGCCATTCGTTTTTTGGGTATTTTTCCCAATTTTATTTTAAATTTCTCAGGTGACTTCCCGCATTTCTCATGGGAGACTATTCTGAAGCTTAATATATTCTACTGTCCCGCATTTCTTTCCCAGTACTCATTCTTATACCCTGTCTATTATTTCAAATGACTTTTCAGCACAAAACCTGGGTTATATCCTTACACATTTATACCAGCTGCAACTAGTAAGATTGCGTTATGAGCAATTGTTCCCATCGGAAGACTTTAATCCTTATTTATACCCAACATAAGTCTTAATTATAATTTCCTTGGACTACATTTTATTATTTATAAATATTTATTTCTTAAATATTTGCTTATTAAGGACAGAAACCTACAATATAATCTAAGATAAAATAGTGAGATTAATAACTGAACTCTTTGTGTGAGCATTTCCCCACTCTAAGAGGATAATGTGATATAATTCATTAAAAAATGAATGCCTCAATGCTCACTTTTTTTTTCCATTTGTTTGTTTTGTTTTGATATTTTTGGAACTTGTTTATGCAATCTGTGATTCTTCTGGTGGCCATCAGTACTCCTGTGAAGTAACTTTCTCTGAAGAGATCTTCTGGTCACAGAGCAGCAGGTTTGGATGGTCGAAACATTAAATGAAATTTTGAAGATAAGACAGGATTTCTGAAAAGTGTCACTTGAACACCAGGCATGACAGTGATGTTTCCATACAAGTGAAATACATGGTTCACAGGTCATTCTTGATAGTCTCCACTCAGCTGATGCACTTCCCTCCCCCTAACAAAAGAAAGCATGAGGAGGAGAAGAAACTGGTCTGTATTTAAGACCAGGTGGTCTTCTTTCACTGTGATGTGAACAGATGCACTGATGTCCAGCTTTCCATTTTTGAAGGGTGTTACCATCTGACCCCTTTTCTAAGGGTGACATCAGTCAGAATAATACTATAAGTTAAGTAGGGGAAGAGGAACAAAAGTCTTAACTGATGCACCAAAAGATCTCCTGTCTGAATAGGATTTAGCAGAAGTTGCTTACATTAACAGCTAGAAAGTCTGTAACTGTGGGAGACATGGACTTCTCTGTAACCCTGCTGCTCCGATGTGCAGGGGAGTGGCTGGAATGTCTGTTTACAAGGGCAAGTAGTGCTAGGACGAGGGGGTAATGGATTTAAACTAACAGAGGGTAGATACAGATTAGACATTAGGAAGGAATTCTTCCCTGTGAGGGTGGTGGGACACTGGAACATGTTGCCCAGAGAAGCTGCGGCTGCTCCTCTCCCTGGCAGTGTTGAGAGGCAGGTTGGATGAGGGTTGGGGAAACCTGGTCTAGTGGAAGGTGTTCCTGTCCATGGCAGGGGGTTTGGAACTCAACTGTCTTTAAAGATCTTTTCCAAGCCAAACCATTCTGTGATTCTATGACTCAAAGATTCTATGACTCTATGATTCTATGAATCAAGGAATGATGACCAGCATACTATGGCATGAAGGTTAAAGCACAAAGCTGCATGTACATATGCTCCTGTCTCAACTCTGGTGGCAGTGAGATAGGATGGCCATGGGAAAGAGACTTCCAAGATTGTTTCTTCCCACGCTCTCCTCCTCCAGCCCCAATTCGACATCCTCCACCTGCACTGTTGCCTCTTCCTGCTTCTTGTCCTGTCACTCATCTCTTTCCTCTTCTCTCTCCTATGCCTCCTTCCTCTTGTCTCATCTGAGCTACTCTGCTACCAACCAGAATACCCCATTCTCCCTCAGCCTCCCAGTGCTTCCCATCCATCCCGGCCCACCTGCCCAGCAGCCACATGGTGCCAAAGAGAAACAGAGGCATCCAGAGGCATCTCCCATATACCTCCAACTGCAGCATTGATCCTGGATCCAAAACTGGTCCCCAGCCTGATGAGGAGACAAACTACTTTTACTTTGTTTTCCAAAGGTGTTCTTCAGTGTGTTTATAAGATAAAATTAATGACTGCAATTCCCACCAAGAACAACTACAGATGCCATTTCTATGCACACAAATTGTACGCACCCCAAAAACCCAAGGACACTATGTAGTTCTGAGATGGTCCATAGCACTTTACCTGTAGCATGGCTGTGCCTATAAACAGTGACAGAGAACAGTCCCCAAAGGCAGATTCAGAAAAATAACAGTTGACGCTATGGCAAGAAGGACCCTACATCAGGGGTGACAGGAGTGACAGTTGATCTCTGGAGAATCTGGACCATGACGTGGCTTAAAGTTCCCACAGATCAAAGGTAGAGAAAATCTGGTGGAAAGCTACAGGTGGCTCTTCCGTTCTCCTGTGCTACGAAAACCCATCTGTTGTCAGAAGATGGATGGGTTGCTGGAGTGGGAAGGTACGGGTGGAGGTTAGGTGATCACAATAAGATGACAGTGTTGTGTTAGCAATACCTCATTGTTCATATTCCATGGGGGTAGTGCTGTATGTCCAGAGCTCAGCAGCAGAGAGGACACAGAACAGCACTAAGCGAGGATTAGAAAACTTTACCCTGGACATACTGTTAGAAGCTGGTTACACTCAGACTATTTCAGTTAAACGGTCTTTGTGTTATGCATCTAACAGGATAAGCTCTGCTTCACTTTAAAGCAGTAATGCCACACCAAACTTTGTAGCACTCAGAACCAAGTCCCATGTCAACACAGTGAATCTAGAAAGGTTTGTGTTAACAGCGTGGGATCCAGCCTTCATCTGAGTAACCCTGTGAGCCAAAGCTTGCACCTGGGCAGCACGCAGTGAATAATGGCAGGTTAAATGCCCTGCCCTGCGTTCACACATGTTGAATATTGGCATTCACCAGCAAAGAACTGCCTCCTGTAAGTCTCCCCAGGCATCCCTCCTGCACAGGACAACGTTGCCCTGCCAGGGCACCCAGCAGGTGCCTAAGCTGTAAGAACACTAAAGTTCTAAGCACTAAAAGAATATTAAAAACTGCGTAAGCAATAAAACATTTAAAATTTTATTTGCTTGTAAATCCCTTCATTCACTTGATTTTTTTTTCATCTCCAAGCTAACTTTATTTACTTGTGAGCACAATGAATTTAAAATATATAAATGTGCACAAAAGTTGAGCTGGTGACTAAGAACTAAACAGAAAGAAAATATACTGAGAAATTTGCTATTTAGCTGACCGCTGTTTGCATTTGAATTGCTGCCACACAGAATGATGATGAAAATACTTTTATTTTCCCCTTCTGTGTGCAGGTGAATATTGTAATGGCTGGTCTAGGCTTTAGTTAAACAGCACATGGAGTCTGTATCATTCAGCTGGATACATTTATTTCAAGGTACTTAGAAGCTGACTTTTATGAGATTATTTAGGCAGTGATTATTTTTGTTGAGAAATGTGTCCTTTATCCCTCTCATTCATCCACTGCTAAGATATTTCTGTTTGTCAGAATGCCTCCATTTCTGATAAATGACTGAAGACTGACTGCTACACTTTATTAAAAAGTAATAACAATTTTTGTACGCACCCTTCACATTGTAAGGGGGGGACCATGAATCAAAGGACACTGCCTGTCTGGGCCTGATAAATGCATCGTTTACCAGCTGAGGAGTTATTTAGGACTGGCTATTAATTTAAATCACATTTATCTTCCCTGAATGGGGGGAGGTTGCTGTGATAGGACTGCGAATGACCAATAGTGCAGCTAAGTGCACATTATTTATTACTACCGCCTGCAAAGCACTGCACAATATGTTAAAAAAACCCAGTGCCAATTACCATGGTTAATCTAGTCAGGGCAGTAACAAATTTCTTCCTAACACAAGCCAATTTCTACACTTGTACTTTATAGTCTCTAGAAAGTCAGCGTTTGCTTAAAATTCCCAATCATTAAAAATAGGTTATTTTTCCTCTCCTAAAACATGATAGGCAATGCTAGCACTCTTAAGTCTTTTATTCATTGTGAAAAGAAAAAAAAAAAAAGCCTTCTTTAGATATTTAAGAACAGACATTTCTTGAGTGCAGTGAAATCATGTGAACCTTGTTTTCTGGGAGATTTTTGAGTTTTGTTTTGAGACACCTGAGCAAAGGGAAGTTTTGCTGAGGTTTAGGGAACAGTTACCCGGAGCTGCTCTGGGTTACTGCCATCTAACACTGTCAGAAAATTTCACACATAGCATTACGGTAATTCTGATGATAAACATCACACATTGGGCTTCATAAAACCCAAGTATGAAGTCAGCCTCCTGCATTTGCTTATGATATATAGTCATCTATCCCTTGTTGCTATGGGCTAAGGTAGTGTTTGTCAAGGCAGGCGCTTCTGAAATTCATAAGTGTAACTAAAATAAATTATTTTTGAAGTACACCTGATGATTGCACTAAGTGCCTCTGCAGTGGTGGATGGTCACCCTTGGAGAACTTACTGAAGACAAGTTCCTGAGGTGGACAATGTGGTCTCTGTTGTGGCTCACATCCCATGTAAAGGACAGAACACAGGGACACAGTAAGGCAGGTGTGAGAAAAGAAGGAACTGCAGACACTGAAAGCACAATTCTCCTCTTTCTTGCCTGCAGGAGAATATTGATGGCAAAGATAAGAACAAAGCATTACTTTATTATCTGCAATCATTTACATTCACACTCACTCTTCTTGTTCCACCCCTATGACAACACTGAAGTCCCTTCTGGCATTCAGGGGAAATGTTTTTTCTTAACGTTGACTGGTCGTTCATCTCCAACAAACAAAACCTATTTTTTTCCCTGGTTATGAAAATCTTAGTAATAAGCAGGTTTCTATGGAATTGCACTCAACAAGCATCAGTTATTGGTAGTTGCTATATCTACAGAGTTTTAGCCATACCTCATACACTGACGAGTTTATCACTGCTGTTGCTTTGCATGTCAACAATCCTATCACTGAAAGAAGAGCTAAGTAATGATTACCAATGTCTAATACCATCCAGTGTTATATATGAGTAATGTTGTTCTTGCACGTTTATTGCATCAACTTGCAGTAGCAATTAAGCTTTCATCATTAAAATAAAAAAACAAATATGAAACGCCATGTTTGGAGAAAGCATTGGGTTTTCCATTCAGTTAGTCTGAGAAATAAGCAGGGCATTTTTGTGCAATTGAAGTTTATACAACTCTGGGTATCTGCCTTTCTTAATGGTGTAAACCTCCTGTTTACAGCTCAAAAGATTTGTGACATACCTTTGGAATCTAGGGCTAGAAGGGAATGGTCCAATTCCATGCTCTTGCAAGATATCATATCATATCATATCATGTCATATCATGTCATGTCATGTCATGTCATGTCATGTCATGTCATGTCATGTCATATCATATCATATCAACTTTTTACATCTATCACACTCCACCTTAACAACAATTAGGTTTTTTTTCTTCATCCTCTACGCCCTTAACATACTTGGGAAGCTCTTCCAGGGAATGATTGCTGGGCTTGATAAAATCCTTTCTTTTTCTAATTTCCAGCATAAATGTAGTTACCTATTTCTTTTTATGCCAAAACTATCACTCAGCTTAAATAATTCCCCTTTCTCACTTATGTTTCTCTCTTTCTCTCTGCATTTTTCTAATCAAAAAACAAATCTTCTTTAAGTTCTGGTTGTTTAGGCTAAACATGCCAAATTACTTCAGTGTCTTTTTGATATCCATATATCAAATCAGCTTACTAGAGATAGTCTGTATTGTTTCCAGTTCATCTTTCTTTTAATATGCATATGGTATTTGAGATTAGATTTTATTAGTGTTGCACCATGCTACTAGTGCTTTCCTATCCTTTCTGGAAATATTTCCATATCATACCTCAGAAACACATTTGCCTTTTTTCACACATACAGCATATTGGCAGCTCACAGTTATACTGTGATCAACTAGAGAGTTTAGGTTACTCTCCTTGTGGTGATTTCTGACAGATGAGCTCTCAGCTTATAGAAGAGTATTTGTGTTATTAGTCCCTGAGTGGCTGACCTTGTACTTTGTGCTATTGAATTTCATCTTACTTCTATTCTTGTTGATCTCAAGGCTATCTGATTCTTTCATTGAGATATCCTGATCCTCCTTCATACTGATGATGGTTCCTGGCACTGATATTATCAATACTTCTGTGGACTTGTAAGATCCCTAATAAAAATACAACTACTTCCTTAGTGAAATTTCTCAAAACTGGACCAAAAGAAACCATTGGCATACTCCAGATTGATAGTCCCCTTTTCATACAATCTAGTTGCCAGTCTCTTCAGTCAGCCCACATTACATTTCTCCTCTGACAATCTTCTGCTTCTCCAGCTTTACCGGTTTTACTGGTCTTATTTGCATCGTGATTTTGATGTTTAATATCTGAATATCTTCCATTTGTACAAAGTTAGGGATGCAAGGGTGGCTTCTTGTGTTGTTTTGTTGCTGTTCCTTGACACCTGATTTCCAAACCACTGTCTTACAAAAGTGGCTCAGACAGCTCTTTCGAAGAATAGGGACCTGGACCTTTATGAAACTATGCTGGGAAGAGAGAACAGTAATGGGACAGACTGCCTATTAGGACCGCAGCTTTGTATCATCTGAGACACAGTACTGAAAGAAACCACAGGCTCTGAAATGAAGTTGAACAGAAGTCCACAACACAAATATGTGGCAAAAAAGACCGCATAGCTTTCAGATTTTAAGCTATCTGTCATACCATTATGCCAACCTCCTGTCAAAGGCACAGAATAGAATGACTATTTTTAGGTTGAAAGCTTCTATCATTTAATATAGTTTTTCATAGCCCATAGTTGTACAGTCTGAATATTCAGGGCAGGAAGATTTATCCTGAAGAGCTTACATGTCAATCATTTGTAGTGCAAAGAATGGATCATATCCAGGTTGGGTCGCATTTTACTTCACTTACTACAAATTCCCCAGCCTAATATTTAAGCTGTGTTATACAAAAAAAATATTTTTGATCATGTTTGTGCCATGTTATGACTCTAAGCGTTTCATTTTCTACACTGGCTATAGAAAAATTCTTGACCTGGTTAATCCTCAGGCTCTGGTCTTTCTCTGAGTACAAGATACACAGATACCTCCGGAGCTAAACACTGAAGATCACACTACTCGTTCTATTGCTTCAATTCTTTCCTTTTTACCAAGAAACATTTGTAGGAGCTCAGTCTGTGTTACTTCCTCTGCTTACACTGCAGGTATTCAAAAGACAGTCAGTTCTAATTATCCCATCCCCCTTCACACATCCCCACACCCAATTAATAATGTTCAGTGATGTATGAAGCTGAGTTTACATTAATGTAATTTTTTAATACATTAAAGTGCTGCATGTCTCAGGCATTTTATAAATAAATGTCACTAATTTATAAATACTTGTGCTACCCAGGGGAGCACAGGCTGTGAAGGGGAAAGGGCAACAGGGGTGCAATCCTCTCTCTTCTCACTCCCATTTGTAGCTCCTGGGGATGCTCAAAGAGATTAAAACTTGCTCTTGCCAAATCCCAGGACATGCAGCTATTACTTACCGTGCACACTGCAATACAGTCTAGGCTCAGAAATGAGCAGCTCTGGAACTTAGTCTTTGCTGACACTGTTATAAAAAATGAGGGGTTTTCTCTAAATAAGTAAAGCAAAAAAAAGTTCAGGTACATGAGAATAAAAATTTTTCTGTCAAATCCTATTCCTGATAACTTATAGACAATAAATCTGTGATTTTGCATGTGGGGAGCTGCAGGATGGAAAGGTTTTAAATTCAGAGTCACAGTTACAAGATCAATGAAATTAAGATTATCTGTCACTTAAATCACAGTTAATTAGAGTTAATGCATGAATTTAATTCCACATTGCAACTTGGGGCGAGAGGGTAAAATGGCTCAGAAATGCCTGAGAAAGTATCACTAGATGAAATTTCAAAAGTAACCATCAATGTTGTCTGGCTTGGTCTTGAGCTTTACTTGCATATGGGGGGAAAGGCAACAAGCACCAGCACTATGCAAATGTTCTTTGGGACTACATCTGTTTTGTGGTCATTGTTACTAAATTTCTAAGAATCATGACTCATTTTTATTTAATTTATTATTGTAAGACTTTACATTTCTGAAGCAGGAAATTTTCACCCATTTGTATAGTGCCTGGTACATGCATATATCAATAGCTATAAATCCCTTTCCAAACCAGGACCTAAATATATAACTGAATAAATTTATTTTTGAATGTACTACACAGAAGTGCAAAGACAAAGAAAGTTACAGGGCTTTTTTCCAAATATTTGCATAAACAATATTTATATTCAGATTTTTTAACCTTTTTACAAAATATGCCAAAAAGTTTAGACTAATTTCTTTTGCTGTCTATAGCAGATTTGGGTTTTTTTAATTTTTAATTCAAGCTCAAGGTGAAGATGTTATATAGGTAATTGTATGAAAATTTGAGTAGTTTTGGTTTTAGTCAGCGTCTACAGCTCTTTTCTCCTGCTGCATTTCCTGTGAGATGGTCTCAGAATATGCAGCTGCATTGTTCTTTCTGGGATATGTTTGCAGACTATTTCTAGCCCACATCAATGCAATCCAAATAATCCTCAGAAGTTGCTTCATTATTTATTAGAAAAAGCAATCTGGCATGCGGTGTGTTATCGACAGCTGAAATCCAATACTCAAAGGTCACCAAAACAAATACCAGAAAGAAAAGGTGTTAAGGCAAATAAAAATACACCTTTTTAATTTTGACTGAATTGATTAAATAACAATTGAGTGGTGTCACAGGTCATAAGGCTTTGAGACATAAGGTCAGCTTAATAGAAAAGAGCCTGGGGCCATGTCACAGGGTATGCTCTGAGGCCTGGCACTGAGGCCACATCATTGTGCTCACTCCTGCCCTTACCCCATGTAGTCTGAAATGAAGAAATGCCTAAACAGAATAGAGAACAGTCTAAATAGACTAGTGCTTATCGCTGAGGGCTACCCCCTGAGTCAATGCTGTTTAGAACTGATTGCTTTATTTGAAGTGAGAGTACTGGGTATCTCTCAGTAAACATTTTATAAAATGCAGTAGGCCGAAGGAAAAAAAACCCCACTAACAAAAAACAAACCAACAAAAAACCTTTCTACACCAGCAGTACTCTATAATATATGTACATCTCATTATAGTTCCACAGTTCAGCCCAGATATTTCAGGACTGACATAAAATGAGTGAAGTAGAAAGCAAAACACTTAAATGCAATAAAATCAAAAGAACTTTCTATGGGATTTTGAGAAGGAAGAACTGTACAGCAGCATATACAGACTAATACATTCATACAAAAGATAATTAATGCTACATCATTTGAGTAGTAGCGCTGTATTTTTGTATGCTAAATTGTTTTGGTTTTAAAAATAACTAGCCCAGAAATGTATGCCTTCGGATGTTGTGAATGATCATATTAAAAGGTTTTAATAATTTTACATTTGATTATATAAATCAATAATCTTGGTCTATATATACCTGAGCCAATTACTTAAACCTGTGCCCCAACAAACACATGAGAAACTAACTGCATTGACTTCAGCAGGATAACTGGAACACATGCAAATATTGCATTCAGAAGTCTGCACCTAGAAACCCAGTATACAGGATACTCAGCATGGGAAAGTAAAAGGATATCCAGATTTAACACTTCCACTACTATAATCCAGCTCCAGCTGAGACTAAGACATATTTCCCTCTTCAGCTGCTTCTTCTAGCACTCTTCTCTCCAACTTCCTCTATGTTACCCCCACCTTGGACTGGTAAAGTAAAGAGCTGACAGTGAAGTGTATAACCAAATATGTCTATTGAATGAGCCAATCAGGAAATAGGTTGGCTTTTTCTTACATTGCCATTTATAGTCTATTTTGGTCTACTGATAATCCAGTATCCCTTTGAAAATCAGCTCCTGCAATTCCCTGTTAGTTGTCAAATTTCCCATGGCAATGGTTTTGCTCAGTTTTGCTCTAGTTTTTTGGCCTGATCATGCTCCCATTTAATGAATGGCTAAACTTCTGCTGATTCTCAGGACAATGTTTCTGATTATCATTTACTATTTAAATAATAATTTTCCACACTAGTAAACTGACTCACTACATAACTCAAGGACTAGGAAGTTCTGGAGTCTACCTATCTACTCTTCATTTTTCAAAACAGGTCATTATGAAATGTACGATTATGGATTAAAATTCTATTTTAATATAGTTATACAGCTATTAATACATTGCAATCTTCACATGCAAAAAGTATTTGAGGAAGTATGGTATAGGAACAATTAGATGACAACAATCAGTGTCTCATATGACTTCACTATAGAAAGAATGAATTTTACCACTGAGAATCTAACACCCCTTTTAATTTATATTATTTATATATGACAAGTTGTTATGGAAGTTTTGATTGTTTGGAGTTGGAAAAAGTACCTTTTGTTTTAAGATTGCTAGTCTATCTACTATCTATACCTCTTGTCCTGGGAGAGTTTGTTTCCTTTTTGGTCAGTTTATTTTACGAAGTAACCCATGGCTTCAAAAGATAATGCTTTAAAATGTAATTATATAAACAGGGAAGTTCAGGACCTACTCTGTCTACAAACATCAAAAGCAAGGATTTTAATTCATAAACATCTTTGTCAACAGTGGTAAAGCCTATAAATCACTCAATGATACAGAAAATGTTTAGTAGTCTTCAGAAAGAAGTCTGAAGAGTGTCATTTATGGAGATGCAATACAGAGTAGAAATATAAAGATTCATTTTAATAACAGGCCTCTTTTTGTGCACACAGAAACATCTGTGTATGCAATTTTCAAGCAAACAGACACAGAATGAATTCTAGGACCTGTACTTGCAGGAAATAAAAATTTATCAACAGTCATTTAGAAAAATTGGGGTTTAGTGGTAATTACTGCTCTGTTCTGTATACTCTTGTCCTATGGTTATTGCTGTGGTTTATGTATGCATAGAAGAAGGTTGGACTTTTAAAAAATCATTCAGATTGATGACATATTATGGTAGGTCAAAAATGACAATGATAGAAACATACATTAATGCACAGAAATAACACACAAGTACTTGATGCTTAAAATGATCTTTCCTGTGAAGCTTGGACAAGGTTCTCCCAGGCAGCTGTGGTGCTTTGAGGAGTCTCCTCCTCACCAAACTCTATAGCCACCGAAGAGGAGCAACTGATCATTCACACAATAGAGCTAATGCAAACAAAGCTAGTTCCCAATAATGCCCTGGTGCTTTGCAGTTTTGAATAATAACCTTCTCACCTTCATAACTCACAGTAAAACTTTCCTGGACAACCTTAGAGCAAGAACCAGAAGACGTACTGACTGATCTATGCTTTTAAAACTGAACACAAAGGCTATATGTCCCATGCTCCACTTTTACATTCCAGGTTGGACAGGCAGATGCAGTTGAAGTTTTTCTGGATTCAGGCAGAGTACTTCTGTTCTGAGCTGCTTCCTCCCTCTCACGGTAGTCTCAGTACCTTGTGAAGATTAGGGAGTTGCAAGTGTTGTAGATCATTCGTGACAATACTTCAACGTTACTTCTGTGCCTTGGATTAGATTCTTGTATTAAACACCCAAGTTTTAAAAGATTGGAATACCTAACAGCTTATGTTTACTGTAAAGCTGGGCAACAAGTTGTTTCACATCTGGCATTGACCAGTTTGTTTAGGCATCTGAAATTAGGAGTTTTAAATGATTTTGATAGACTGAGATGATCAGCTTCAAAGAAATGGTCACAACTACAAAGTGTCCCCATTATGCATCTTCAAAAATATTGGCTTAAATCAGGATTCATGAACTGAACTTCAGTCTCCTTGATTTGCTTATTTACATTTATTAACCACACTGTTTAACCTCTCACCTCTCCCTTAGTAATGTATTTCAAATTACACCTTTTATCTGATTTTGCATTAGGCTAGAAAGTCTGCCTAATGGTAAGCATTTATGCTGAAATACTGGCACAAATGTTCTTAACTCTGCCCTTTCTGGGTCATATTCTCCATTCCTATTTTAAAATCTATATTAGTTCATGTTCTTACTTGTATCTTATCTGACATTCTTCAATTTTGCTTCATAGATTAAATAAAATTGGGTAAATTCTCTGAGGTTTCGTTCAGTCTTTTCTTCTCAGCAAATTAATCCAGGACACAATGTCCTGCAAGTGGATAGAGGGTTAATCAGTGTTTGCTTAACCTTTTCCTGAACTTTCCCAAGTTTTACAATTAACTGAGGTAACTGAAAAAACCCACACATTTTGTGGTGTACAGTGTTTCCTTTCCCTGTTAGCAAAGTTCCTTTAAGCATCCATGCATTCTAATGACACTAAAAAAAATTAGAAAGTTTAAATTATTGCTCACTGTGTATGAGAAGCAGCAGCCGAGGTGGATTGCAGTGGTAACTCTTACCTGGATGCTCACAATTCACCTTCCTATTAATTTGTGAACAGTAAAAAGATACAAATTACTTCTCCATAAAGGAAAAAGCCTTTGCTGTACAGAAGCATTTTATAAAAGTTCTTCCACACACTGGAAGGGACATTGCATACAACTTGAGAAACTGACACTAAAGGAGATGCAAGGCAGATGTGCAGCCCCTTGTTGATTGGTACCAGTGAAAAGCCTATGTAACTCCGGATACACAGCTGACATAACACCTGCAGGCTAGGCAGTGTGGAAGTGGAAGCTGTGATGGAATGATCCATCTGGATGTGTACACAGGCATAAGCATGTCAGTTAAGGAAAGGTACAGCTGCCCTGGTCTGAACTAGTGGTTTAGCTCATCTCCTCAATGCTTGAATAAGAAAGGTGATAGCTGTAAGGTAGAGATGAAGCTGAAACTTAAGAACTGCCAGATTAATCTCAAAATCTGTGAGGAAAACAAATGTGTCCTACTTAAAAACAAGACACTTGGTCCAAAAATCCTCTATTTCCAAACTCATGTCACTAAGCATTCCAGGTCATGCTACAGGGGAAATAAACCAGCCCTCCAGGACTGGTGGATGAAAACCATCTTTTTCATAGAGAAATATGTGAAAGGTACAAAATGGGGCCTATAAATTTCAGAGCCTTGGATTCTTTTTCCCATATGAGTAAAATAATAATCCCATAAAAATTCAACCAAGCATCCAAAAAATGTCACTTAAATTGTTTCAGCAGTGATTCATTTTCTCACAGAGCTGCTGTGCTGCTTTGTTATTTCTTGTCTGTGTTCTTTGATTTAATACTTTGACTTTTTTGTATTTGAAAATAATAACCTAAAACCTAGACAAAATTAAGAAACATCATGTATTTCAGGGCTTGGATAGTTTTAGCTATACCTGATAATATGCTCAGCTTGTGTCTCCTGCAGAAATGGCACTGGTTTCTTCTTGCCTTGAAGTTTGTTCCTAATTATGAGGGAACTTCTGACTTCCCCAGTCACAAATTTAACAGCATTTCATTGTGCTGCAAACTGCCAAAGTGCGTTAAGTAACTGAGAGGCCCTTCTAGGTATGTTTGTGATGTGAATAATTAGAGACATTCCTATCTTCATATAAATTCACAAAATTAAAAAAAAAAATGTCCCCTAACAGGCCTGGTGGAAAGCTAGAACATGTTTGAATAAAATATTCACTATGACTCCTTTATTTGACAAAAATTCCCAGACCATGACTTCCTTTCGTAGTTCAAATGTCAAGCATCCCTTCCACTGTGGTCAGGGTGGCATGCAGGAACAGAGGGAGACCCTAAACAGAAGTCTTTAATGATGACAAGCCTGGTTAACTCAATGACCCACAACATCTTTTGTCTCCCTTTCTCCCCATGTTGGCTCCTGCTGATTCAGATGAGGAAAGCCAACTAGCAGAGCAGTTGCTCATGCATAGTCTAGGGAAAATGCTTTCTTCACCCTTGTGCATAGAGTGCAAAAGGCCCTTCAATTTCCTCTGTACTGTTTTTCGGGTTTTGTCTTTTTCTCTGATTGACTAGCTTTATATTGATTGAAAAGTCATTTCCTTTGCCCAGTCTTCTGAAAAACAAAATAAATGTTTTCTGTGACCCTAACTCTTAGATTTTTCTTTCCACAGAGCTAAAGAAAAAGTTTCTTGTCAATTATATTGAAGGAAAAATTATATTGTTGTTTTGTAGCACTTTTTTTCTCACTATGTGTCAAAAGGGAGCAAATGATGCATTAAAAGCCTAAAAGCTGAAATAAAGATTAGGTGTAAAGTGCTATTGATCCCTTTACGAAAAGAAGCTAAGACAGATTCCACTCCGCTGTCAGGTTACATTTTCAGTGAGTTACCCAGATGCAAGATTTGAAACTTCTACAAAGGAGTCTTTAAAGTGTTGTTGAAAGTATCAAATAAGATTAGACCAGACAGTAAAAACAACCATTAAAAAATGTCAGTGGTGCAGCTGAGGTACTGTCAAGCTGCATTGCCCCAGTGTTCAATGTAGCCCAATGCCTGGATGTTTAAGATGTCTGTATGAAGATCCAGAACTTTAAAAACATCACTTCTTGCATTCTCTGTGAGTACACTCTTCAGATGCATATATCCACAAATAGGTATCTCCATGTCCATGACCTGCAAGGCCTCAGGCACACAATGTAGTTTTCATTGGATGGACCAGAAGAAAGCCCCAGGTTTCAGTTCCCTAAATTCCTATTCATCCAAAGTCTGGACATTTTGGAGGCTATTGCAAGCAAAACCAGTTCTAATGAGAGAACAAACTACTACTATAAGTCAGACCACCATACTTTTCCAATTATTCTGCCTTCTTGTTCCTGACAAACATATCTGTCATTCCTTTTCTTCAACTAGGAAGCTGGACAGCATCTGAAAAATAATGGACTTCTTAGCAGAGAGTGTATGGTCAAATGTCATTCTTTGTATTGCTTTAACATATCAAAGTTTATCAGAGACCCTCTGACTCGAGGCATTTAGGTTACTTTCTGCATCAACTGATAACAAGTTTAGTAACTGAGTATGCGTCAAGATTGACTATGAAACTTTTGATTATTAGTTGCACAAGTTGAAAACACCAGAGCTAGATAAATTTAAAAAGAGATCAGGCAGCTGCTGGTTAAATTCTATAAATTATAAAAAAAAAAATCTACAAAGCTAAGGCAATGCAATTAATTTCTTGATTCTCAATAGAACATCTTTTGGAAAAATACAGAGATTAATTTATTTGGGGAGGGGCAGGGGTGGAGGCAAATAGAAGCAAATGCCAAATGAAAACAGATGATGAATCTTCATTATTATCCTTCACTAATACATCTGGAAATACATCTGGAAATATACCAGTGATGGAGAAACTAGACTGCACTACTAAAGAAACACTAAAAGAAACACTTACAGTAAGCAATTTTTGTAGAATAAAACTTCTGAATTCCTGAAACACTCAGAACAGGAGCGTTAGATCAACAGAAGTCAGGCCTAAGGGTGACAGTTTATTTGGGGCAAACTGCTTAAGCTGATACCAGACAAGGCACAGAAACTCAGCAGCAAGGTTTAGAATCAGTTATTGGAGAGTAAAAATAATTTTAAGTGACCTGTATACAAGTATTATAATCCTGAGGAATATATAATATTCATTTATGTTGAAAACCTGTCAGTTTTTGAAGCTAGTGAACCCTGGCTTCATGTGATTTGTGTTTTACGTGCCCATTCCCTTTCTATTTTGAACCATTGTCCTCATGTGCCCTCTGATAACACGATGCACACAGGTCATTCTGAGCCATCCAAGCTGTACCCTAAATAAACATATGATACTTTCAGATTGTTCCACATCTCCTAGATACTTTTGGGCTTTTTGCTAACTGAAATGCAGAGCTCTGTTTTAAGCTAACTCTTGAACTAGTTCTGTCTCCTCCGGTGCTTTTCTGTTTTTGTAACAGCTGAAGATATGTCTGGTCCAGACTGAGCATTCAGAGACCCCTCTGCAACAGAAGCAGAGGCAAGCAGCTTGGATAAGAGCTTCATAGTGCTGACTGAAGAATACTCTTTCCGTGTTTACTGTAGCCTTAAATGGTGAACAGGAGCAGAACCAGGGCTGTGTCAGTATTGTAAATGGGTAAAAATAGCCCAAATTACAGACCAGTGAAACTGACACAATGCCTTGGAAGACATAGTAGAGCAGCGTGCAGTGTTATCCATACAATTTTCAAGGATAGAAATTCAATTTATTCTAATGAAAATGAACCTGAAATGTCTCCATTAGGCAGTCCTGTGGTGCAAAATAGCAAATCTTTTAAACAAACAGCTGGAGTCAGGATCAAAAATCCACACTATGCATTTTAAGCTCTTACTTTGGCTTAGTTCTAGTTCCATTTAATGGAATAAATGACTTTTACTAGCGGGAAAATTCTAGCTGAGATCCTGCAGTGTGTTTCCCAAACTAATTTCAGTGAAAAGAAATTTAGTTTGTGTACTTTAAGACTGCTGCATATTGCAACTGGAACTGGAGTACTGTAGGTCTGAATGATTAAGAGATTTACTTATTATGAATTAATAAATCATGAACAAATCAATTCAGCTAGATCATATCTGCAATGATGTATCGTTTTGTGTTTGCTTACAGCAAAGCCTTCGGCCAGTGCTAGATTGTACTCTATAATCAGTAGAAGAGACAGAGCAAGAGAATAGGCTAGAGCTTGGTTTTCACTTTGGGATGAGTTGGCAGCTTGCCTACTTTGCTTGTAGAACTCAGACTGTTTTGCCTGGCAGCTGATAATCCTCCCAAGCATCCAACAACAAATTCCTGCCCTGTATTTTCTTGTCTGAGATTTTCCTTCTTCTGAATTCATTTAGACCATGTGACATGAACCTTCAGGTACAGACTATGAAGTGAGACCGGCCAGACATACATCCTGGCAAAATAGCAGATTTAACAGATAAGCAAGAGTTGAAGGAGAAAAATCAGTGAATCTGTTAGAAATCTTCTCATAGGTTTCAGATCTAACAACTTTCTTGCTGATAAATGCTTTCATTCATGTTCAAAACTGTCTGCGTTAATAACAATTCTTGCATTTAGATGTTACTTTTAAAAAACACTTTCCTCATACCACTATCACTGACAGCAGTTTGGTGTGAGACTAGGAAGAGAAACCTATGAATCCATCCATTTTAACACACTGAAAAGAACCTATAGACAGCCCAGGGAAGGACCGCTGTGGGTGAAGTTACTTGACTGACTGCAGGAATGACTCTCAACTTCTCTCAGACGAGTTACGATGAACTGTGTGATGAAGATCTATCACTGTTAAAGTATAACATACCAGCAGCTGATGTAAAAACAACACTGTTAAAACAGTAGCACAAACTTAAGCATTCATTAGCATTCATGTTACGTACCATGGGTCACTACAAGAGTTCTGCAGAAGATTCAGAAAACACTAAAACTTGTATGTGCTTGTCTTTATTCCTTAGAGCTGAACATGCCATGTCATGGCTCCAACACATCTCCACTGTGCTCCACAGACATACTCTTGGAAAGAATAATCTGAGTAGTAGGAACTATAGGAACTAGAGTAGGAACTACAGTATTATGAACTGTAATGTAAGAGCCTTTGTTAGATACCTATATGTCATGGTCATGTCTTTCTTATCAGATATTTGGATTTTATTCTTGCCTTCTGAATTTTATAGAACTGCTTTTCAGCAGCTCCCTACCGTTGTAGAAGCTGTTCCTTTTATCATACCTGTGATTTCTTCCACAGGCTTTTATACCAAAACTCTGCCTTTTAAAATATTTAACCTTGGCAGTGAATGAAGAACACGTGTAGCTTGATAGCTTTTATTTAAACTATCTACAATGTATCTCACACTGTTCACAATGTCCTATATTAATTACAGTGCCAGATTTCTATTCTTAATATACTCTGTGTATGATATGCCAAGGAACCCACAACATCCACTTTGTGTGTTTTTACAAATGTTAATCTTGAGGTTTAGTTTTGAATACTTCCCAAAATGTCCTGAGAAGATAAAACTGTCCTGGACTTCACGAAAGAGCTGAGTAGAGATAAGGGGAGAAAAAACCCCAGATTTTATAGTTACAAACCATATTCTTTCTACTACCTTACATAAACTCTTCTCCAAAGAAAGGCAGAACTGTTCAGCTTATGTTTGCTTGGTAAATATCACAGATCACATATGTTGTTAAATATGCTGTGTCTGGGCAGCAAGAAAATTACTTCCTAGCACTGATTGTAGTGCCCTGTGGCAGGGGGGGAACCTCTGGAGGGAGAGGCAGATTGTTCTTCCTTGGAAAAAACTTAGTGTACTCACAGGGAAGGAGTTTCTGGGTGAATGAAGAAAGGTGGAGACAGTCTGGCGCAGGGTCTGCCACAGTGGTGCAGCTGAAAGACTTGAAAGAATAGGTCAGGAAGAAGCACATAGCAGAGCTAAATCTGGGAGAGCACAACAGAAGATTGTTGAAGAGTTGGTTGAATCCAGGAAAGAGCTGAAGATGCTGTACAGAAGCAAGACTGGAGAAAGGAGCTATCCAGACAGGATGACTATACTGTAATAAAACTTAGCTGGAGGAAAACTGGACTTTTTTTTTCTGATGAACTTACTTCAAAGACATAGGCAGGAGACATCCACTTCCATGCTCTGGACCCCTTCATAGTAATCATGCTCACATGCTAAGAGGAATCATTGTGTTGGAAGGGATCTTTAATGGTCATCTAGTCCAACACCCCTGCAGTAAGCAGGGACATCTTCACTAGATCAGGTTTCTCAGCAGAGCCCATTCAAGCCTGACCTTGAATGTCTACAGGGATGGGGCCTCTACCACCTCTCTGGGCAACCTGGTCCAGTGTCTTGCCACCCTCAGAATGCAGAACTTCTTCCTAATGTCTAATCTAAACCTATCTTGCTGTAATTAAAACCATTGTCCCTTGTTCTATCACTACTTGCCCTTGCAAACAGCCCCTCCCTGGCTTTCCTTCAGGTCCTTTCAGGTACTGGAAGGCTGCTATAGGTCTCCTGAGCCTTCTCCAGACTGAACAAGCCCAACTCTCTCAGCCTGTCTTCATAGGAGAGGTGCTCTAGCCCTCTGATCATCCTTGTGGTTCTCATCTGGATGCACTTCAACAGATCCTTTTTGTGCTGAAGGCTCCAGAGTTGGACACAGCACTCCAGGTGGTATCTCACCAGAGCTGAGAGAAGGGGAGAATCACCTCTCTTGATCTGCTGGCCATACTTCTGATGCAATTCAGGGCATGATTATCCTTCTGGGCTGCAAGTGCAGAACTACAACGTATAGAAGTCTGCTTTTTTGTATTTAAAATTTTCTGCTTGTCAGGCTTGATGTTTTTCTGTCAAGGAGGATAAATTGCGTCATGTGATTTAGATAGCTCGTCACACCCAGCAACTGAAATACTTTGTCCTGTACATTGCAATTTGGGGAAACAATAGCCAAAGGCTTCCTTGCCTCTAAGATTGACTGCAAAGAGTGAAAAATAATTCCAGCATAATTCAAGTAGTTTATAAGAAGAGTTTTAACCAGTTGAAGCACTGAGGAATATTCATTGAGTCAAGAACAAATAAATTTTTTTAAAAAGAATTCTTTCTTCTAAGCTCCCATTTTATTTAAGCTGTTGCTGAAACCTTGCTACTCTCTTAGTACTCAAGACACAAGTAGCAAGGCAAATCACGTGGAAGGTGACCACCAGAGGTCAGATACTGTGTTTTAATGTTATTCCTCCACTAATAATTAATGTACTTAGGATTATTATAAGTTTCTGTGAGGAAGACCATAAAATCTGATTAATTTATTCTTCTTTTGTATGTTGCACCTCCTTAAAAAAAGGAAATAACTAGATCAGATGGTGGGGATTGATCTTCCCTTACCCTTGGAGCAATTTACACTCCCAAAAGATGAAAAGGCTGAGAGTAATGAGAAGCTTAGAGTGTGCAGCACAACAGAGAAATGACATACCTCTGAGAAGAAAAGGGAGCAAACACATTCCCAAGAGTGACTGAAGGAATGTTGCAGAATTTGCTACAGCTCAGAAAGCCATTGACTTGAGAGAAAGCAGACCTGGAAGCAAGAGACTGCCCTGCAAAGACACAAGGGACGGAGCAAGATTTCTTTACAAACCTTTTGCTTTCTGCTGAGTTTTCTCAATTTCTAAAATGGTTCTGCTGTCCTTCTTCATATAAAAGACAGCTTTTGGACTTCAAAAGCCTTTTTGGTCTTCTTAGGGGAAAAGTCCTTTCATTCCACTGAAAATTCTGTGAGTGAGAAACCTGTTCTTAAAGTGTCTTCAGACGATCAGTGGTGTTGGACCACTGCTATCGCTCTACAACGAACTGACTGAACATGAAGGGAAAGATAATCTGCTCTTGGCTGAAGGAAACAAAATAGAGGCAGAGAAAGGTACAAGGAAAAACGAAAGACAAAAGGGATCGTCTTTCTGAAAAATATTGATTGTATCAAGGAAAAATAAAAATACCAAAAGGATTCTTTCCAAGACTTTTCACAACTGTGAAGGAAGGGAAGGGGAGCATAAGAAGAAACAGACTGCAGGAGAGTGTAAAAGGAAACCAACTGTCCATAGGAGACCTCTATTTTTAGATTTAAAAGAACGCTGCCTTTATTGGCATCTTCTGTGAAAAAAAATCCAGAAAAATAAACTTCATGTTTTCTTTTTAAAACTGGAAAAAAGTAAGAATATAAACAAAAATGGAACTGGAGACATTTACAACTTTTTCCATATTAAGACACTCTTCTTCAGAGAAATGTGTCAGAGGGTTCACTCTGTAACACCCGGCATTTGTTCACACTGACCTAATTTTCACAAGGCTTTAGGTTTTCATGTGTATGAGCAATTTATCATGAATACATACACTGGATTTTGTCATGCATGTACAGAACACAGTTGTCAAGCGGAAAAAAAAGAGGTTGTTTATGGAAAAGATGTATCATTAAGTCTTTCTTGCACGCAGTTCCCTGTAAATCAGACCCAAACTATTTGAATACTAATCTGTGGTAATTCTTTTATATTTAAAACAAGTAAGCATTTTTTTCTTTCATTTTAGACAGCCAATCCTTCTTTCTTGTCCATATTTGCATTCTTCTCTTGCATTACGTACGTATAGTTTAACACATTCAGACGGTGATTCTTCAGCTGGGGAATCAAATGCTACATCAAAGCAGATACAATATTTTCATCATGTATTTAATGACAACATTTTGCAAGTGTATTAGAAGTAATAATTGTTCATCAAACAAAGTAAAATGAAACTTGGAAAAAAATGGAGAGCAGCTTTAATAAAGTATTTGAGCTGCAAGGAAAAATATTTAAATTTGTAATCAACACATACAAACAAATCACTCGCCAAATTTCCTAATATTGTGGTGTTAAGTAAGCTAATTATCCATATTAAATATTATTAAAATAGCACTTTTTCCTTTGAAGTTAACACATTAGTGTTAATATAACTATCAGAAATGAGAAATATGGAAAACACAGACAACAAAAACATATGCACAATATAAAGTGCTTATTTTTTTCAGTCGTTTGGACTTTGTGCTGAAGACTGTCAGGGTATATCAGGATGCTGCTGTGTACAACAAAACACTAGAAGTACAGAGGACAGAGAGAGATCTGACTTCCTACTACAATACAGTGGATGAATTTCAAAGATCTAAACTCCGGAGTAAATATATACAGAATTTTTTTCCCCCCACTTCTTTAGGGCCAGAATATCTCTCTTCTATATTCACTGGGTCTACTCTGATGTAAAATTGAGGAGAGATAGGGAGGGCACTTTTTTAAAAAACAAAAAAATCCAAAAATCCCCACATTGGGATAGTATACACAGAAGTGACAAAAAGAAACGATCAATCAAAGTAAATTCATATCAAGAGTAAAAAGTATATATTTTTTAATAATTATTCATCATTAAAGTTACAGCTGAAATGAAGTCCAACATTCAAAATCTGAAGTTAATCGAACTACTTTAGCTTTGTTAATCCAGCAGTAGAATAAAAATAGAACTCAACTGGACTTGTCTTATGAAAAAAGTCTACTCAGAGAAAAACAAGCATTTATGATGACTAACCTTATTTCTGTGTAGTATGTCACTAAAAGTTAACTTTAATTAATTACTGTAATTAATCTTGTTTCTTCAAATGCAAACAATAACATAAAATTAATGTTGTGTATATTTCATGGGAAACGTGAAATGTTAGCGTTCTTCTGTCTCCTTACTTGGGACAAAGAGGAACATGGGAGAAGCTTGACATCTGAAGGAGTGAACACAGTACATTTTCTCTTCAAAACAACCAAAGTTGTTTTTTTTTTTACATTACCTGATGAATCAGGAATATAAGTGTTCATCAGCCCAACTGTAGCTTTGTGAAATTTAAAAATGACCTTCACTGTTCTTAATTCAACAAAAAGGTATCTACAAGTAGAAGTTATAGGCATTCTCCTAAGATATGGTATGATTTCACCTCTGGATACATATGATTCTTCCTCTCTTATTACAGCCTAGAAAAACTTGGTTAGTTCGAGTATTTAAACTTCATCTGGTTAAAGAGAGGGGTCTCAGTCAGACCCCATGACCAAACTGTTGTCAGTACAGGGGAGAAAACAGCTATCTGTGGAAAAGGCATGAGATTTTAGTCAATGGGAAAGAGTGGTTCAAGAGGTTTGTTAAATTATATTGTCTACAACCCCCTTTTACACCCTATTTGGTAGCCCTTCTACTGACTTCACTTCCAAATTAAGACAGTTTAACATATTCTTTCTCTTAACTGATTACACTCTCTCCAGGAAGAGCTAACAAAGAAAATGAGCTAAACATGCCTCTTTTTATTCAGTGGGCCTTTCACAGGAGCCAGGAACTCCTGATTATATATCTATCGCCATTAGAATGACAATTTTGCCATTATTTACACCCTCACCTCTTTTTACAATAGTTTAAAAAAATTTAGATGAAGTGCAATAATTCTTTCCTAAAGCTGGTGGTGATGAGGAACAACATGTAAAGGTTTCCGACAAAGGATAATAAGAGGGAATGAATGGACAAAGAAGTAATTAAGTTCTCAAGACCTAAGGCCCAAGCTTAAATTCACAAAGGTGTTTCACTTAGCAAGGGGAAATAATCTGAGTTTTAAAAAAAAAAAAAAAAAAAAAGGAGAGGAAAACGAATCCTCATGAGTGCTAAAGTCTGCTTAGGATCTTGTAAAAGAAATTGCCCTTTGGACTTCCTCCAGTTTACCCATATTCCTACCCAAAATTGAACAGTTGCCCTTGACCACATATACTTGTTCCTGAGGATATTACGGCTGTTTTTTCTTCAGCTCAAGCATGAAGAAAAATGCTGTGCAAATAAAAAATATTGTGAACAACAATCTCAGCATTTCTGATTTGAATGTTCTTGCAGCCTTTTAAACTGTCAAAATGCTTGGGGGGTTTTTTCTCTGTTTCCTCTAATTTTGCGAGAAACATTATTAAGAATGTTCAGTTACTGGAATTTCCATTGGACAGTAAAGCTGTCTTTCAAGCTGTCTCTTAAGGACAAGATGGAATGCAGCCTGCTAAAGCTAAAATAGCTTTGTGCTAAAATATATCTTAGTAAAGGTATCTTTTCTTTTAACATGCCGGTAGTTTTAGAAATCTATGTATCTCTGCTGAACTCAGTTGAGCAATATTAATTTATACCAAGTAATGATATTATTTGTTGTCTAAAAAAATAAAAAGTTCCTTGCACAGTTAACGTAATACATTTCAGGTTTTGTACAATTATGTTAAAATTTCTATTACTTTATTTTCATGTAAGTCTGTGATTAATTTATACAGGTGTGATCAATGAATACAAGGGGTTTTTTATCCCTGTGACTTCACAATACTTCCTCTAAGAGTTTCACTGGGTAAATGAGAAAGCATCTGCTTCGTAACTGCTTTGCAACTTTTACTACTCAACTGCTTCACTGGCAAACACTTAAACATAACTTTGTTAAAATTTAAACATATAAATTAAATACAAAATAAATTTGCATTGAAAGTTCACTTTGTTGCTTTTTTTACTGTCCAGCTGAACCTGCTCAAAACGGAATGTATATCCTACAGATGTAGCATATAGAGAATTCTGTCTCATTATCACTCAGGGATTTGACATAACCTGGGCTGAGGCATAAAAAAATTAAGTCTTTAATTGTACCAATGTGAGGACTTCAGGCTCTTGGAGAAATACAATATATCTCTGTGTTTTGAGGCATATAATAAGCATACAAGTGGTTTCAAAACGGTATATTTAGTAAGTGTGAAGTGTAAGCATCTGCAAGTAATATATTTGACTCCTAATAGCCAGAGAGGTAATAAAATTATATTGTCATTGAAAATTGTATTTACATGTTTCTGTAACCCCTACATCATAGTTAAGATACAGTTACGGCTGAGGGCTAACTCCACCACTGACCTTTTATGACATTCTGCAAAGCTTACTGTCAGCATTACAAGCTGCAAAGTAATGGAAACAAAACCCAAAACAATTCCCAAACCCGGATCGGTTTCTAACCACATGTAAGCTCAGCCATGTTATGCGATAAAGTGATCCAGCATGTATTTTGCATCTGTAATTATTTCCCATCATTCCCTACACAGGCTTTCTAACATGTGAACTAGTCATACCCGTGTTTAAGAGGATGTTTCTTCCTTTTCACTTTAGAACTGATAGCTTGCTGATACAAACAGGCAGAGGCAATTTAATAGTCTCTCAGGACTACTTTCTCACTCAGGTTATATGAATACTCATTAAGACAGCATTTTCCTATTTTCACAGAAGTCCCCTATGTTACTGTAGTACAGGGCACAAATGCAGATTTGTGCAAACCATTCAAGGTACATTTTAGCTAGCTCAAGAGTTGAATATGACATGGTAAATAAATAAAACCCTTTCACTTGGAATAAGCATGGTTAAAATACTTTTCACTGAGTCTACACTCAAGATTAAACTTTCTAAACACTATAAAGACAACCATGCTGACTTTAAATTAACTTAAATATAACTGTTTGTAAAATGTAGATACTCACATTTTGAGTCTGAGAGAAAAATAACTTGCAGACCGCCAAGCAAATACAGATGCATTACAAAATATTTGATATTGGATTTTTAAGTTTCAAAGTGATGTTACACAAGGTTCACTTTCTCTCCACCAAAAACAACAAGAGAAACATGGAGAGTAGCCAAGCTATTCTTACAACATTTCATAATTAGTGAGAAAGTGATTTGAACTTAGTTTTGACTTCTGTGATGATTCAACAGGCAGTATCTGGTATGAATGGCACCATTAAATAATCCAATTGATTCAAGTGAGCTGGGGCTGAATTTCAGGGGAAGTTCATAGAGAGCAAGGTTGGATTTATTAAGATACTGAATTTCTTTCAACTACACTTTGATCACTGACTTAAACTGATGTTCTTGGAGTGAAGAAACATATGCTAAAGAAGAACTTGTCACGCAGGACATCTATAATTAAAGAAGATCTTCAATGAAAGCATTTCGCAACATCTCCATTAAGCTTTGTCATACTGCAAAAAGAACATGAGCCTCTGTGTAAAGAAAAGTTAAACAATTGTCAGCTGAAAGCAGATGAGGGTTTTATTGAATACCTGTATTACTAATGCATGAAGAGGTATCCATGCAGAGCACAGCAGATACAATCATTGCTTTTAATCGTTGTGCAATTTTTATTACCAATGGAACTACTAAACAAAGAGAGGGATAGATTTCCTTTACAGGTAGCCATAGTTTTATTTCTGGAGAAATCAGTGACCTGGGTCACAGAGTTGTCACTGATCCTAGTACCTGGATCACCTCCACAAGAAGAGACAGGTACGATTACTGTCTTGAAGACAGCACAGATCATGATATTCATACCCCACTAGCTGGGGTCGTATAAAGGTTAAAGTATGGATAACCGTTTCCAAATCTTCCCGCTGCGAAGGAATATAATTATTTGACAAGGCAGATACAAGAAGGAAGTTAACATGCATTTACCTAATTTCTGCAGGTATGTATAATAACAAAGAAAGAAATGCACATTACTTTTATTGGATCATGATACCAGTATCAAAAAGGCATTATTGTCATTTCCATACTCTTCTTGTTTAAATTTGTGCTAATGCCACAGCAATTGTATCTTGAATCGTAGTCCAAATACCTTATTACTGGAAAGTACATTTTTGAAGTTTGCGTTCACCATATGCTGGGAAAGAGACACTGCTGTTTACTTCTATCAGTTCTTGAATTTTTGAAATAAAAAAATAACAATCTGAATATTGAAAGCCTACAGATATACCTGGTTGTTTTCACCTAATAATAGTTATTTCCATTTGCTAGCGTGCATGACTAGAGTTTTCCAGGCATTGTAGTGGACACAGGTATAAAATTATGCTAAAATATGTATGCAGGGAAGTAATTCTTTTAGAAACCTCCAAGTTTCAAACAATTCATACGTATACTCTTATCCACAGAAGTTTAAAGAAAAAAATATTGTTCCTGCTCCTGAAAGACAGTTTTGATTATTCAGTCTGTGTGAAATGAAGAATGTTGACTGTTTCAGATAATGACATTTTCCTACTCAAAATTTTTACATGGAATGCTCAAATGTTTCAGCTTCATGGATTTTTAACTTTCCTAGGAGAACATACTAATACAAATTGTATTCAATAGCATTCAGCTATAAACTTGTTGGGTTTTTTTATGAGGTCATTAAGATAGTGAAAGGTAGCTGACCGGAACAATATGAAATTTATTAAATGCCTAGTATAAACTGATTGGGTTGGTTTGGTTTTTTGGGGTGGGTTTTTTTTTTTGGATGGTTGGTTGGTTGGGTATTGTTCGGGTTTTTTGGTTTGTTTTTGGGTGGGGGGTTTTTTGAGATCAAGGTCCACACTGTTGCAAGTACCACTGAGACCATTACCTGCAAGGGTAATCACAGCTAAAGGAGGGCTCTATTGGTTCTGGCTGCCAGAGATTCACACTTTGAGAATGTTGCTTTTTGGATCTTTGTTTGATTCTTATGCTAATTTAATAAGTTTATAAAATAACTTCTAAAAATTAGACTTGAGTGCAATTCAGAACCTGATTCTGTACACATTGTCCAGCCAAAGGGTCTTTAATGAAAACATAGAGATCATAGTTCTTTGCTTGCAGCTACTGTTGAAACACTATCCCTTGGGAGTGAGAAGGGACAACTGAGTGTTTTGTCTACTTTATACTTGCAGCTGCAAAACTGAGAATGTAAAGAACAGGCAAAGTTCAAGACATATTTACCTGTTCAATTCATTCACCCCCCTGAGCCAATAGCATTGCAAAAGGCAGGAAATATACTTTCATTTGTTGCTGGTTTTAATCTCTTCTATGGTTTTCTTATTAGCTTTTTTTCTCTGTCTGTTGCTCTTTCATTTACAGATTTTCTCAAGTACCCTCATTTTCAAAGGGAAAGCCATTCGGTTTCCATTTGATATCCTCAAGTCCTGCGGAGTCAATAGAACTTATCTACTCCCATTCATAATACTCTATATTTATACATGAATCACTGCAGAACTCAGGCATGCCTCATTTTTCATGGGTTAAATGGAAAAAAATCTTTTATTTTAAAAGGTCATGTCATGTATTTCAGGTAAATATTATGAAAAGTCAACATTAAGCAAAATCAGTGAGATGTTAAGTATTTCATCTTACTCAGAGAACAGGAATATGTCCATTAGAAATGTATGTTTCTCTCTGGTCTTCAAATATCATTCCAAAAAATTGCCAATGATCAAGCATAAACCAAGGCAAAGAAACAGATGGGACATAAATATCATTCAAAACATGAAGGTAGCAAAAAACATGAAGGGTTTTTCTCCACATATGGGGATTTGTAAAACCAGACGTGGGTGCTACAAGACTTAAAAGGTGTCCTGAATCAATTCAGAAGTTTGCCAATTTGAGCTTAAGCCAAAGGACTATCCAATGAAGAGTAACAGATTCACCTGATGACATAGCATTCCAGTTCAAGGACATAGCAGAAATATCACTCTAGTTCTCCCCAGTGACAGACAAAACTATTGATTGCACATTTACAGCTCAAATGCTTAGCTTCTTTTTTTTTTTCCCCCTCTCCTCTCTAGAACAACAACAGAAGTTGAAGTGTATGAAGAGCTTGTGGGTTTGGCTTTAATTCAAGGCCAAACAAAGGGCTCTGACTTTCACCACAGTCTGCAGAAGCATTTACAAGCTCTGTATTTGGATTTGCACAAACTTGTTGATCTTTCAAACTACCAAGCATTTTCAACAGCTGAAGCACAGAATAACACAGTATTTCCTTTTGTTTTCTGATGGAAAATTTTACAGGCACCAAAATCTGTCTGAGAAAAGGTTAACTGATAACTTGAATCCAGTTATATCTTGTGCATTATGTACTGAGATCGTCAATTGCTGATAATTGATCTACTGAACCCTGTCACCAAAGCATGCCAATTAATTTGGAAATACCTGAAAGCACATATTATTTTGTTAGGCAGGAAAAACACACACACACACAACCCCAAAACAGACCCAGAAAACAAAAACAACCCCACACAGTTCACATTTCTTTTGATTTTATTTTGTTCACTCAATAAAGGATTTATTGAACATGCAAAGAGAACAAATTTTTTTTGTTTATATTTAGTTTAAAAGCAATTTTTTTTTTTAATTAAAGGGCAATAAAGCTAATTATTCTGAAATGTCATTTATTATTACCTTCAGGCCTTTATCCAATCATTAATGTCTTTCTCACTTTTAGGAAACCTTTAAATGATAGAATATATTTTAAACACTTTCCGATTTTTAATATTCCTTTCTATTTTTGTGGTAAAAAAGTGGCCTAGACATACATAAAGACTAAATGTGCTTTTCCTGACCATATTATTTCCTTTTTTCTTCTCTCTGTTCCACTTCACTTTTCCCAAGGGAGGGCAAAAATAAAGAAGTACTACTGAAATCAGAGTAGGTTCAGGGCTTTTTCTTATTTTCAGACTCATGATCTCTTGTTTATGCTTTCAGGCTTTATGACTAATATTAACACAAAGGTTACCTAGGTTTTTAAGCAGAACTCACAAGAGAGACAAACATCTGTCAACCGATTTCACTGAGAGACGAGAAACTGAGCAGAGAGAATGTCCCACAGAGAAGCTGGCTTTTAACACAGGAACCAAGGAGATGAAAAAAGGCTGCCAGAGAAGACAAGTGGAAAGAGTTGGACATGAATCCAACTTCATTGCCTAGGACTGTATCTGGAGCTTGTGTGAGAGAGGGAGACTGTGTATGTCTGCTACATCTGGAAGTAGTACACCACAACGCAAAACGGTTTGCAGAGCTCATGAAGAGCCAGTGTCCACACCATGCACATTTGGGAGAGGGGTTCAGTTCAGACTAGCTTTGGGTTGTTGCTGCGGACTGAACCCCTACCAGCAGCTGGAGCACATTTAGGATGTTCACAGGGTAAATTTTCCTGGATTGTTTCTTCTGAAAGCAAACCAGGTTGCATACTCAGACAGCTATGACATCTAAATCAACACATGTTATTTGAGAACTGGGAGACTTTTCTCAAAAGCACTTTGCTGATTCAAATTAGTATGTTAATGTATACTCAAGTAGCTCCTACTGGAAGATGAGGAAATTAGGTAGGTTGAGTGATTGTCTCCCATCCAAGATATAGAATTACTAGTACTAAAATGATTTCCACTTCTCTACCTGTAGTGAAACATTGAGCATATACTTTAAATTTTCTTTTCCGTTTTTCTTACCAAAGAAGTTTGACTGTTTGCCTTCAGAGAGGACCTAACTTGAAGTTAGAGAGTTAGACAGTTCTGAGAACTATGTAAATGGTGGTACTTCACAAGGCAGATTAAAATATTTTAATATTTTCAATTGTTTTTCTTTGTACCCTTGTGTGATATCAGTGCATCAGTATGTGGCATTGGTTTTTCTTACTCCCTAAAAAGTTACCATGTATACAAATATTTTAATGACTGCCATGATGCAAGTGAAATTCTTCCCACTTCTGTGTACTGTAATGTTGATGAAAACCCACATAAAAGCCTTTTATATAGCAACATTCTCTGTGAAATATAAGAAATTTAGATTAAGATTTGGTCCTATACATTAAAAAAAGTTTAAAAGTGAAACAGTTATTCAGGCCTTCTGATGAGCATAGACCATTTTATAGGGGTTCTTCAAAAATAGAAAACATGTATGACATTAAAATTACTGTTTATGGTTTTGGTACAGCAGTTACACAAACACTGGAAATATAGTAGCAAATAGACAAACAGGTCAGTTACAAAAAGTTTGGTGGGTAAAAGTTTTTCTAAGCTCCTAACTAAAATTACAGTTGACAAATTATATTTGTTGGGGGTTTTAATCCTTTTTGTTTATTTTTTTGTAAGCATATATTATATCAATTCTCTCCTGGCTATTCTTTGCACTGTATCTCCAGTTCTGTGGGAGTATGGGTTCACCCGGCCAGTCCAGACAGAATGAAGTTATTTAATGCACCAAAACAACCAGCAAGCATTAGAGTTTCTCGTGCTCTTGGGTTTTCTGTGTTTTTTCTTTTCTAGTAAGCTACTGTGATGGGATCTCTTTTGAATTTAGAATTGGAAAAGTTTGAGGCTTCTTAAAATGATCCTTCAGGGATCTCTTTTTTCTTGTTCAACTGGCTAATTTAATCTAGGATTCAAGTGGAACCTTAATTTGGTATATAGGGACATTCTGGGTTTTGACTCTGTAACCTCAGTGCTTAATATAGATTGTTGAACGACTTGGGAACTAGGACTGTCATTCATTTGTTCTCATATGAATGACACACACATTTTAGATTTCCTATGTTTATTTTCAGCCAAAATAAGGTTCAGTTACCGCAGTAAATCCATTGTGTTTCTGTTTCTAGTACTTGTTGGAAATCTATTAAATAATTTTTTCCTTATTTTTATTGGACTGTAATGCACATATGTTCTCCATTGCCTCCTTTCTTTCTCTCTCTCTCTCTCCCTCCCTAATTCTGTTCTCTCCATTGCCTTTTATTTCATATACCAAGGGCAAAGACAGTGATTAACAACCAACATCTCATCCGAGCTCCCATTTTCAAACAAAGCAGGTCAAAAAACCTGGATTAGCTGGCTGAGATATATGAAATTCTGTTCGTAGGTGAGGCTCTCCAGGCCACAGAAAATGAAGCCTGAGAGTGTGCAGTATTTCTTAGGTGTCCTCTGTGTGCCACTGATTTCTATGGCCCTTTTAAGTTTGCTTATTTTCTTTATTCAATATTATTTCCTCCTTATTCTAACTTCCTGCATTTCCATTCCCACCTTAAAAAATAACTTAAAAGTCTGAATTTAAAAAAACCCCATCAGCCCACCTCTAAAACATACTTTCTATTTCTAATATTGAACAGCTTCTTAGGAATGTCAAAATAGTTTTTTCCTTTTCATTTATGCATTATTTTTTTTTTCAGTTTTTGCATGTCCTATTTCCAGAATAATTTTTATGGGCAACCTAAAAGTAACATTCCACCAGAATACAATGGAGTAACACAGAGACTAAGTTCACAGAATTTTAAATACCTAATAGCGTCTAACAAAAATATTATATTTTCTGTTGGTGATTTCACAGCAGTAATAATACTAATAATGATTGCAACGCTTCTTATTTTCATGGCATAAGAACACTTTCACTTTAGAAAAATTTCTGAATTAAACTTCCCATTGTTTCTCATGTAGCAATATTTCTCCTTTTACACCTGACTGGTTGCCTCCAAAACTTTAAGATTCTTTTAAGTTGAGGGACTTCTGGCCCACAAGTGTCTGTAGAAACACTTATGGCCATGGATACTTTGAAAACCTCAAATATATTTTAAAAAAATCTAGCAGAGAGAACATATGTTTTATAATATTGTTTATTTTCATCCTTTGGCAGATATTAATTCAGAGCTAAAAAATTCATTTATTTACAATAGATGCCTCTCAAAAAATATATCCCCACCAATATATAGCAATTATGAAATGTAATGATTAATACACCAAGCAATTCTAGGAATGCATATAAGGACCTTAATAAATGTAGACATTTTCTGTTTTCTTTTGCTGAAATCGCTTGATCATAAATTGCATATGTGGTTTTGATTATTTTGCGTTGAGCATTTCACTTCCTGTATGAGTATGCATCTAAGCACAAAATATTACTACACAAGGTTTCTGTTCCTGCTTCTTTATAAATGAACAGAAAACTGATTCAAGGCACTTAAATTGCAAGTTGCCAAGAATTATTCTTGCCTTCTCAAGCAGGACCTTAAGAAGCATCTATACATAAGTACTCCAATACATCTATTTCACTGTTTCAAAGATACTCAAATTTTACACTGTTACAATTAAAATAAAAAGGATATGTAGATTTGTGTGTAGTTACATGAATCTGATATCGCTGCAGGTAAGCATTTCCACTTCGTTCCTAGAAGCATCCTAAGCTAAATACAAGATCCTCAGAGATCTCCGACATGTTCCTAAATATATATACACAGCCTGCAGTAGTCATCTTTACCTAAAGTCATAAAAAGGTCACTGAATATTCTGCATAGATTTCAGACAGTGAATTTCTACTTGTTCATTGAGCTTTATGATGAAATCAAGAACATGATTTGAGGAATGAGATCATGTGTTCGCAAGATCCTGTGAAGATTGTCATTGCAACTAGGAAGTCTTTCTCACTGTATTGTGAAGAGCCATCTGGGCTCTGCAGAGACAATTTGACGTGATATTGGCTCTATTGCTATACTAAGGTCTAATGCATCCTGGCACAACCCTTTATGGATTGAAAAGTGTGTAGTACATCACAAAAGCAATTTTTCATCAGAGTTTTCAATTCAAATGCTATCCTAAATGCACACTGATTTTACATGCTTAAAACCCTTATATATTGTCCCTTTCAGGCTCTTCAGTGTTTTACCTACTTTCAAGTAAGTAAACAAAAAATCCTACATTATTTTATGATATTCCTCAACAGAAAAAAAAAAAAAAAAACAAACCCACAAGAACTGCAAGCATCCATGCTTACACTAAACTCTTTGTCAGGCTCTGGGATGAGTACAAGGGATGATGACTCAGTTCAACAATGGAATTTATTGAACTCAAGTTGTTGGTACCACCATAGATGTTTTTCTCCTGAGTTCCACAGGTTACTGTGGAGCATGCATCCATAGAAAAATAATTAAGTTTACGAAGCGTCTTAACTGCCACTTAATGCCATACCTCTGGTGGATTCTATGGTTTCTCCTTAGGGAGGATTGACATTCTTCCTGTTAGCACAGACATGAGATTCTGGTTTGAGAACTATTGTTTCTGATACCCATCATGTATTCCTGTGCTGCTGACAGTTCGTATCATTTTTTGTAAGGAAAAAAAATGCTCTGCCAGTGCAGATACCATTTACATAAGGAATGAGAATAGCAACTGAGATTTGCCTTTAGAAATCTGCAAAAGATGAGCCTAGGTGAGTGCAAATCCTCTAGCAATGCAGAGTGCTACCTGAAATTGAAAAGTTGAAAGTTTAAATGTTGAAATGCCATTCTGTTTAAAGTTACAACTAAATGGAAACAGATGAGTAGTGTTATGGTCTCACCAGTTTTTATGTTAGATGTATCTCTTATTAGCTCCTTTCTTGGAGCCAATGCTGATATAGCTGATGACTGAGAAGAGTCAAGAGTTCCAGTAAATTTAGCCTGCTGTGATTGAGATTGATGGGCTTTAATAATATTCTCATCCATGAAAACTACTGATAATGTTTATACTCACTGCAGATTCCAGATAGAGTTCTACATGACCACATACCAAAATATATCAAAAATGTTTACACCTTCCTGAGAAACTTTATATCTGATGTGAGTTTAGTGTTGAATATTTCTTGTTAGCACAGAGATGGCCATGGTCTCCAGTGATTCCTATTCCCAGAAAGCAGTACCCGTATCATCAAAATTTCCCAAATGGAAAAAATAGTGAATGGATACTGTCACATAAGAAAATGAAATATATCTGCAACAGGAGCTTTTAAAAATTTTCTTACTGTTCATTGACTATAGCATTGGGATTTTTTTATTTTAGGTTGCAAGAGTTTGTTTGTTCCTTTCTTATTGGCTATTGGTTTTCAGGAAGAAAGGGCTGTTGTTTTTTTAAAATGTCATATATTTGTTGGCTGAATAGAGGGAGATTTGGAATAAATCTCTTACCACACTGGGTATTTTTTACATTTTGGGGCAAGACATGGAATGAGAGAAGTGAACAAAGCACGTAGCTGCTTGTTCAAAGCATTCATAACTGAATGTGAAATAACATGTGCGAAGATATCTCTTGGCATCTCAGTTAATAGTTCAGACTGCACTAATATGACAATGTAATATATTGTCTTTGTACAATGTAAGTCTCCTAATGTGCAACTCCTGGTAATTAGAATATCAACACGTAGAAACATGAATGGATTTTGCCTAGCAGATCTAAAAACAAAACAAGTTTTTAAGAATTAATACTAAAATTATCAACATAAAATTAAATTTTTGTACTATTATGATGTTATTATGATGTATATAATGGCAGTGTGCCTATCGATAAGCAAGATAAATTTGTCTGTCTCTGAATTGGGCCATGAATTTCATATGCAGTGATTTCTTGGGAAAAATACATCCTATGGTCTGTAAGCCTTTTCTATATCATACTTTCAATATAAGAAATAAATTTTCTTATGCCATTCTATCCCCTTCGCAAGGCAAAGACAGACCTATGCTAGGCTGCCTTTCCCAGTAGTATGCACTACTCATGGTATAGTATTTGCAAGCGGTCACAGGATTAATCATGACACAATTATAGTGATATCAATTAAGTTTCTGCCTCATACCTGCCTGACTGTCCAGATACATAAACTAAACTATTCCAAGCACAGATTGAAATATTGTTGTTAAGACGTCACTCAAACTTAGGTACAGCTGCTCAGATGTTGGGAGGTGATTTATTTCTCTCACTTGATCATTTTTCCCCATGTGTATACTCTAAATTGCACAGTTTCCACCAACACTAAGAAAACCAATTTCTTGCTCTGACTTCAGTAGTCTTTTTTGGCAAAATACCTCCTCTACTTTAAATAGACGCCGTAATTGTTTGTATCCTTTATATAATAGAATATGTTACTATTTATTAATAGTATCATTATTTTAAATACATTTTTCCAACTTTTGTTTTCTAAAATAAGTCAAGCAAGAACAGAAGGTGAATATTATGATGGGACACAGAGTGTGTGTCTCTCCTTTGTATTAGCCTGTTTTCAAAATTGTAGTTGCCCTTGCCAGGAGTCAGATATTTTAGCAGCATGAGAAAAACAAAGCTAAAACATAGTCATACAAGTTTCATAGCTATGTACACCATCTATTTTCTCTAGATAACTAATACCAAGTAGTGGTAGATTAATGTCTTTGAAGTGTTCCAGGGGAGAGGGGTTACTACTCTTTTTCTCTTTAATGGGACCACTTAAGCGAGCTGTTGAAAACCCAGTACAGATAATGGATTCTAAAGTCACACAAGCTGAGAGGAAAGGAGTGTGCAATTTACACATTTTGGTCTAGTGGTAATATTGATTCTGTCCTATAAACCAACTTGTCCCCACATAAGACAAACAAAAAAATGTTTGAGCTGAAATGCACCAACCTGTCCAAAGCATCTGTTTTCAGGAGGATAAAAAGAGAGAAAGAGAGAGAGAGAGAGAGGGAGAACAACCTAGAGTAGCAAGGAGAGACAGCTTTCCTTTTTGTTCTGATAATGGTCCCATCTGTGAAAATAAAGGGTGTGAAAATCATCAAAAGCATCCAAGAACTTTTGCAAGGTGGACAGAGAAACATGCTTTCATTATAACAACCTTGAACTTTCAGAAAGACATAACATAGAAGAAACTAGATGGCAGGAAATATAAAAATTAGTGAGAGAACATAGTATTCTGTTGTGATTTGATCCCAACAGGCACCTAAGCACTATGCAGCTGCTCCCTCATTGCCCCCTGGCAGAATGGGAGAGAGAATCAGAAGGGTAAAAGTGAGAAAACTCATGAGATGAGATACAGATGGTTTAAGAGGTAAAGTAAAAGCCACGTACACAAGCAAAGTAAAGCAAGAAATTTATTCACCACTTTCCAGGGGCAGGCAGGTGTTCAACCATCTCCAGAAAAGCAGGACTTCAACATGTGTAATGGTTACTTGGGAAGACAAACGGCATCACTTTGAACATCTCCCTCTTCCTTCTTCTTCCCTCAGCTTTATACTGCTGAGCATGAAGACATAAGGTATGGAACATTCCTTTGGTTAGTTGGGCTCATCTGTCCCATCTGTATCCCCTTGTGCACCCTCAGCCTCCTCCCTGGTGGGATGGGGTGAGAAGAAGCACTGGCTTTGGCTCTGTGTAAGCACTGCTCAGCAGTAGCTAAAACATCACTGTGTTACCAGCACTGTTGTCAGCACAAAGCCAAAACACAGCCCCATACTAGCTGCTATGAAGAAAATTAACTCTATCCCTAACCCAGCCAAAACCAGCTTAGATGGATTTAGAAATACAGAGGTATATGTGAGAAATCTCTTCTGGATAAAGGTCTTATTTCTATTTTGAGCAGCACTAGAGAAAAGCAAGTTTTATTCTCAGCCATATTAACATAAAGTTTGTCAACAAACTTTTCAAAAAGAAATGAAGGTGATTTAAAACTAATTTCTGGAAAAAACAAGAAGAAATAATAAAACATTTCTAAGTCGCTTAAAAATAAGATGAGAAGCAGCCTATATAGATTCATTAAGAACAAATGATGTCAAACCAATCGAATTTCTTTGTAAGAAAAGTTAACAGGACTTGTGGATGAGGGGAAGTATGTCACACATGCTGACTTTAGTAAGGCTTTTGACATTGTTGCACATGACATTTTCATAAGTAAGCCATGGAAATATAAACTAGATCATACTGCTATTTGGTGAGCATAGCTGGTTGGAAAACCACACAGAGAATAATTATCAGTGGCTCACTGTCAAACTGGAGAGATTTATCAAATTGGGCTCTTCAGGAGCCTGTCTTTAATTTAACATGATTCAATATATTCATTACAATGTTGGATGATAGCTCAGAGAGTAAGCCTATTAAATCTACAGATGACACCGAACTGGGACAGATGCAAAGACATCGGAGGACAGGATTAGAATTTGAAATGGTCTTGTCAAGTTGAAGAAAAAAAGCCACATGTAAACCAATAAGGGCAAATGTAGAACTCTATACATAGAACAATAAATTTAACAAATCCATAATAGGAAATATCTGGTTGAGCAGCAGTATTGTCTGCCAGACCTATTTCTGTTTAAATAGGGAAACTGCCTTTGTCTATGCACTGCTGCTTCTTCCCACTTCGGTATCTCTCCAATAAGACCAATCTCGCTTGCCCCAAACATCCACTGTTTATTTCTTTCTCGTTGTCATGAAGTGATTTGGAACGAGTTCCATCACCCACAGATTTCCTCATTTCCTCTTCTTTCTTGTGTGTTATACAAACAAGACTGCCTCTGAGTCTTGTTCACAGAGTATTCCCTTGTTCCTAAAGTTTTTTGACTCTCTTCTCCACTCAATACACTAGTTTTCTCATTTTCCACATCCTAGTTTTCACCAACTTCTAAGAGATATAAACAATAGCTCTTCTACAAAGTATTCTTCCTTCTCATCTTATCTTTTCCCAGTTCTCTGCTGCTTGTCTCTGTTATTTTGCATTTATCTTGGCAAGTATATACATGAATAATTTGTGTGTCATGTAGTTCTTTCTTGCTCGTGTTCTTCCAATAAGGTCATGTTAATCAAAGGCCTGTGCATTGTCTTTCTGAAAAAGGAGAGGGAAACACCAAACTTCTACCTCGGAAATTTCAATTGAAAGCCCAGGGTTTTTATTAATAACTGAAATCTAGTATTCATCTTGATCAGCAGATTGTCTCCTAACCAGAAATCCAAAGCCTGAGAGATTCATGTGTTTTAAACACCTCAGAACAAGCTCTCAGTTCTTCAGATGTTTGTTGAAGGCATATAGTTAGAGCAGCTGTGTGTTTTGATAGAAAGATCTGTAGGAACTTGGAAAGTCGCTTTAAAGACCCATATATATTAATTTTCAAGTAACCTACAGGCAATCCAGATTTCACATCAGCCATTCATACCCAACCAATCACTTCCACTACATGGAACACATATCTTCTATTCACTTATATTGATCAGTTTAAGTGGTGTCTTAAGTCCTAGGTTTGGAAAAGAAAAAAAAAACCAAACAAAAACCTTATCTATTCATCACTTTTCTGTCAGCTAACCATCATAGACCCACAGACAATTCTTCTCCCACTTAATCATTTCCCCAGAAACATTTGGGTCAGTCATAATCTGTTGAGTCTAAACATGGGTCTACAGTAGCAAACAAGATGAATTAAAGAAACACAGGAGAAGGGCTGACTGCTAAAGTTGCAATTAAGTACCAATGATCCAAGACTGAAAAGCTGAAAATGAGCCATCACTTTTATTTTGTGGGGGGAAAAACCTGAAAAATATGTAGTGAGATGCAAAAATAACAGTTAATGATAAAATAAGTACAAAACTTTAAAAAAGTTGTAGATCAAGAGGAGAGACTCCAAAGGAAAGTAAAGAGAATAATAAGAATGATAGGAAATTTGTAGGCTCATACAAGACTGAAGTAGTTCTTTCTAAAGAAGTGAAGATTGAGGAAGAATTTTTCTGTTTTACATTCTGATTTTCTGTCAGTATAAATATCTTATGAATTAGCTCCTGAACCTTCACAACTAACACGTACCAAGAAAAATCCACTCTAAAAGGCAAGTCTTTGTGTATTTGTAAGCCTTAGTGTATTGCAGTATCACTGCATAACTTGGGTCCTATAGAACAGGCTTCCTATTTTTTTGTACTGTTTCTTCATCTTCTGGATCATTCTAAACACTTGTTATGTTGGTTTCTGATTATTTCAGTTTTGACTGAAAACTTTATAAATAACATCTCTTCCTCCTCACCACCGGACTTGACACAGTTTTGAACCACTATACAATAACTTGAGAATACGTAGCATTACATAGCCATATTTAAAACACACTCATGTGATTATCCACTGGTAAATGGCATATTTAGATGCCTCCATGACTCATTTTAAGATACTATATAAGAGCACTTGAGACCATATACAATTACAAAACAACACTCGTAATCTTATGAAGTTTTTTGTCCTATTTCTTCACAATCAAAAATAATTATGCCCTTTCTTATTTAATCATATATATTTCCTCTTCTGTTAGAAAAAAAAGGAAACATCAACCAACACTACTGATTAGAAATGTGACAGTACAAAGGAGAATGAATATAAGCCCTCTGATTAAAAGGCAGTATCACATTAAGAAATCTTTTAAAAAATTCTAACGAAGTTAAGATAGTGTTAATGTTAGCACAAGGTATTAAAGTTCCAGAGACTGATCTTATTCCCTACCTTTTATTTTCACACTGAAGGTAAGTTTAAGGTATAAATCCAATCACAAACACTTACTTGAGTTATGAGGTTAAATAAAATTGAAAAAGCAATACAAATATATAAAAATACACATAACATACAAGACTTGTTCAAGTAAAGGCTACAGAATTAGTGATTTTAATGACAACATTTACAAATACTTGTACTTTACAGGTCATAAAGATGAGGAAGTGATTAAATTGTACATGGCTTCCAATAATATTTTTGCTCCACTGCAAGCTAATGAAGAGTATGGATATTTTGCCTGTCAGCAGTTTCTACTGGATAGTATACATTCATATTTACCAATAATTGCCTGAAATTTTTAGTTCTAAAATAATTTACAAGGTTAATTCTTGATATTTGTATTATTATTTTCATCAGACATACGTGTATCTAATTTGTATGTAAAGTTGCTAAAGGGTAAACCTCCCACATAAACATCTTAAGGAAAAGTATTCTCACTCAGATAACTCAGCTGGAAAGAGTGAAATCTAACTGAATACCTCAACTAGCATGAACATGTTCATTTAAATCAGATATGAATTAGCATCTGTGTGTTCCTTCTATAAAATCAAAAGTGAAGTAACATTATTACATTGCATAGGTGGAAACAAATTTGTTAAACATGAGGAGTTTTTAATGTTGAGGATAAAAAAGGATAGGACTACAAAGCATGTTTGTGCCAATTCTTCGTTTAATAAGACTCACTCAAGCTAGAATCTACAACTCACTCTTTTGGATATATACCCCTTTATATTCTGTGAAACTGGTGGACATCAGCTACTAACTGTGTGTTGAAATCTGTGCTTATACACAGACACTTGACAGTTTGAAAGTCTTAAGTTTTACTTCCTGTTCATTTTAGAAACTGAACTAAAATTAATCATACATTCTATATCTCTGCAAAGATGTAGCATGCATGTTAAAAAATGAAAAGCATTGACAAAACAAGTGAAAACGTGTTTTAGTAAATGTGTCTTGAAAACTGGTAAATGTGGAAGAGCTTGCCAAATATTGAAGGTTTTCAGGGCACATTTTTGAAACACGAAAGCCAAATCAACCAACTGTGCATGTTTCATATAGACCTGGCTCTTACGTTAAAAAAAGAGTTTAGGATGTTTGCTGCTAAGAGACCATATGCAGAATAAATGACATATTCCTAAATTAAGTAATGCATCTGAATGTTTCTAACTTCTTGGGCTCAAAAGTAACAAAACTAAAGCCAGATGAGTACTTCTACGTTATGAATCATATATAGCAGAAATCATTTTTCTATGATGACATCTACCATAGATTCTCAAGATTGTTATGAACTACATTAATTGATAACGCTGTTCATGTTTTGCTACTTCTTTCTATATTACAGAGAGCAGAGAGTTAGTACCCTGAGGGCATTCAAAAATTCTGATAGGAAAACAGTAGTAATGATAGACAAAGTGTACACTGAAAATAAGCATGTTTTCTCTTTTTCTAGCTAGAGTAAAAATAAGTTTTAGAGTCAATGTGCCTACTGCCAGCCCTTGCTGCACAGAGCAAGCTCAGGGTGCACAAACTAGACTTATTTCAAATAAAAATAATTTGAAATATTATTCCCAAGAACACAGTCAATATTCCCTAGGAACCGATCTGAAGTAACCCTCCCCTACCAAAAATATCTATGCAATGTGGACCCTAGATTCTTGGCATTAATTGTTTTGAACTTGGACTTGATGATCTTAAAGGTTTTCCAAGCTTGTGATTCTGCTTCATACCACAAGTCCATTCCTATTGTGGTGCACTACTTAGTTATACAGTCCTAGAGTCATATATCATAATTGACAAAAAGTGTTTTGGGGTATGGGATTTTGAAATCCAACTGCTAAGTTCAAGACACCACCGAGATCCTTTGAGACTCATACTGCTGGTGACTTTGTTCCCAGAAGAGAACATATACAATCCCACCAAGTCCTGACACCATGTGTTCATCATGTCTATGGTAAAACAGCTTCAGTGGACAAGAGCTTAATCTCCAAAAGCCATTTACTTGCTGAGTAGCATACCTTACTCGTATGAGAAAAAACTTGGTTTAGGTTCCTGATTCAAATAAGGGAGAGTGTTGGTTGAAAAACAGTTCTTCCAGTATCTAGACTTATCTTTCAGGACACCCCATAAGAAATTTCTTTGGTATAATTTTTTTATATTTGCTCTAGTACACTCAAAACCACAGGTGACAACAGTATGAGGCAGCTCAGCTGTAAATGGAAACTGAGCTGGGTAGAATGGTACCATCTACTTCAGAAAGCCAGAATATGTTGACTGAGGTTACTTCAACAAAATAAAATATCTTGCTTAGAATTTGTAATCAGATACATTACTGTTTCAATTTTTGTATTATTTATTATATTAATTTTATAACAATATTTTCATTGTTAATCTTGATAAACTCTAACTAGGCTGACTGAAAAATACATATTTTAAAAAGCAACACTGTCCAGTGAAAGACAGGGAGAAAAGCAGCTGGGATCTTCCCCGGCTTGCTCAGTAACACAGAAAATCAGTTGTGTGAGTGAGAATAGAAATAATTTTTGAGCCATAAGACTGCTAATTGAATCAAAAAGTTATTTTTATTCTCTAAATAAGTATAATTACCATTGGCTATGGAAAAACAGTTTACCAAAATGGTTTAGAGAGTAATCAGGAGGGAAGAAAAGAAACTTGTTAGTTTCTGAATTAATAAAAGGAGAAGTTTAATATACATGCTTGGAAAATATCTAACACAGTTAAACAAGATCCATGTGAAATAGATCCAACCGTCAAAAAATGAAGGCAATTAGCAGCAATTATAGCGCTTCTTTCCCAAAACTATGTATTGTAAATCCTTTTAATCAGGGAAAGCACCAATAACATCAAGCCATTGTGTGTCTGAACAGGAAACCTAGTATGTAAGAACACTTTGCTCTTAATTAACTTTTGGATACCACATTCTGCAGATTACTATCGGCAGAGGTGCTGCATAGAGGAAACTATGTATTTTAGATTCCTATTAAAGGATTAATTGTATTTTTAAGTGCAATATGGTAATGAGAAGTAATGGTTGTTTGCTGGAGGTATACTGTACTTAATAGGTTGGTGGATTAAACAGTCCCTGCATTAAAAGGAATTATTGTATTTGTCATAAATACCTTTGAGGATAAATTTGCTTTCAACTGCTGGAGGAATTCTTTGATACAAAACATGAAGGATTACATGAAGGTGACAGGAGAGGTAGTCTGCATCTGTCAGGTGTGCTCCTGATCACAGGCCAAGAAAACTTACAAAGTAACCTGGGGCACATTGCATTTAGAAACCGAGCCCTGTTATCAAAAATCAAAGAATCTGATGCAGTTGAATGTTTTGTATTTGGAAAGGAGAAGGGAAGAAGTAATGCATTTGGAATTTATTGCGTTTCTGCACTAGATGCACTTTTTCTACTGGGCTTACTAACCACTTAGAGGGCAACTGTGTCTATAACAATATCTGCTACTGTAATGTAAAAATGAAGCTGCAGAAGGTCTCAGTTTTTTTAACACAAGCCCCAAGCCATGACCGCAAAGGGCAATTTGAGCAGAAAATAAACAAACCCAAACAAACCCCAAATAAAACACAAACCAAGAAAAAAACCTGAAGGACTTATCCAGAATGAATACTTTTCATCTGCTGCTTCAAGACTGGGTAGTTTCGTATGAATTACATTTCATGGGAATTTTGCAATAATATGTTCTAACCCCACCCACCCTTTCATGTTGGTCATGGTTGGTAATTGTGCAAGGGCATGGGTGGGGGGAAAATTGCTACTGCGATTTTAGAGTAATTTAGTTTCTAGAGGCTGAAGGCTTTCATTTTTTGCAAATGTATAATCTAGAATAGGCCTTTTTTCCCTATAAAAGATGGAGACTTGATGTACTTCCTCTTAACTGCACTGCAGGTACTGGGAGTTGACACTGCTGTAGAATCAAGGAGGGAGATGTTAGGGCTAAAGGGGTGCTTAGCTGTGATTTGGTCTATTCAGGGAGACTGCTTGAGAGGACAAGTATGTTATGTGGCAAGTGTGCGCACGTACAAGCATGATGCCAAGGAGAGGGAAAAGGCAATAAATGAACTTTGAAAGATCCCATAAGTGGGAAGAAAAGCAACAGGTTTTTGTTATAAACTGTGATTAAGGTGGGAACCACAAAGAAAGAATATTGATACAGGTTACAAGTTGACTTGCTGGAAAGGAGCCCTGAGGAAAAGGACTCGGGTGTACTTGTGGATGAAAAGTTGGACACGAACTGCCAATCTGTGTCTGCAACCCAGAAGGCCAACCGCAACCTGGACTGCATCAAAAGTGTAGCCAGCAGATCGAGAGAGGTGCTTCTACCCCTCTGCTCTGGTTTGGTGAGACCTCACCTGGTCTGCTGCATCCAGCTTTAGAGCCCTCAACACAAGAAGGACATGGACCTACCTGTTGCAGCACATCCAGAGGAGGGACACTAAAATGATCAAAGAGCAGGAGCACCTCTCCAATGAAAACAGACTGAGAGAGTTGGGCTTGTTCAGCCTGGAGAAGACAAGGCTCCAAGGAGACCTTATAGCAGTGTTTCAATACCTGAAATGTGCCTATAAGGAAGCTGGGGAAGAACATAAGGGCAAGTAACAATAGGACGAGGTGTAATGGTTTTAAACTTGAAAAAGGGAGATTTAGGTTGGATATTAGGAAAATGTTTTTCAATATGAGGGTGGTAGATCACTGGAACAGGTTGCCCAGAGAAGCAGTGGAGGCCCCATGCCTGGAGATATTCAAGGTCAGACTTGAATGGGCTCTGCTGAGCAACCTGATCTAGTAAAGATGTTCCTGCTTACTGCAGAGGGGTTGGACTGGGTGACCTTTAAAGGTCCCTTCTAACGCAATATATTCTATTATTCTACAAAAAGTAAAAGAATACAATGCAAGAGAAAAGGTGTTTAGATACTGGCAGAAGAACAAAAAAGATTAATTCACAGTTATATAAAAGATACAAAAACAGACTTGTGAACAAAATTACTTAATTTAGGTTTGAACACCAGCGTACCACTTGTGGTAATGTCACTTTTCAAAATAACCTTTCAGTGATCGTCCAGATGTTGAAAGTAGCTGAGAATCTGTCTTTTAAAATGTATTGGCATGAAGAGAAATTAAGGAGAAATGGTCCTGGAGGGACCATGGAGTTACAACAATAACACATACAGAACCTTCTGCCTGAAAGAAATTTCTCCTCCATAGACTTGAGACACTTCTTTCCTGTTTCAAGACATTCTTCAGCCCTCGTGCTTCATGACAGATGCCTTTTTCAGTAAAAGCTTAAGCTTCCCTTAAGTATGATTATATTGGAAAACAGCAAGAAAGCTACAGTTCTTTTTTTTTTTTTGTTTATTTGATGAGGCCTTAAGATCCTTTTTATGCTGAAATTGGCTTGTCATACAAAACAGACTGTGAGGCCCAAACAAAATTTTAATAGCTCTTGATGAATGAAATTATTCCCTTTTTTTTTCCCCAAAAAAAGTTCTAGCTCTCTGTAACATGGAAGAATACAAGATCATGTAAGTACTTTTAACATGTCAGCTTCTCCCAGGACTTTTCCTATGCAGTTGGGAAAAAAAAAACCTAATTAGAGTGTAAAAATCAAATTTTGTTACAATACTAAGTTAAAAGTCTTACAGCTGTTTCTCTTCAAAATGTAGACATAAAATGCTACCATGGTCCAAGATGTAATTTATGCATTCTTGTCTTGCATGGAAATTACTAGAATTGTGGTTTCATAAAGTATGATGTTAATTAAAACTTGGTGTTAAGTATATGAAGGTCATCAGCACCAAACTCTTAAAAATTCTAATGGAAAAGAAGCTAAAGTGATACCAAGTCAGTCTAATATACACTAAGTGTGAATAAGAGCTTATGAGTGTATGCTTTAAAAATTGTAGAAATCAATAAAATGTTGATACTGAAAGGCCTAAGAAATAGAAAGATTTTTCTGAGCAGCTTAGAAATAAACCACGTGCCAGGGTAAATGTTAAGCCTCTTCCTCAGTCTAATTATCATTTGTCATCTGAAAGCATTAGCAAAGAAAATCTAAGGTAATCAAAAGAAAGAGCCAAAACAGTTTATATTGACAGTCAAGGTCAGCCTTCCAGTGCAAGTAATTTTTTCCACCTCTTAAGCCAGTAAGTCAAATAAAGAGAAGTGAGTCTGCTAAAATGGTTATTCCTGAACCCAATTAAAGACAATTCTGAGGTTCTTTCAACTTATCCCATTATAACCTTCAGTAAACCACCACCTAATTTTTTTATTATAATTATTTGTGTAAATGCTAGCTCATAGACAATTAGTGTTCTCTGTAGGACCTCACATGAAATACTGTATTGACTTTGTAGAAAAGCATTGCATAAAATTAAATTGCTTTAGGAATAAAAGAACTTTAAACATTATGGTTTTCTAAATCAATTCAGCAAGCCACAAAATCCCAACTAGCTAGTTTTGAAAAGAGCGTGTCTGGCTTGTGATTTTTAGTGGCTTGAGAGTGGAGCTAGTGGTAAATCTGATTATACTGAAAATTTATTTGCAGTCTTTGAAATTAAATAATTGCACTGGACTGCAAAGTTGGAGATGCTTTGTTGCAGTTTCAGCACTAAAATATATTTATCTATTTCAAATTCTTCATCTTCTAATAATCACAATTCCTTCTGTGCATCAGCTGGATAGAGTCATAGTCCTAAGTTTTAGAACATTTATTTTCACCTTTGTATTCACATGGTCTATGGGAGGTTACTCAGGATTTTTTAAAGGTTTTGTGCATAGAACACTTTGCCTTAGTCCACCTAGATATTCAGACCTCTTCTTCCTTAGACATTAAACACAGCTAATCATCTTAATTAGGATTGATCACTGCTTTGGAGAGAATCCCTAGAAAAAGTGATAGTGTAGTTTAGGAAAATATTTACTTGTCCTTGTTGGTCTAAAACCTTACAGAGACCTAACCATTCTGCTTCCAGAGAAACAGAGGAAAGACCTCCAAATAGAGATACGAACCTTAACCCATTTTGCCCAATGATAAACCAGACAAGAGAAATGTTTGACTTGGTTCACCCATCTAGCATCCCATAATCTGTGGTTTAGGGACAGTTTGCCTGCACAGAAATCAAATATCCACACTTACTCTTCTACAGAGGGATGAGCAAATCCCTGAATTCTCTGTTATGGCCTCAACTTTGACAACTTATTTTCTTGAAATAGTGCAGTCTAGAAAAGATAGCTCACATCAGTATCTTGTATGCTTAAAGTCAAAGTTCCTTTTGAACTCTTTGATTGATTCTATTTATCCTAGTAATGTTTTATTATTTATATAATCAGTTTGCTCTAAAAGCTCTTTCATAGAATTGTAGAATGGTTACGGTTGGAATAGATCTCCAAGATCATCAAGACCAACCATCTACCCAGCCCTACTATGTCCAACACTAGACCATATCACCAAGTACAACACCTCCAGGGATGGGGACTCAACCACCTCCCTGGGCAGCCTGTCCCAATATCTGACAACCCGTTCAGTAAAGAATTTTTTCCTAATATCCAACCTAAACTTCCACTGACACAATTTAAGACTGTTTCCCCTTGTCCTGTCACTAGTTACCAGGGAGAGGAGACCAACCCTCATCTCACTACAACCACCTTTTAGGTAGTTGTAGAGAGCGATCAGGTCTCCCCTCAAAACTTTTCTCTGGACTAAACAATCCCAGCTCCCTCAGCTGTTTCTCATAAGATTTATCTTCCAAGTCCTTCACCAGCTCTTCATTTGGAGATCCTCCAGCTCATCTCCTGGGAAAAAAAAAAAAAAAAAAGACATGACTACCTGTAGGAAATTCCCTCAACTTCATCTTAGTGAATATCAATGCAAATGACTTAATTTTTATGCTGTAGTTTTCTTGTCATAAAGAAAGTCAGAGCTCAGTCAAAGTGATCTCTGCCTCTTCAGTTCAACAGGCTTTAAGCTACACCTAAATTTTGTAGTAAAGTCAAGTCAATACTGATCCAACCATAATCCTGTTTTTCCCATCAGTACTTCCATATCATTACATAGAGGATCACCTGTTCTCATGCATATCCTAGAACTGTAGCAAATAGCATGAATTTCATTCAGACTATAGTATGCAGCCTATATTCAGTTTAAAGTGTATATAATTAGATTTGCAAAATTAATTTGACCTCATCTGAGCTCTCTGTGGACAAGCACTTCCAAAGAAAATAACAATTAGGACTTCAAGTTTAACTGTGGTTCAGCTGTGTGAAGTTGTAGACAATGTGTAGACAGAGTAGGCAATCTGCTGGTACTGACTAGGAGTCTGTCTCTCACGCTGCAGAAGGGATGGGGTTGGTGAAGGCAGAGACTACACATTGCATAGCACTGGTAGGTGGGTCAGCCCCAATCAGTGGCTGAGCATCACATGCCACTCACTCTGGAAGAAGAAACAGGCAGAGCCTCCAAGTGAGGGAAGCTGGGATAAGGACAGTTACTGACAAAAGCACTGTGAAAGGAGAAAAATAACTGCCCATTTAGTTTACACCTAGTTATAACAGAGTACCTTATTAACCTGATGATAATAGAGTACTACACAAGAACCAGCTGGATACCCCAGCTGCACTCAGACTGCCCTGGAGGCACCCAGGAGCACCCATCCCGGACGAGCCTCTTTTATTGGGGAGTGATGTCAGGTGGTGTGGAAACAGTCCAGGCAAACTCAGCTCACCTGGGCTGGCTGCTTGGGGAGGTTAACTCTGGCCTGGCCAGAACCAGGACATTATCCACCCCTTTTCCACACCATCTACATCATGCCCAGATCTTACATTTTCAGAGTGTTTGGAAAGTTCATAACATCATTTACCTATTATTTAGTCCATCTGCCATGGACTTATTTTGTTATACACTAACAATTTAACGGCTATCCTCACCTAAAATTAAATCCCCTTGGGGTACACACTGGAGTTCCCCATCCTTTTGCATCACTCACCAAGTGCATCCAAGTCCCTGAGCAAAAGGAATCCCACAAATGTGTTTGCCTTTGCCTGAAGCAGGAGTGACCCAGACTGTTTTCCTCAACAGGTTTTCCATGTGTACTACAGGGACTTTTTCCCCTTCCACGGTCTGTGAGAGTTTTAATTGGGCAGGGCCAGCTCGAAGATCCCCTGGAATTAACTAGCCATGTATTTTTGGCTAAATGCATATCCCAGTCTTTTAGGCTTCCACCACCCATTGATTTTAGCGTAGTTTTGTAGGTACAGTCCATTGTACCTCTCAATTTTCCCAGAGGCTGGTGCATGATAGGGTATGCTGTGTTCTTTGGCCCAGGTGTCCATGAGATTGTTCCAGAAATGGGTTCCATTGTTCAACTTGATTCTCTCTGGAGTGTCATGCCACCAGAGGACTTGCTTCTCAAGACCCAGGATGGTGTTCTGGGTGGTGGCATGGGGCACAGCATAAGTTTCCAGCCAGACAGTGATTGCTTCTACCATTGTGAGTACATACCGCTTGCCTTGGTGTGTCTGTGGGAGTTATGTAATAGATCTGCCAAGCCTCTCCATATTTGTATTTCAACCATCGTCCTCCATACCAGAGAGGTTTTAACCGCTTGGCTTGCTTGATGGAGGCACATGTTTCACATTCATGGATGGCCTGTGAGACGGTGTCCATGGTCAAATCCACTCCTCAATCATGAGCCCATCTATATGTAGCATCTCTTCCTTGATGGCCTGAGGTGTCACGGGACCAGTGAGCTATAATTAATTCTCCCTTATGTTGCCAATCAAGGTTCACATGATCACTCTTAGCAGACTGATCGACCTGCTGATTGTTTTGATGTTCTTCAGAGGCTTGACTCTTGTGTATGTGAGCATTTACTTTTAAAGTTAGTTTCTTTAACTGTGCAGAAATATCTTGCCACAGGGGAGCAGCCCAGATGGGTTTGCCTCAGCGCTGTCAGTTGCTTTGTTTCCATTGCTGCAATGACCCCCACAGGGCATTGGCCACCATCCAGGAGTCAGTATAAAGGTACAGTTTTGGCCACTTTTCTCATTTGGCAATGTTTAAAGCCAGCTGGATAGCTTTTACCTCTGCAAACTGGCTGGATTTGCCTTCTCCTTTGGCAGCTTCTGCAACTTGTGTAGGACTCCATACAGCAGCCTTCCACCTCTGATGTTCACCAACAATGTGATAGGACCCATCGGTGAACAGAGCATATTGCTTCTCATTTTCTGGCAGTTCACTATACAGAGAGGCCTCTTCAGCACACATCGCCTCCTCCTCTGCTGATATTCCAAAATCTTTGCCTTCTGGCCAGTTTGTAATTACTTCCAGGACTCCTGGGTTTTATATTCAATGCCCACTGTACGATAATTATGACCCACTTGAGTTGATGGGATTGTGCCTCAGCTCACCTGTGATGGCTACTCAAGGAGGTTAACTTTGGCTGGCCAGAACGAGGACAATGTGGTAACTTCGTAGACTTAAAGATCAAAGTGCAGCTATACAGATTCTGTTACTCTATGTCAATACAATTTCTTGTTGTAAGGATTCTTGTGTATTATGAAACCCAAGAATTGGGGTGCTTAACTTTGTCTTTTCCAGAGGTCTTCATCTCCAGTTGATGAGTTAAACCCAATCCACATCTATAAATACTAGCACCCTAATTGACCAATAAAGTAGAGATTTATATTAAGTAAGAGGTAGTTCTCAAGGAAAATTACATGTATTGAAGTAATTATTTAAATCTGGCCTTACAACTGAGGCTGAAGGAGAAAATCCAATCAACTAATGTACTGCAATGTACTGCTATGAATGGTGACAGTACTGACATATAAATTTTTAATAACAGCTTATGTGTTTTGTATATATGTATAAACACAAGTATCACTGCAATGAGGTTATAATAGAAATCCTCAAAATATCCCCTTCTTTCCTCCATTGGAGAACTTCATTGCTGAGCCCCTAATTTAAAAAGGTGCTAGTAGGAGTGTAATAAGTTCTAATAACCAGACACAGAAAAAACCACAGTGGGACCTAGAGGTACTTTTTGAAACAGGTGTATTTTTTTGAGTTTTTGCACTCTCTTGCCTCTGCTGCTTCATTCATCTCCCTGATATGTATTCAAATAGCATATCTTATATAGTCACAGGCAAAATTTTAAAATATTACCAACTTAATAGCAGCTATGGCATGTTTTGTTTTGCCTACCTATTGATACTTCTTATCATATTTATAGTATTATCTGAAATTAGACTCTTTTACCAGTGGGAGAGAGTAACATCAGCCTGGTGTCGAACTTTTATGGACTGAAGTCATCCTGACCTCTTTTGCTTGTCCATACTGCTAAATGGGTGAGATATAGAGGACAAACAGAAAGTACATGCATCATCTACAAGTGTGTGGCACGCCAAATTCTCCCTGACAGTTATTGGTTGACCAGCAAGCTCACAGGGTAGTAATCAAGACTGTATGGTTGGGTAGGACAATTGCTGTGTGCAGGCAGCTAAGAGGTATAGCAAAATTTTATAATATATAAGAATCACTTTACTATCACAGCACCAGAAATTTAGCACCGCGTTGGTACCTGTCACTAATGGCCATTGAAATATTTATACTGAAGTGACAGATGCACTGATCAGGGGTGGTTCAGAAGAACTACCTAAGTGACACTTAGACATTGAAACAGATTGTGGAAAGCTGAGATGTGAATATTCAAAATGGTGAAAGTTAAAGCAAAATATACTGAAGTACTACTGGTGGTGCTGTGACTGCAAATAAGGTGATTTGTGTGGTTAAGCCACTGCAGCCATCTGCATGCTCATCAACCCTGATTCATTATGGTTATGTTCCAGACTCCAATGTATCCCCTAATTTTTAATCCATAATTGCATTTCACCGATGAAGGGAAGGAGGGGGCTTAAAACCAAAACAAATCAAAACCAATAACCCCCACCCCAACACTTGCTACTCTACTTTTTCACAATAAACTCTTTGATACTTAAGCTTGAAGGGATTATTTCCTTAGCAACACCTACCTGAAATTTGTTTAAAATATATGAATAATTAAGATGACAATAAAATCTATCACTTGTGGACAAATTAAATGTTTTGTTTGAGTCAAAACATACATACTATTTTCCATCTTTATGTTCCCGTGAGAAAAATGAGAGAAAATCATTTCAGGTTGGTCCAAAATTGATTTTTTCCACAATTTTTCAGGTCAGCCAATGAAGTGAAAAATCAATTCTTCACACAGCTTTAACTCAAGCCCTTCTTGAATATAGAATTATTACTTTCCTCATGAGCATTTTCCATGGCATTCCTCACCACATAAATTAATTTATCTTAATTTGGCATAGATTAATTAATTTATCTTCACAATACTTTTGTGAAAGTACTGGAATTGCTATTTTGATTTCACACGAGAGAGGTAGAGATCAAGTTAGAGAGCAGAAATTGTGATTTTTGATGTTGCCCACAACTACAATCTAGTTTAGTAGAATAGTTAGTGGTTGCATACAGATGTATAGACTATCTAAATGGTCTATACTTTATAGACACACTTGCCACAGCCCTCAGTTTCCTCTATGCTTCCATAGTGCCTGTCTGAACAAGATCACAGGGTTTCATACTGGACACCAGAGACAGGAATACAGATAGATGTGTGCTGTAAAGAATTTACTTTAAAAGACCATCCCAGAGGAAAGAGTTCAGAGGTGCAACAGAGTTAGATAATTATAATAATAACATAAAAGAACTTATTTACCTGTGACAGTCAAAAGTTTGTACAGTTTTGGATTCTGCCATGTTCCGACAGAAGTGAAGCTATGATACTCTACTACAGTACTCTGCCCCAAGCCATCAATGGGGAATATGGAATGAGACCACCCATCTTTAGAACATGAAGACTACTATAATAAGGATCAATACCATGTTTGAAAACCTATCTGCACCCAGATATGTCCAGAACATTCCACTGACAGGCAGGTTCATTGAAATGCCATAAATGGCCTGTATTGCTCATCTCCAGTCACATGTGGGGTTTTTTTTTTTAATAATGCCACGGTGCATTACTCAAGATGCAAAACAGCAATCCACTTAAAATCTTATGGGCAAAAATCCTGTATCTTCGTATCATACCGTTAAAGTGAAACTAAAATTTGTGATTTGTCTGCCTGAACATCTTCCTTAAGTCTCATTACAGGGCAAAGTAAAGTGATTTTCATCTCTGAGATGTGATTAAACTCACATCCATGTGCTGTCTGAGGTTTAGAACCTTTTATTGGTGAAAAATATAGACTTCAGAACTAGCAGTCTAGTGCTACAGTACAACACTCTATGAGACCATTAAATTTAATCCTTCCTTCAGACTCACTCCAGGGGTGATTTCAATTAAATTTGTTCAAAATTTATCAGTTTCCTGCATGTAGGCATAAATGATTCAAAGGCACTTACATATTCACTGAGCAGAATGTATTGAAGGGTACATATTATTGTTATAACTTTTCTCATTTTTTTCATAAATTTACCTAATAGGAGCTTCTATTATTCAAAACTCTTGTCCTCTGCATTAAATGCTCTTGCTATTCATTTGGAAATAAAAAACTATTTTTCTATGCAAATTTTCAAAATACTCTGTAGCCATCAAAGCTGCCCTTTTCTTTGGCATGCTGGTACAGCTATTTCCTACAGGAGACATAGCAGCATTTAGCTTACTAATGACTTGGAAAGCTGTTTTCTGTCCACTCCCATGGAACATGGCATTGATTCTGACGTGGTTTTCAGGAGACATGATGGAGTCTGCGTATTGAATTCATCGTCAATTCTTTTTTTTCTCAATTACCATCATGGGAGGTATGCTCTTACACTAAACAAATACATCAGTTGTGAGAAGACAAACCAGCACAAGCATCTCAGAGATAGCATTAGATAAGAGAGTAAGCACTTAGTTCACAATAAATGTGTTTGCTCTTATCTATCTACAAGAACATATTAGACATCTTTGTGCCCTGAAGAATTTATCTGCAGGAACCCATTGGGTAGGGTCTTTGATTCTAAATGCATATCTATCCTTGAAAGTACTCTTGTGTGCTTACCTATATGCCTGTTTAGGGGTGACTACTTCATGTGTTTCATATTTTCAAATTTTTCAAAGGGTGTGTTAAATCTACCTTTGGTTTGGAAGCTTCTCATGTCTGCCAAATACAACAAACAGAAACTAAGTAATCATTATGTGAGATTTTCTAAGTAGCTTCTGCAGAATCTACAAGTTAATTGTTTTATCAGGAAGGGGAAGAAGACTATCACATTGGTAGAAAATACATATTCCTTCCAATATTTGATCATCTTTGGATGCAACCAAAGGTTCATTTGTTCAGCAGGCTGTAAGGATTAAACATTACATTGTACTCATCACCTGCTAGATTCTGCAACTCTTCCTCCTACAGAATAGCACTTAACTAATGGCTAACCAACCCACTTCAATAAGACTGCTTATTAAATAAACTATCATTCAGACTGAGTAGGAGTGGCAGACTGGATTAGCACAGTAAGCATTTTGTTTGAATTACCTGCTATAATTCAATCTTTTTATGCTTTTGTTCAGATTTCTTTTCATCATTATAAACTCATGGAGAACACAGAGCCTTTCTTAAATTGTGCTGTACAGTTCTCTTTCAAATAAACTTCTTGAAAGATGACATCAGGTGTCATCTTCTGCTTCATCACAACATGTATGAGCCATAAACCACTATGCATGATCTGACTAGCAAAAGCTGACATCTTGGGGACACCTTCTCTACTCCCTCCAGCAGGGAGCAGGGCAGGATAGTGGCTTCAGATATTTAAGTGGCTTCTAATGCTGCCAGGATAGTCACAGAAAATTAGCCAGTATTCATCTATCAACCTACCCTGGAAGTCACAGTCATGCAAAAAAAAACCAACCAAAAAAAACCCCACTGATAGAATGAAAAAATTTCAAGGTAGCATATACCAAGGTTAAGAAGTAGAAATCATCACTTAGCTCTGTTTTCTAGAAACAAGAACTTAAACACTACTCAATTCACTCTATCATAATTTTACCTATTTCATGCAGTAATTCCTGCAGAAGACTAATGATATTAATACTGTAGCATTTATTCTGCAGCAGATACAGCTACAGTTGTTTATTTTCATTAATTTGGTCTTGGCTAGCATTACAGAAAAAACACAGCTATACATGATTTTTTTGTAGAGTGACGTACCAGGGAGTATTGGCCCATGACTTGAGCTTCTAAGAATGAGAGTAATGAAGATTCCCAAAGGAAGGTCTGCTTGGCAACTTTCAGGTCTAACACAATAAATTTTTCTACCTTCTTTGGAAATTAAAATCATAGGGAAAATGGGTGGTGCAATTGCTACTCATTTTTTACATGTAGCTGACAATTTTCCTGGAATAAGCCCAGAGAAATATTTCATGGCCTGATCATTACTTACATAAAATAAGCTAGTGCATTAAATAAATGGGTTTTTTTTTCTTTACCTAAATCACATTCTAGACCATCTGAAAATAAGACCTCACCATTTTTTTTACTTTTGTATTTTCTAATAATCTGGATGAAGAGAGGCTTTAATATTTTAAATCCTTAATTTTTTCAACTAAGCACTCAAAGTATTTGAGGCAGCTCTAAATTTGCTCATTTTGGATTCTTTATCTGTTCTTTATGGCCCTAGTTTCACAATTTTAGACAAAAGTAGTTTGATAAAAAACAAGACTTCAGAAAAAAGTATTCATCCTGAAGTTAGGAGGAAAGTTTGTCTCTCTAAACTACAAAAATTCTTGAATCTTGTTTTTTTCAATAATTTAAATTAACATTAAAAAGTAGTTTAAATATTTTTACAGGAAAAATAAATTCTAAGAACTTTTGGGCATGTGTTTTTCATTAATATTTGAAATAAAATTCTAGCCATTTTTAACTTACAAATTTCAAAGAAATTGAATGTTTAAACCTATAAGAAGCAGAATTTTGTTTTCAGGTCATATTTGCAAAATGCATGAGGTTTAAAGCCCCACAGTGTATTAACATCCAAGAGGTGCTTTGTGTTGTCACAAGATGTAAGACTTATATGAGAGCCCTGTGTTAACTCTCCTGTGCTCCTGTGCACTGAAGCTAAACAAATTAGGTATTTCACAGGGTAGATTAGTAGAGCCCTTGATTTTAATATCTTAGTATATAAATGCTAATACTGGAACTCTTAAATAAGGTAAGCAGGAGGTGAAATAAATCTTAAAGGGAAAAATAGTTGTCTCTGCAACCCTGCAGGCAAACCCCTCTGCAATTTCGATATGTTAATTTACCTCCTTTTTTTTTTTATAAGTGAGGAAAGTAATTCAAATGCTTTACCAAGAAAATAATTTAACCTAATCAATTCAAGATGAAAAGTAAAAAAAAAATAAAAATAACCCAACCAACCTTATTTTATCCTGATGCATTATATGATTCCATAAATGTACGTGGGCCTTCATAAAGCATTGAGAATAGGTCCTTGCCTTGGAGAGTTCACAGCTAATGATAGCAGTTTACATATCCACTTGGTATTGGACATGCTGAAACACATCCTACCATAACATAAATCCGTTTGTATCACTCCTCCTTCCTAACAGCCCACTTTAAAGAATCACATTTTAAGGATGGTTTAATATATTGTCTTAGGACTCTTGCGCAGTTCGCTATAGAGTGGTGACACAAATGGTATTGAATATTCAGCATGAAATGTATATAATGTGCAGAAGTTCTGAAACCACATCAATGATAATTCTCAGATATATTTTCTACAGCTTTTTTTTCTTTCCCTATCTGTTTTTTTGTTAATTTTTTTTAAGTAGATTTGAACTGAAAGAATTGAGAGCTCATTCTAGTTGTCGTTGCATTTCCTACAAAAGCTGATACTGCAAAACCTGGCATTAATGGCACTGAAAATTTATTTCCAAATACAAACAATTATACTACTTTCTTTAACAGATTGGCCTTGCTTTGGTTTGTTTTTCCCCCTCCCCCAAGGTAAAAAGAATAATTTTTATTAAATGAAATTTACTGAAATTTACGTTAATTTCATTTATTTACCTCATTTGTTTATTTTCATATATCTAAATGTTATTATTTTTCCTTAACACGAGGGAAAACATCTAAGTCCCACTCTGTTACCTTAAATTTTCTGAAGGGCTCTTGACACATAATAGACACTCATTCTACACACACACACACCACACACACACACCCTTTGAAAATCACAGTATGCTGAAGAGGACCCCTATTGCGTAGCCTCACAAAATAATTGCAGCAAAGATGAATGCAATAAAACAGTGCTTGTTGTGGACCCCAGTACACAGACCTAAGTGCCTTGTCAGAGGAAAGTGTAAAATGTGACAAGCAAATTAGATGACATATGTTTGTTACTGTACTCATTTTCCTCTTGGAACAGAAAATATGATTTCTTTTCCTCATGCCTTTGCAATTGGTCAACAAAATAACTTTAGAAGACTCCCCATTACCCCCAGTTTCAAAATAGGACTTACATAAGAACTTAGTTAAATATGTCATTTGCTGTTATATCAGAAATTATTAAGTACCCAGAGAAGTTGAGAGATGGTTAAATACATCAAATGCTGTAAGCAGACAGGAGCAGATTTTGCTGACAGGTAAATTATGGGATTAAATGGTGACTAACAACTGCTACCCTTCTGTTTGGGCTGCTCAGATATTCTATGGATGATTTTGGTGAAAATATTTGTTTGTAACTTGAACAGCTGATGATAGAAATTGACAAAACATTGTCTACTCAGAGAATGGTCTGACTGCTAGTCTAGCACTTGCTGTGCCTGGCAAATCCAGAAGATTGAAGAGTAGTGGGAAAAGGGTGGAATTCAAATGCTTGTAGGGCATGAACGTTACTCTTAGGGACAAATAAGAATATGTGCTACAGACAAAAGAGCTATCAAGTTCTAAGCAAGTGAGGAAGAAGACAACCAGTGCTTGTTTACCCATTGAAACATGACTCAATTATCAAAGTACTGGTTGCGGGAGATAAAAAGTAGATGTATTCTGGGACAGATGGATATTAATATCTTTGTACATTGCAGTATGGAGAAGTCATCTGAAATGCTGCTAACTGTTATTGCAATGCACACTCAGGAGAGCTGGATTCAAGCTAGAACACATGCTGCACAAGGATTACAACAATCAAACCCCATATTGTAGCAGGAAACTGAGAGAGCTGGGGCCATTGTCCTACCAAAGGAAGGACTGAACAGACAAAGAAGAAGATCAGAGGACTACTACCAAGTAGTAGAAATTTTGATAGGGAAAAACTGACAGCTGAAAAAAAGTGAAATGTGGTTCTGAAAATGTCTTCTGATGGTAAAGAAGACATAGACAGCTGTAAGATCTGCAGACAGTTAAATGCTTACACTACTGTTTTGACCATGTTAGAAGAAAGCTTTATCCTTCCCTCTGTTGTGTTAGAGTTCAAAAGGCAAATTTTCTTGCCTCAAAGTTTTAACTTGGATGAGAAAAGGTATTAAAGCTACCTGTATGAAAAATCAATGTCCTGCTTTTGCAAAACTGCTTCTAATACAGACATTTTCCAGAGGAAAGTCCAGCTCCATGGCTGTACCATAGCATGGGGGAGTTTTGGCCAAAGTTGTGGGAGCATGTCACTACTCATATATGATGCTACAAGAAATTCAATCTCCATTCCAAAAAATTCAACATGGCCTTGATGACCAGGCTGAAATCTGAATGTGGAGGGATTCAAATTACAGTCATACAGAAGCACGGAGTTTTATACAGAATGATATGTTTTTCTATTGCCTTTGGCACACAAAATGCAACAAAGGGAACTCTTAAAAAGAAGAAGAGAAATGTTAGTGAAATTCTGATAAGGGCTCAATTGTTTCATTGCAAGAACAATTTTAGTCTATGGGAGGTCAAAAATCAGACATATGCTGAGTCTAAAAATTTTTTCAGTCTCACAGGTGATCAGTGAGAGTTGAGAAGTCTTCATACTCCATTGAAGATGCATCTGACATTACTATGTTGCTGGTGATGTCAGACATAGGGCCCTCTGGTTTGTTTTTCCTGTCAGTTTATGCACAGGAGCCAGACAATTTAACCACTCGGGGGACAAGCTTGGCAGATGAAGAACCCAGATGCCAGTTTATAGATTTTACTTTTCCAGCAGCGGCATCTGAGTCTGGTTGGCCTTTGACCGATTTTTAGTGCAGACTTTGTCAAGCTGCTATGCAGCTAGTCTGTTACAGGAGTACCTTGTCCTTCTGGAACAAGTTCCTTCAAAGCCATTTCTTGTTATGAAAAATTAATATACTTTTAAAATATGATTAATTTTATGCAATATGCGTAGCTCCTATTTTGTTTCTAAGTGGAAGAGGGGAATCATTGCATATAAACTAGATACCATAGAATACAATCATTAAGAGAATAGATTATTATGGCTCAGGTGGAAATAAGTCGTTTGGTGCCTTGTGTCATACCAACTTCTGCCTAACTAATGCAATCTATTGGTTTTTGATGTTCACTTAATAGATTTGAGATTAAAAAACCAAAACCCAAATAGATTAATGAATTAGTGAGCTTTCCTTCCATAAATGAATCCTTTACCTCCTCTCTGTCTTATATAAGTCAGTACGTTTTTTGCATCTGTTATGGTTCTACCACCCTGATGTAATATTTCTGCAAGCTGAAAACAAACTCCTTGAATTCTCCAGATCACAAATAAAGCCTTTATTACTACTTGAGCCAAATGGAGGAATAAAGCCACTCAAAGGGAAGGCCTGAATACAGACTTGATATGACTGCATGAAATTCCCAAGTAAGCATAAGTAAGAAAGGATGATTGAAACATGTAACTATGTGCCTGGTACTACATGCGTTATGCTTCCCAATACATGCTCGAGGAGGGGCTCACAAAATATCCAGCCTTTAATCAATGGCATGGGTACACCAAACCATGCATTATGAAAGGGAGCCAGGAATGCTTTCACCAGCTTACAGTTACCACCACAGAGCTTGTTCTGTGGGTTTTTTTCACAAGGTTAAAAGCTTTGATAGATCTAAATGTACATACATTTGTCTACATTACCTGGGTGAGGTTTTATTCTAGAGTTCTATTTTTGTTTAACTGTAGTAACTTTGAATCATTGCCTAAACATGTTTTAGTAACTCCATTTATAGTTCTTGTACGTTAGAAGCACAATAGTCAAATATCTTTTCTTCTTTCTACTTTGAGATACTCTGAGGTATGTGATCAATAGAAAAAGGAATTCTCTGATTCTTCAGATAGCCACAAAACAGATTTTGGCATATGATTTCTATCAATTGCAACAACACCACTGAGATAAGGACAAGTCTCTCTTCATATAGAAACTGCAATCATGTCATAAGGACTTTATAACTACTTAAAAAAAATTCTTCTATTTATTTGGATATAAATATGCATTAATAATACTTTCTTCCTTTCTGAATTATTACTATCTTTTAAAATATTTGTCTTTATTAAAATATAATCTTCTAAATCACATTCCTTTTTTCTGTTCTTATAATGTTTACTTAGGCTTATGCTTTCATCATAACCTAATCTGTCATATTTCAGCTGGTTTTGCTTGTCATTCAGACTTCTCCAATGTCCTGCCAGCATTTAGAACAACTGAAATAAAGCACTACTTGGTAGTATATATTTTTTATGCTGAAATGTTAATTGTAAATATTTGTGGTGGTATCACACAATTTTACATTCTATGTAAAATTGCCACATAGATTATAAAATTGTTTCAGTAAACCAAAGATTATGTGGTCTATATTGACTGTTATACCCAAGTGTCTGAGAACTCAGCTGAACCTTTCTTAACTTTGAAATGAAGGAGAATGCAATTGTTTTCTTGTTAATTTTTTGGTCTTAAACTTATCACTGTGTGTTTTTAAATATATTAGGAAGTAGCTCTACTATCCCAACAACTCTAGGTCACTCTATCACTGTTTGGAATGTTGTTTTAAATCTCTGTGACATTTATAGTTGGTTTTTTTTTTTGGAGGCATTAGCAAATTAAACTGTAATGCATCAGGGATGCCATGATTTTACAAAAGAGGAAAATGAAGTACAGCCATAGTTAAATGACTGATCTGAGTTCAAGCAACTTTACATCAGGATCTAGAATACAGCTTCTCACCCATACTACTCTTTAACTAGGAGAGATTTTCCCTCACAATGAATGAATGAATGGAAGTGAACAGTGGAGATTGATGACAAATGCTTGTTTCATAGTCAAAAACTATAAATTATCTTTTCTGAATGGAAATATTGAAACAAGGCACCATCTCAAGGATGAATCGTTCAGTTACACACTATAAGAGCTGGTGAGCTCTTAAGCATAGTGTAGATTTCCCCCACTGTTTTGAACACCAGGCAGCCTGCCCTACTTGGCACTTCACAACATAATACAGAGCAACATCAGATGAGCAGAATGAAATAACTTGATTTTAAATTCTCTTATCTACCCAAAATGCCCTAGAAAATCATCATATTGTAAATCATCTTATGTCAGTCAATGAGACAAATACTCAAATCCAACAAAATATTTGTTGGTACTTTGCCATGGAAACCGATACACATTCCTAATTCCCATTTCCTAATGATATGTGATTGGTAGCAGACAAACTCAAAAGTGATGGAAGATATTGATCTCATCTATACTGGTGAATTTCAGCCATGTGCAAACCTACCTGGCTGGAAGGAGACTCAAGGAAACAGCATAGCAGTGCCTGCACATGTAAGGCCCCTGTGATAACTGAGAAGAAATGATTAGTTACTTATGTAGAAAGTGGTGCTCATGCTATGCATTCTCTATATTTCCCTAAAATTGTGCTTTTATTATCAAATGCAGCTCTTGGATAGTTTTCTGAGACACTGAGCCTTCACAAAAACATGCACAATCCTCCACCTCCGACAGTTTCTTAAAGAAATACAGAACCAAACATACTTTATTGCAAGTAGTTTGGTTTCAGTAATGTTTTGGGGTTGGATATTTTTAGTAAAATCACACCTATTGCTTTGTAAAGGTACTCATAAAAAGGTTTGTCATGCTCCAGAAGCCTGTGGAGTTCTCCTATGCACAAGGACAGATTTATGACACACAGAATTGCACTGAAGGAAGTGCATGTGTGGCATGTTCACATGAGAAGTCTACCTGTGTGAGTGACTATCTAACACTGCCACCCATCCTTCAAGTTTGACTTGATGCAGAGAAGTTCCTTGGTCCAAAGTTTTGTTACAAACATCTTTTATCCATCTTTCTCTTCCCTTCTTTCTATTTCGTCTCTATTGGTTCTGAAGGACAAAAGAAAAAAAACATATTTCCACGCAACTTGCTATATTTACAGTCAAGTGACATGGCAGTCAGACCATTACTTATCAACTCTCCATTAAACTTTAATAGATTAATCATCAATTATTGAGGAATTAATGTTCAGATCCAGCTGTGCTGTCCCAGTTCAGTTCACAAGTGCCGGCAAAGATACTTTATGGCCTACACTGGTGAGCATTCAGATTCTCAATCACCTCTTACTCTTACATCTCAGCTTTCTGAAGCAGAAAAAGGAGATGTTTTTTAAAGTGAGTATGAAAGCAGAATAAGAGAGAAGGAGAAATCTGAGCTAAAGAATAATTTTCCAGTGCATGGAATATTCTGATACTTGAGCTTTGTGAATAAACATCTTCACTTAAATACTAAAAAACCCCAAAAACCAACCAAACAAAAAAGCAAAAAAAACCCAGACCCACCTATAAAAACCACAATATGAAGAGCAGCTTTTTTAACTAGGTATATAAAGCTAGACTGAAACTTATTATTCACTGATCTCATAACATGAAAAAAATACATATCTGCCATACAGTGGCAACAAAAGTGACAGTAACTTACACAATAAAACTACCAATCCAAACATATATGAGCTTTGGATTTAAAACCAAGCCAAAAGATGTAATAGCTGATACACATTTTTAAAAGCCCCTGAAACACAGGGAGGGCAGTGTTAGTGAGAGTAGTGGGTAATTCAAGAATGGTCTGATATTTTCTCCATTAGGAATGAAAACTGAAATTCTGCACGGGATATATGTATTCATCAGCTGTAAGTACTGAAGCAGAGGTCAAGAGATAATCGGACTTCAACTAAAGATATTGGTACTTATGCATACCTTACTTTGGAGATCACTGTGCATATGGCATAAAGACAGGCTCGGTCAAGCAATCTTTCCCTTCTCCTACCCCTGTCAATATCAGCCTACCTGTCAATCCACCTACCTATTAGTATGCTGTTCAAGGTTGAAAAGAAATACCAGAAAGCAGTGTTCCTCAGTCAGACTTCATTGCCACAAGGAATAAACAACGAACAGAGAAACTTCATCACCAGATCATTATAGTCGCTTGTAAACAATTTTGAAGTATAAGCAGACTTTGGGAGTAGGCAGGTTATTACTGAGATAAAAATTATATCAATCAGGGTACTGAAACTGTCATCTGCAAATTCTACTGGGGAATGTGAAAACATATTGATATATAAGGAAGGGACCCAACGTGAAATGATAAGTGTATTACCAAGTCATTTTGTTAGCTGATTGCTTTCTTTGATGAGGACAGCCTGAGAGATACCAGACAGAAATAATTTTGGCTTTGATTTTTACAGAAGGTTCAAGTACATGGAAGAGGAGATTGGAAAATAAAAATTCAGTGCTGTAAATACCAGCCCCATATGCATTGACTGTGTCTGTGGTGTGAGGTTCTGAACGTGATTTATATTCATTTCATTATCATAAGGGGAACACCAGCCTTTAAAATAAAATCTCTTAATCCTCTAAAATCATCATGGTTGCTATATCCAGCAGTTTCTTCAGTCTGTTTTGGTAACCACCACAACCACATAAGAGGTTATTTAGCAGAAATCTACTGTCCTCCTCAAATGACAGGTTAGCATCATGTCCAGACTCCTGGAACTGCCTGCACAACTCTCACAGGCTCTCTTGTCAAAAGAGTTTGACAGGTTGAAGCTGCACACTGAAGGCCAAGGTCTACCTCCCCTGGCACAGGGGAATATTTTATCAAAGTGAGTTAATAATTGGTACAGAATTACCTAATTATGGGTGGGATTGTTAGTTCATTCTGTTTACCATTTGGACAAAAGATGGCTCCACCAAGGCCATTAGCAAAAACGTTGGGATGGTGTCAGGGGGTGGTGAGTAATTTGCTAGCACTGCAAATAACATTCTAATAAATAATGAATCCCTGGATTCCTTGGAGGCCAAGAGAGAAGAACATGGAGCCAAGGGCTTAAGTCTGAAAAGAGTCTGGTAACCATGTATTTAGAACTTGGACTGTAGTAAATAAACTCTTCCTTCCCTCTCCCTAGCTTGCCTTGTGAGAAGGGTGATTTCAAAGCATCTGGCTAACATTAGGACATTCCTCTCCTTTTTGTACAGTGACATGCAAAATTTGTGCATTGCACAACTCTTGTTCTGCTCCCAACTACAAGTCCCAGGAGAGCTATAAAATTATGGGGTGCTCTTATGATGGACTTCACATGCTGTCTTACTAGCAGTTAATACAGTGCAGAGGTGTGGAGTACTGGTCTACGTTTCCACAACTATCACAAGCCAGTGAGGCTTCAGCACATTCACCCTTCATACACACAGTAAATTGTGACTGCACTTCTTACAGCATCTTCAAGTACACTGCTCCCTTTAAACCAAAACACCCTGGAAAAGCACAGGTAGACTTTCTTACAGCACAACTCTCTGATGGATATTATAAGAGAAAATGAGTAATGTTTCCTTCTGTTCATTTGGCACTGTATTAGAAGACCAGTACAGTATGTATTAATTCCAATAGGAAACAAATGTATAAGAGGACATACATTATTAAGACTGCCTAGCTGGTTTGTATTTCCAACTCTCCTGATGCTTTGAACAGTTATTTTAAGGTGGAAAGAAAACTAGTAGTCAGAATACACTTCACATATGCATTAAAATAATTTTACTAACATTTATTAGAGATGGTCTCCCTTACGATTTCTTCACTGATGACAGAGAATAGAGCTGTACAGTCTCTTAGTGTGAAGAAAACAAAGGGAAGTTTTGCGGTTGTTAATTTTCTTTCTTTTTCTTTCATACATTCACAATCATACAACTATGATGCATCTGACTAGAAATCATTTGATACATGCATTTGACATAAATTTGCTAGCAAGCCAAATACACAAGACAGTATAAGTCTGTAGCTATACCACCTTGGGCTTTGATCTTGTCAGATCTCATAAACTAAGCAAGATTGGGCCTGCTGTGTAATTGGGATGGAAGACCTCCAAGGAAAACCCAGCTGTTGTAGGAAGTGGTGTTGGTCACTCAGTAGGTGGTATTCTTCATTCTGGCTCCGTACTGAATCAATGCCATATTAAGATGCTGCTGGAGGTATTATCTGTGCACGATACATAAATCTAAGATACTGACCAAGTGGGCTAATTAGATATCCCCTGGCATATTTCATAACAGCTAAAATTGTTAACTGCAGCAACCTGGACAAAGTCCAAGATGAGTAATAACATTTTGCCAACTTAAATATTCTCTACAGTTGCAATTGAGTAAAGTATTTAAATACTTTTAATTCGCTGTATACTGTTTTGTATCATTTATGTCCAATGTTAAACAACTGCCACATTTTACTCTAGAGGTGATGACATTTCACTGTTGGTTGAACTAATTCCTGGATGGCCTATAAAACACAGTCACACCGAAAAGTGACTTGTACAAGTAAATATACTGACTGTCCTTACTGATGTACAGCTTGTTTCTCAGAATGTATCATATGCCTTAGACCTCAGTTAGGCTAAGCTCTTTATGTGAGCAAAAAACTAGGACTGTCATATGTTTCAATTTCCTCATTAAATTAATGTACCACCACCACCATGTAAATGTGGGCAGATGGAAAATATTTTGCTTTACAGTGAACTGAAATTCAAAATAAAACAAAAAACCCAAAGCATTCTAGGTCCTCAGAGCTGCAAGTGTCTTAAGATCAGCCACAGCAGTACAAAAGTTTGCATTCAGTATTCTTCAGCATATACGACTCTCTCACACTGGGTACAGAGTTCACTGAGCCGTTAAATAAATTGCATTATTAAAATCTCAATGTTATGTGACATAATTATGATGAAGTTTGGAGTACTATCCTGAATCTTTATTGCTTTAACTTTGCAAATCTTAAAATTAAAGCTCCATAGTCAGCTTTGGATTTTAGAACTCTGATAGCACTGTAGGTGAAACATCAGCAAGAAGCAAGATTAATGGCAATGTAATTTTCTCAGAAGAAAGAACCTCTGCTGTTAACATTCCAATTTAATTATTTAACTGTCATTTTAAAAAAATTAACATGCGGTATAAAAAGCTATATATTAGCTTACATTTGTATAATTTTGCCAAGACTGAAACCACGCAATTCAACACAATTTTATTTGGCAGTACTCATGTGAAAGGAAGAGTGTATTTAAATGTTCATTTTAATGACATCTTGTTTGAACATGTCATAATAATTAAATATATCGTAACTTTATCAGCAAAATTAGCTGTCAGATCACTATTTTATTGTTGATCCTAGAATATGATGAAATAACTTTACACAATATTTTTTGAGGGAGAGGAAATGCTGAAAGAATGTCAATGATTCTTAATCATGTTGAGATCACAGAAACGTGGGCCATCAAAAGAAATGCCACAGTTCCTGTCCTATTCTATAAACTGATACATTCTGGACATTCTAGAAGGAAATATTTTTTAATTTGGGTGTTCAACCTTGAGATTTATATGGAAAAGGGAGTCTTTTTCACAAAGTAAATGGGTGTTTTAATTACAAAGTAATTCAGCAAGTGCAGATTCTTAAAATGAATTTTGTTAGCTAAAATTCTGGAATAAAATCTCTTACTGGCAATAAGAATATTTTGAAGATAGCACTCAGGGCTTCAGGAAGATGCTTCAACTAATTTCTAAGCCAAATCCTAGAACTTTTTGTCTTAGCTAAGCAGCAGAGCTCATCTTTTTCTTTATGAACTTTTACTTCAGTGCGTTCTGGCGCATTTTATACTGAAAAGAGTACACAAATAACGTACCAGGAGCAATGACAGGAACTAAAGTCTCCTAATGCACAGGGATTGCTCCGAACGTTGAAAAGCAGGGTCTAATGCTCCTGGGTTTGGTTTTTTCCTTTCGTGTACTTTTGGGATCAAAACCAAAACAAAACAACACATGTATTTCTTCCTTCGCTGTGTAAAGCCTGGAGTAGGAAGTAGGTGGGATGTACACTGCAGCCTCCATATATACATGCACATACAAAAATTAACCCACATATTGGTCTTCCCACTCTCATCTCTCTCAGCTGCTTTCTAGAAAAGTGGAAGTAAGTGTTTAACTCATTTCAAAATACAAACTGGAATTGAACCTAAGTACTCCACCGACCAAAGAAAAGTTTCCCTTACAAAAGTTGTACAAAAAATTAATACCTCGTTCTAGCTATTTCCTTGAATAAATAAATAAATAAATTCCATCTTTTTTGTCAGCATTTTTATGTAGCCTCAATTCTTCTAAAAGTTAGAGGAAACAATACTTTGTCCCAGGAAATGAATTTATATAAAAGTGGACATTAACATTAATTTGCCTATTATTTGTTAATTCACATACTATTTAAAAATGGGCTGATGTAGGTGGATTGAAACATTAAACACAGGTATCGTAGATGGGAAAGAAAAGGGGAAACCCAAAGTTGAGAAATTTAAATTCAGACCTCAAATAAGCATGAATTACTCCTCCTGCTCTTAGCAGATGTTTTAAAATAGATGTGGCCACAGATTTCATATGCCTAAAGGTAGAGGTCTAAATCCACATTTAGGCATCTAAGTAATACTGGCTTGATTTCAAAAAATATGTAGAACTGTAGCTCCCACTGTTTTTTAAATAGCACTTCTGTCAGGTTATTTTTATTAAGTTATCTCAATGCAGTGTTAGAAATTTCAGTATTTGAGCCTGAGAGTTATGGACATTATTATTTAATTTGGCTTTTGTAAGAAGTAGATTGATACATTTGTATGTGTGGCCAAAAACTGTATTTAAGGTCCTTTTCTAATTATCATGCATACATGTATCTAAAGACAGACAAAAAGGAGAGATTTCTCCTGACAGTGGTAAAACCAAGGAGGGCGTGGCAGAAACCAAATGTTGCTGAAGTCTTAGGGATACAGATACCTCATCCTCTTGAAACAAATAATTCAGGTGCTTAAATAAAGGTTCTAAAGAGGAACTGTGGGCACTTAAGATTAAGTTGTTTCTGTTAGGCAGTAAGGGCATGTATTTTACCTTGCCTTTATTGACCTGAGTGTTATACTCATTGAGAAAGTTTAAAAAAAAATCCAGTAGATTAAAAGGAATATAATAAACTTTTCTATTTCCTACCTCTATATGTGTTATATTGAACTAATTGAATATAAAAACTTATATTTTCCACATTTCCACATAATATTTCTTCATAAAGAAGTTCTAAAAGTTTAGGCTTAACTATGTTAATGAAAAACGTTTTATTGATTTTAGTGGAACACAGATCATAGAATCATAGAATCATAGAATGGCAAGGGTTGGAAGGGACCCCAAAGATCATAAAGCTCCAACCCCCCTGCCACAGGCAGGGCCACCAGCCTCAGGCCTGGATCCACACAAGGTTGCCTAAGGCCCCATCCAACCTGGCCTTGAACAGTTCCAGGGATGGGGCATCCACCACCTCTCTGGGCAGCCTATTCCAGGACCTCACCACTCTTTCCGTAAAAAACTTCCCCCTAATATTCAGTCTAAACCTTCCCTCCTTCAGCTTTAAACCATTCCCCCTTGTCCTTCCATTATCAGATAGGTCTCTTTCTTACACAATTATTTCAGTAACTAACTCTTGCTTTCAGGAATTTCTTTATTTAAATTTTTAGTAGGACATCAAAATTTTTAGTAGTCATTGAAACATACTGAAAACAGTCGGTCATATGTTTTGATGTTGTGACTGCATTGTTTAGCAAAACTGTACTGAAAAGGAGTTCCAACACTTTACATCTTTTGCCTGATATTATACACGTGCACACACACACACAAACATGCACCCCACCCCCCCCCACCCCATATGAATGAGACAGAAGCTAAACTTATCAAGAAATCTACATTCAGTGATCCAACAAAAGAGAAAGGGTGAAAGAGGTTATACACCCCAGCAAACTTTAAATAATTATCCTAAATTTTAAGGGGTCTGAAAAAGAGTCTGTAAATTAAATCAGGCTTTCCTGTAAAGGAATTGTGTGTGCCTTCGGGTCTGCACTATCCTAAGGGGAATTAGAAGCATGAGCAGGCTCATCTCCCTTCATTTTCAATAAGTATGAAGTCAAGAGATGAAGGGTTAACCCATAGATCCTTGTTCCCCATGATATCAAGAAGAGGAGGAACAGGAAACTGACAGCACAGAGAACAACAAAGCCTTAAAATCGATGTTGCATTTAGAAAACAAATAATAACAGGACAGAAAAGTAACAGGAAAGGAGTACAACTTAAAATAAAAGCTTTAAAGGACTTGACAGCTGCTTCAGTTTCAGTAAATTCATACAAAACTCTACTTGTATAGATCGGTTCCAAAATGACTTTATTTTAAAGATTGCTAGGATGTTCATATGCAGTTAATGCAGCCATCCTTCACAAATCTAGCAGTATTCAACTTTCCTGTCTAGAAGAAAAAAATATCATACACAGTTCATTTGCAAAACCCCAAAGAATGACCAAATGAATGTTTTTTCTAGGTCTAGATTACAGCATTTTGTATCCACACCCAACTATATCTAGATTAGCATTTTATATCAACACCCAACTAAGCCTAGGACCAAACTATTTTAATTTAAACCAGAAATATGCACACAAGATGAATCTTACAAATGACAAATTCAACAGATGCATATTTGTTTTAATTGACCACAGACTGAGGTTGCAGATTGCTTGAGATGGAAATGTACCTCTGTGGGCATATTCTTGTTTCCTCATGCACGACACCCAAGATATTGCGCACAGTTTAATGCTGGTATTTCCCTAAGATACTACCACTGTAGACTTAACCTCAAATCACTTGCAATAAATTGTCAGTAAACAAAACAAAAATGTTTTGATGTTTATGAAAAGCTATCCTGAACTCTCTGAAGTTATGGGGGTTTTTTTCCAGATTGGAAGTCCTTCAAATAGAGTCTTTCTTGTGGGATTTGACTCTTCAACTTCCATCTCCAGACGCAAACCAGAAGTGGGGAAGATGTTTTAGAGCTTTAAAAATCTTTATAACTCACAGACCATTCTAGAAGTCATTGCTATTAGAGAGAAGGGAGTTGTTTCCAAACAGATTTTTTTCACTCCAGTTTCATTCTGTTTTCCAACCTTACTGCCAACACCAAGACAGCAATTTTTCCTCTTTGAGACAAAGCCCTGAAAGAAACTGAATTCAACATTTTAGTGTCGACCCAACTATTGGGGCCCAGTGATTGGTTGAGTTCTCAGCTGGAGGATTGGAAGTTGTATACAGTGAAATGCTGGCTCATTTCCTTATTTTATAGGTTTGTGTAAGTTGTATGTGACCCCTCTAAATTATATACTGCCTGTTTGTCGTGTATTGATTTTTTTGTTAAAATGTTCAGGAGGTTGCATGACTTCATTTCTACAGAGAAATGCTTCATGAAATCTTAATCTACTTCAAAGTAGCTGCTACGCTGTCAAAAAAAAGAACTCACATTTCAATTCTCACTATTCCAATTGAAATTATATTTTAGTTTACTTTCTATTTTTCAATTTTTTTCTCCTTAATTCTTATGTTTGCAAATTTATCAGTAAGGAGTATGGTCACAGAGACAGTATTCAGTAATCCGCCATTTTAAGGGCTCCATTCTTGAACTGGATGAAGTGTTTACAAAGACATGAGCTGTTCAGTCATTCAACGCAGATTTCCATCCAGCATACAACATAAAAGTCTGTCTACTAGCAGCAATTAATTAGTCTTCCCACTCATTCTTTTGATGCTCACATTTCAACAGTCATTTTTTATTTAAATATCAGACAGTGCTTAAAAGCCATCTGTACAGAGCAGAACATAGTTCTTTCATACAATCTTCTACGAGGAGAAAACCTGTTCTCTATGCAAGTTACAAAGGTATCCCCCAGTGGTGGATGCATTACTGAAGTGTAAGAAATATATTTTTGCTTTCCTCTTCAAGGAATGTTTAAAAAAATAAAAAGCACGTGCCTCAATCAACATAGAGTGACAGAGATGGGAGGGACTATTATCCTCTCTATTCCCTTACTGTAGTTTGTAGTGAGACTTAAACTTAGGGCATTGCTAATGGGTTTCATGTCCCACATGAGAAAAATGGAAAAATGGATTCTGGAATCTCTTTCAGCTCCTTTCATAAGCATATTGCACTGGTTAGGTACCTAACTGGAGATGATCACTTCTCTCTGCAATCATCAGGAAAAGAGAGAAACCTTACTCCATGCAGCAGTTGGAGTTGACACTAGAGAAGACAACTCAAATGGTATTGCTCACATAAGCTCTGAGTCAAGGGGATACTAAAGCCTTTGGTGGAGGGGGGTAGGGGTAGGGGTGTCTCTGCATGGCAGCAGCTGGATGGGACAAAAATCTGGAGCCAATATTTCCTCAGCATACAGGACTTGCTACATTGTCTACGCTGGCTTTCCCAGGACCTTCTGAACCAAAGGGTGATAACCAGCAGGTAGGTGTGCATTTTTCATTATCCTACAGGCTGCAGACAAAAAGACCCCATGTGAAATGAAGGAATATCAGCCTATGTTTTGCTGGATGTGAGGCAGGGAGAAGCAAAGAGGAGGGTGGGAATAAGGAGCAGCAAATATGGTCAGAAATTATAATCAGATAGATGAAGGGGTGTGGCAGATTTTGCAGTAGTACCTGGAATGTCCCACCAGGATTAGTAGCAGCAGAAAAGGGCACAGACCCATAACATACTTTTCCTTCCCCTGATCCCCAAGTCAATGATCAGGTATATTTTGCAGCAGGATCCCTAGTCAGGCTTCTCTAACACTTTAGGCCCTGTTTATCAGTTTGTAGTTAAGATTGGCTGACCTACTAGGATAACCCTAACATCTCCAGTTTGTAAGACTGGCATTAAAGAACCCCTCCAAATTTCAAATTTACAAAATTTTATTAAATTTGGGATGAAACCAATGTTCTAGGTGTCAAGAATTCCCCATAGCAAAAAAAAAAAACCCTCAATTTTTCAACCAATTATTCAATTAATATGTTCCTATGTTAAATATTCAATTTATTAAATATATAAAGTAAACTCTTCAAAACTGTGTTGGTGTTTATTTTACTAACAATCTTAATTCTACTTCACATTCATGTCAAACTCCAGCTAATGTTTCAGAAATGCTCAAGCACTTTCACATGCATTTCCAACATGAAGTAAAAGACTTCTGCTACAGAATTTCCGCAATTGCTTCCTGTTTTAAAGCAAAATTAAAATTCAGTGATTATACCTCCCAATCTTTCATTGCATACGTGTATTTAATCTTGGAATAGACGGTGAAAATTTCTGTTCCCAGGGACAACAGCTGATGTTTCTAGCACCTTAAGCTGCAATGTACTGATGGATTCTGATTACCAAAATATGATATATTGCTCAATATATGCACAGACAGTGGTGTCATTGTTCAATTTTTGAGATACTGATGGATGCACAGAATTAGAACTTGCCCTTTCAAGTTAAGCATAATACTGCAGCCATTATCTACCCTGCTTTGTAAACTGAAAAAAAAAGGAAACAAGCAAACAAAAAACCCCCAAAACATAATAAAAGCCCACCGTATATTAGATTCATATTAAACAGTGATTTAAGTATGCATAAATGAAACAATAACAAAATCATCATGGAAGAAACAGTGGTTTTAGAAAAGTATTGTTCACTAAACTGTCAAGACATAACAGGAAAAAAGAAAACCATGCTTATGTGAGGGAAGGAATAGTTATGTAACTTAGAAGGAAAGGAGGAGAAAGAAAAAATGTTAATACTGTACAATCTGAATATATATAACAAAATATTAAATTCCTAGTAGCACTTTAAATGGAAGGCCTTAAATGCTGATTTATATACATAATTACTGAGCTTCCATAGGATCTTTTCTACATTAATTGAGTTCCCATTGTTTATTAAAAGTCTATTTATGTAGGGTGAGAAACTACATAGATGTTCTATTTCTATTACATAGTTTTTAAACCTCAGTAAATACCATTTTAGGAATGATTTGGTGTTTAATTAGTATACAGTAGCACTCCTCTTAAAACTAAATTAAGTTCTTATTTGAGGCACTTAATTTAAAGTGTTAACCAAACGTGCATACCTGCAAGGTGGTAATTTCAGATTTGTGGTAGCAGTCAAGGTCTAGTAATTCTGCAATGCTAAAGGTTAGAAAGTCTGAACTCCATTCTCAACTAGGTGATTTTTAACCTAATTTGCCATGTACCCAAACACAAGCTAAAAAGTGATCATGCTGCTGCTGTTTTTCATGCTTTAATTATTTTTTAAATACAATCATCAAAGGAATCAGTAAAATAATACAAAAATAATTCCTAACCAAAAATAGTTAGGCAATATTTGTTTTGCTGTTGTTATATCTTTTATGTATTTGTGAATATTTGGCCAAAACTAGCATTAGACAGTTGAGGTCTCATTTACTGTTTCAACAACTTCATCTCAAGAAAGTGAAAAATATCTTCAGTAAGCCCAGTGGCATTTTCCTCACATACTGTCTTCCTCTTTGCCTTGTAATATGCAGAAAGAGCCCATCCATCAGGTCTTGCTGTTTTGCTGGCTGTCAAGTGTTAGAAAAAGTCAGAGCTAGAGAATATCAGCACAATACCACTATGCATTTGAACTCTGAGCACATCAAGCTATTCTCAACTTTACCTTTAAACTTACTGTATAAGCTTGACCCAAGCCGGGTGTTCAGGAGTAGATCCAAAGGCAAAAGGAAAAGGTTGAAGCCTGAAGGAGGTAGTGTTGAGGTAAACCCAAAACCATCCCGTAGTGCTGTTGGTGATTGCTGGGTTTCCAGACATGGTGTCCCATGCAGTCAGGAGACTGCCTGCTAAAAGGGACAAAATCTGCCAGCACAGCATGCCTAGACCTGACCAGTAAGCAGCCACATCAATAGGGAAAAATCCCTTCCCAGGCTTGCAAGGGCTCCCTGTACCCCCCAGAATGCTTTCCTACAGGAGAGGTTCTGTCATACAGCCAAAGGAGCAGATCTCGATGGTACTATCACACCCTTAGCAGATCCTCCCAGCTCTCCATGTGGAGTACAGCTAAGTGATTTTCAGAGACAACCGTAGCTTTTAGAAGTTTTGCTTTCCTTTCTGTGTGGAAGAGTGAGAAAACATTAAGACTTTTAGAAATCACAACTTTCATTTTCCAGTAAATTCCATTCAAATGTGAAAAATATACTAAATTTTGTTGAACAAACACATTTAGACAGTCAATCAGCAAACAAACCCAAAACAAGACTATCTCTTGTGCATAATCATTGAGTCATCTTACCCTGATCATTCTCCTCCTTTGCCACTCTCAGATCAGTATCTGTCTCAGGAGAGTGGCTCTTAGGAGGCAGGACACCTTTGGTAGCCCACCAGAGCAGGTACTATTAAGCACTCAGGACTCCCAACCTCACTAGTAGCCCATACAGCAGGCACCCAAGGTATTGGATATTTTTCCACACACCCTAAAGCCATAAGAACTTTAGGAGCCCCTTGGTCAGGCTCCTAAATGTGGTTCTCTCTCTTTCTATTGCAAAACACAACATGGGATATTTTCTGCTTGAGCTGCTTGACTGATGTGGTACTGGAGGCTAAAGGACAATTGAGACTTTTCCTCTCCCTGGTAATCCACCTGCTTGGCAGAGGTCAAACCACTCATCTACTGATGGCTTCTGAAGACTGAATTTACATCAGAAATGTCTTCAGGCATCTGTAATTAAAGAGAAAAGCCTACTTTTGCTATTACTTTTAAAAATACATGAAAACATGGTTGTATCCCTGCCTGATGATACACTGATGAGCTGCATATGGTCAAGGATATTTCAGAGGTGGAAATGAGCTCGTTGTAAAGACAAAACAGGGTGAAAAATGCATCTGACTTTGGTGTTACCTGTAATAGTGCATTGCTCATAGTATAGTGGATAGAAGCTTAGGAAGAGCTCAAATGGGAAGGAAACTTCCATTTTGCAAGGTTGAAATGTGTGTTGTACATCTGCTTCTTTTAAAAAATTCCCAGTAATTTCTCATTAATAAAGCATCAGCTTTACTCTGATTTGAGACATAGTACAAGCCAAGATTGTACTATGGAGGGAAAAAAAACCAACAGGTGAATTTTCAAGAATCCAGAACTGTGAGACCTTGAGCCAGGCAGCAAAAAATTATGAATTTTAATTCAACTTGCAGCTACATAACTAACAACTTTTCTAAAGCTGCAAAAGAAATATCTGTAATTGAATCTCAGCCTGTGATTATCACGATTTTCTAGGTGCTTGAAGTCCCAGAACCTGATGGATTTTGAAAGCTCACAGGATGTGTTTTATGAACAAACAAATCTTCCTGGGTGATGTTTCATAGAGTATGTGAATGGATCTTAATCCAGGATGTTTCTAAAATAGTCTAGGATCTGGCTCCCCCAAACTAGTTTTCTTGTCTACTTTACCTGGTTAATAAACAAGTTAATGAAATAACTCAACATTTTAATACATGTGGTAAAAAAAAAATGTTTAAATATGTTTGAAATTGTTCCATTTCGTGTATAAACAGGTATCTTTTTGTCCCAATGCAGTTTGATTTTTCCTTTGAGGCAGTTAAATAAAAATATTAAACATAAAGGGCTTTTTCATCAACTTTTTTATTTTTTTCTTGCTGTATTTTTTATTTTATTGTTTTATTATATAGTATAGTATTAGTATTCCTGTAGCTGTACAGACTAAACTAAGGTCTTCTGTGTTTTCAGCAATATAAGTGAAATATCTGCAGTGATTCTGAGAGAGGCAGCTCTGAACTTCCAACAGCATGTACCATCTCCTTCCCATTAGGGTACAACAGAGAACATAGCTGTTGTGGTTTTGAGTGTCTAGGTTCCAGTGGAGGAGGGGGTGGCCATGTCACTTGGGAGGGGGGAGAAGGGAGAGAAATTATGAATAAAGCTGACACTGCAAAGAAGTGGAGGGAGAGGTGTTTTAAGATTTGGTTTTACTTCTCAATATCCGACTGGTTTCAGTATGTGTGTGTGTAATACATCAGATTTATTTTTTTTTTTATTCTGTGCCTAGTCTGTTTTGTCTGTGATGGTAACTAAGGAATGATCTCTCCCTGTCCTTATCTTGACTCCTAAGCATCTCAATATATATTTTCTCCCCTGTCCAGCTGAAAAGAGGAGTGATAGAGCAGCTTTGGTGAGCATCTGGGCTGCATGCAGTGAAGGAGAAGCTAAGATTGTTGCAGGGAGTGGAAGACAAGGATAAAGATATGTCTACAAGCTTCATTAGACCTTTTGTGTATGTCATCCTCTACATGCATCAGTTCTCTGAACATGAAAATGTTTTTAGGAAAGAAAACTGTTTGCAATTAGCTTCTTTGCCTGAGCAGTATACAACTGAAACAGAAACTTGAAAGTTTTAGGTCCTGACATTCCTGTAACTTTGTTACTACTACCACTTAAAAATACAAAAAAAAGGAGTTTCTGTGGTGAGAGGTAATATTAGAGGTAAGATTAGAATTAATTTTTTTCTTTTTTTTTCTTTTTAAATCCCAGCTGGTGTTAAACATGGTGTTATTTTTTTTCTTTTATCCAGACAGATTACTTAGAACTGAATCTTGCAAAGACTGTAACAAATGAACATTGTTAGACCACAGGGAAAAAAGATTTGTCCTGGCCAAGAGTTTAATTCTTACAAGTTGTGAAAACGTCCACTCTTAACTTCCATATGTGTTTATGGTAGTAATAAATGTCCATAGATTTAATAAGAAGCCATAGTAAAGTTTTCAAGGCATTGAATGCAGACCTAGTTCCTACAGGAGTATTGGTGCTAGAAAGCTTAGTTAGCTGTTTCAGTGATACAAGGGTGGGTGTGTTCAACTCCATGCTTGCAGGAGTCAAAGACATAGCAGGACATGGGGAACAAAATGAGAGCACAGACAGCAGAAGATGATCCATACAGAAGTCTATGCTCATCATCTGTTAGCAGACCACTGTGTTCTCAGGTTGTCACGGGGAACAAAATTGCAGATCAGCTCCTTACATACAAGAGTGCATCAGAGTTGGCCAAAGGATTCAGCCTTTCCAAACTAAGTCTACCACCTAGTTTGAATGTGGCAAGGTAGAGAGGATGTGCTATAAATTGAGAGACCAAAACAAATCCCAGCACTGTAGAACTTCTCATTGGAAATGAAAGAGAAGGTGGACTTTCAGGCTATTATAACTGACAGAGCAGGTGGAAGGACTTCACATGTATCAGAGGCTTGAATATTGAAAATGTGCTAGACAGAACAAGACAAGACATGGTGACTTAGAAAACAACTACATCTGATATAACCAGATGTCAAACCTTTACTAAACAAAACTGATCTTCCTGTCCTTTCCTCAGTTCCATTTTTTTTGTCTTTCTTTTTTCCTTCTTCTCTTTTACTTTTTCTCAGAAAGTTGTTCTTCTGTTTGCTTGTATTAAACTTTTTAGTGTATTTATTTTATGTTTTTTCAGTAAGAAAAAAAATCATAAAAAGATGCCTTAAAGAGCTCATGAGATTTTGGAGAAGCTGCTAAGATCCCGTGCTCTTCCTTTCTCCAGGTAGAGAGGTATGAGAAAGTAGCAGAGTCAGAATTTAAAATCCTTGTTATTGTTTTGTGTGAATTTTCTTTTTTTTTGTTGTTTTAAAGGAAAATAAAACAAGACCCTCTAAGCCATCTCAGTTAATAATTTCCTCTTTAACTATTACCCCTCTACTCCAAAAGGTACCATCTTTTAAAATAAAATTTTAAAAGCTATTAGAAGAAAATAAATCTTTATAAAGACTCTCTGCAGTTTATAGGAACAGGAATAAAGACTGGTAAGAAAATGGAGGACTCAGTAATTTCATTTTGTTTGGAGTTTTAGTGTTTCTTTAGCATTCTAACACATTCACTTATTTTCACTTCTGTATGTTTAGTGAAGAGCCAAATAAACTTCCAAGAGTGAGTATTTGCAATGAAAACGGGCTAGGTTAGTTCTAGAACTTTGAAGGCCTTGCAACTCATTTAACTCCTTAGTATGATGCAATCATGTTAGCACCTTTAACCTGAGCCAATTTGTTCCACCAAAATTAACAAACTTAACTATTGAGCTTAACAAATGGCTGCATGTGAGAGGAACCAGGAAGGGAAGAGCACATGTTTCAGTGTCTCTAGCTGTGGTTCACTGCTTGCCAAGAATTTGCTTTGTGAGGACAAGACTGGTATGAAGGTGTCACCAGACTTTTAACTTCAGACACATTTTACAGGAGCCTTAAAGCAGAGCATATAATTAGATATACAGTGATCACTACTGTATATCTGCATGTACTAATAAAGATTGCTAAATAAACAAATTAAAGCCACACAAAGTAGGTTTTTAAAATGGGGTCATCTCACATTTCTTTTTTTTACTAAGTGAAATAGTTATCATTCCACTTTGCAGTTTATTCTGAATTCTGGAAACACCTAGAAAACTATATGCTATTAACACAAGCATATTGATTATTTATTAGAAAATTCTTTGCCTGTTATTAATTGCCTAGAACTGTTACAGAACAAGATAAACCCTGATAAAGGATACATGCTTTCATTTCACAATTAATTATAACACTTAAACAAAAAAATGTCTGTTCTGGTGACTATGAATAAATTTTAATCTCAGCTACAACCAAAACATCATTATTAACACAAGATACTTGTGTTAATCTGCTTTTTCCACCATGGCCTACCTGACGCAGTATATGTTTAATGCTATTTGACCATTTCACTCTGAAACATAGCTTCACATAATAAGGGTTAAAATTGATGAATGGAATGAAGCATACAGTTGAAATCCGGTGCTGCTGAGCCAAAGGAAGAAAAAAAAATTTTTAGAGCATGCTTTGGTTTGGTCTCAATCAAACTTAATCTTCAATGGCACTGGTAAACGTATTTCTTTCCTGAAAAAATTGCTACAAATATGATTTAAGCAGAAACCTGAAAGAAAATATAATAGTTTTTTCCTCAAGAAAACTTAACAAGCCTCTTATGTGAAAGGTTTTATAAATTAGTCAGGTCACTGTAGACCTAATTAATTTATGATAATGCTAATAAGGATGACAGAGAGGCTAGTTATTTTTCTTCCATATCTGAAATTCAAAATAACTAACAATGAAGGGTATAATGATAAAGTCAACTCAAATTCATAAAATTGACAAATTATACATTAGTTTACGTAACCTCACATCTAAGAAATGTTTTTAGGATAAATGTAAACCATAACCGCACCGCTAATATTTAAGACCAACATCCAGTTCACCAAGAGATTTTCAGCATATTCTAGTTTGGTTTCAGACCTGCACCACTGAGGTGGAGCATCACTTTCTGAGTAAAGGCTATCCTCAGAAGTCCACATCAGTTGAGCCAAATCAAAAATATGCAGGCCATAGCTTCTTCAAACTAGGGATGACCCTGAGCATGCCCCATCCAAGATGTGTGGCATCTTCGGGCTTTCCCTACTTATGAAGCTTGGTAAATGGGTGAATGATGCAATAAAATAAATAGGGTTTAGCAGAAAGGCAGAAATCAACTTGCCACTTGAGTAACCAGGGAAAGACTAGAGTGATTTGTAGTCATTACAAAAGCGGTAGCTTTTAAGGAGGAATTTAAATGAGGAGAAAATTGCGGGTGTTAGCACACAGCACCAATGTGCTTGAAGGAAAAATGGATAAGCCTGTGATCAAGGCACTTGGTCGCAGGAAAATTACCATTGATGAGACAGACTACTTGAGTAAGTGCTTACGGTCATGAGCAAAGGATTGCAAAATTTAGCCTGAAGTTTGTAAACACACACCAAATAAAAATTACCAACCTAATCCCCGCCAAAAGAAACAAGAGGAAGATAAAAATATTAATTGAATTGTTGAAGTAAAACAATTAATTAATTATAATATTAAGAGATAATTGTTAAAATATAAGATAATATAATATTTTGTTAATTACATACTATGTAGTCATTAATTTAAAAAGGGCACAATGCTCTATTACAATAGGACTATTTGTAAAGTTATTACTCAACTTCATTAAATGAGAAAAAATTAAGTCCCATATAAATAATGCGTATAAAGAAAGTACATGTAACCTTAAAGATAACATTATTGACATAAAATGTATCTATAGCAATTCCACAGAAAACTGCATATTAGGAAAAAAAATCCAAACGAAACACCTGAAAGTACAACATTACATTTGCTATAATGAAATTTTTTACTGTGGCTTATGATCTTCTTCAAAGCTAAATGCAAATCATTTGGTTAGCTTTTAAGATGATTGTACTTTGCAGTCATACATGTGGGCACAGAGTCAGTCATTAATTGTTGCTTCAGAGCCAGCAAAGTGAAAAAAAAGTTGTCAATGTAGTTTCATTCAAAGACAAAAGTGTTTTTATCTAAACACTTCCATTTCTATGGTTTAATGACATTTTTTGGCATGAATAAATGTCAAAGGGGAGGATTTCCTTTTGGATGAAGTCTTGGCTTTCCTTCTGTCAGAACACAGAAAATAAATAACCAGCGATACACAATTTAAGAATAACAGTTCCAGTGGGATGGATGTAAAGGTCCTGTATCAATCCTACACTGTTGCCCAAATCCAAAATTCCGATCTTTAAAACTTCGTGGAGATGCCACCATCTCCAGAATTGTTTCTATCAACATTCTCAGGAATCTGCTATTCTGAATGCCCTCAAGTCCTGGCTTCACAAACCAGAATTTATGACTTGTATTGCAAGACAAATTAGGTCTGCATTCCCAATACATCTTCCTTGGATCAAGTTTGCTATAAAAGAAAGATGGACACAGAATTCTCTGCATTTCGTTCACAGACTAATGTACTCATTGAAGAAGCAGAAAATCAAAAATTAAATTTGGAATTTGAGGCCACATGAACAGAAATTTACCCCATTTATTCACTTCAAGGCATTGTATTCCAAGAGCTAGCATTTAAGTACGTGGGTAGCAGAGGGTGTTTAGACATTCTCCACACTTTGATGTTCTTATTTGCATAGGATTCCTCAGTACTCATTAAATTTACTAGTAGATATGATTTTATAAGAGTTAGCGTATTGGGAGTTGCAAAGCCTAGAATGTCCTGTGCTAATGAATCCTTAAATACTGAAATGATCACTTACGTGAGGACGGGATCATAGTAGTGCAGGCCCTGGTCTTAATATCTTCTTATGAAATAAAGTTTCTTTCTGAATAACTGAAGCATTCTGTATAACACTGCAAGCTAATAATACAACAGCAAGCAAAAGCACCTTGCTTTGTTTCAAGAAATTTTCTCCCTTTTTTTAAAAAAATTTTCCACCGGGTACTGAAAGTAATTAAGAATAGGCAATCATGTCAGCCATCTGACATTAATAAATAATATATTAATAAATATAGGCAAAATCTACAGCTGTCCTCAGATTCATTTTACATCTTCTCTATAATTTCAAACATGTTAGGAAATATCACAAAACACTTTATTAGCTTTGAGGTGTTAAAAAAAAATCTTCACACTAGAGCTCTCTTTGCAGTTTGGCCAAGTGGGAAAAATAGTGTAGAATCAGTATGAGTTGTTACAAGACAGTTCCTTCAACAAGACTTTAACATAGAAAAATATTCATATTCCTAACCTAACTCAAATACTTATTTAAAAAGTTAAAAATAGGATAAGAGTACTGAAATTTCTTCAAACTCTTTTATAATTGAAATGACCAGATAAGAATGAGTTCATGAGCAAAATACTAATGCAAGTTATTACTCATTCATCACACATGTGGAACAATATCTCTGATCTTTCTAGAACTGGTTCAGTAGTAGGTGGGCTCATGCAGTCCTAAGGTCCATTTTGTGAGGATAGCAGCATACTGGATGGAAGCACATTTCTCTAATAATTAATTGTTTTATCCAAGAATTATCTCATATTTAAGCCATAGCTTTCATGTTACAAGACATTGTAATCACAAAGTGGGTTTTGGATTTGAAGTGAGATCTGTGAATAAACCGTTTTGGTTTGTTCCAGACATCTAAAAAGAACCTTTTAAGGAAATGTAAAGTGTTAATAAATACCTTAATTCTTTTCCAAATGAAAGTCAAAACTGCTATGCAATGTCTTTCAAACTTGCAAAATACCCATTCCACGTGGGAAGAATCTTCAATCTGGGAGAAACACAAAATATTGAAATGGCAGAATCGTTTTTAAGGCATGTCTCAGGTATACGAAATTTTACTAAGATCTATATTTAATTAATATTTTATTAGTACTGAAGAACATTTCCTATTAACTTCATTCTGTTTTCAAGATCTTCAGCTTAGTAATTACCATTAATCATTTGGGGTTTTATTCATCGCAAAGATGATGAAGAATTGCAACGACCATTCTAATGATAGTTCCACAGATTTTGTTCATTTTGGCTGAGCTGTAAATCATTTTGAATAGCAACATTTTTGGAAGAAGTAGGACTTAAATAAAATATTCTTTCTTATACTTTAAACACACTGAGATTACAGATTTCACAGAAGAAAGAACTACATGATGATTTGATTTTCCAAGAAGGGAAGTAGTAAACAAGTCTTTCTAACAAACATTCAGTCTCAGTTACAAAATAAGATGGTGATTTGGTACCTACCTATGAGTGTGTGAAATCTGGGCAATGTGTGATTGCAAAGAGAATACATAAACACATTTAGAGACTTTTTCAAGTTAAAAAAATCTTCTGAATTTTGGAGCTCAGGACATGCAGAATTCACTGCTAGTTAGCAAAGGGTTAAAACAAAAAAAACCCTCAACATTATATTTTCATATTGTTTGCTTTAAGTCTTGCTTTTGGCCTTAATTGCTTTTAGGCTGAATTAAAATTTTATAGTGGTATATATAGTTTCCCTTCTTTTAACATGATAAACAATTTAAAATCTTTATTTCTTTCCTTATAAAGTTTTCTTTAACAGAAGTTGGTTTGGGGTTTTTTTCAAGGGTCTCTAATCCATCAGCCTCCTATAGAAATGTGGATTCCATCTATATAATCTGGTGATTCAGTATCAACATCTTGACTAACTTACCCAGAGGAGTCATTATTTTCTATTGCTACTGCCCTCCCTGGGTATCTAAGTATCAGTTTACCCTCTTCTGATGAAGCAACAGAGTGATGGCTGGTTTTCTCTTATGGACCATAAATCTCTCTCAACCAGTTTTAACCTGTTGAAAATCTATGTTCTGGCAGAAAATTCTAATTATAGTGTCATAGATATCTGATCCAATTTCAGCTGATTTAAAGCACATTTTTGTGTGAATGGACCAGTGAGTTGAATATGTCCAATTATCAGCCACTAAACTGAATCTCTTTGAATGACAAAGATCTAGAATCTACCAGTTCATGTCATATGCATGGTTTATCAGCATTTTTAATTGATATTTAATTTCAGATGCTAAAATAAAATATTGGTGTTAATTAATTACTGAGAAGCCCCTGTTGAAAAATCTCACTTTGACTTCTCTGCAGACAGTAATTTTTTGAACCCTTTGTTTTTTCATGATACATCATTTCATGTTTGCTTTATTTAAGTTATATAATGCTAATATTTTTCAGAATATCATGTGGTGCAAATTTTTAAAATCTTCCTAATTCCAAATTTGTTCCATCAAATTGATCATCTTTTATCAAACAAAATTGCCACTCCTGCTAAAATTACAACATACCTACCTGAAATCACACATTCATAAAACCTGTTCATAGGCTATAGAAAGTCACTCAAGTTCTCACTTGCTCAATTCATTAGTAGGACAAAAAATCAGATCAATTAAATCCTATCTTTAGAATAGACATATTTTATCAGTGCTCAATAAAAGGTAGAAGAGAGGAGGATAAAATTAATCACTGTGAAGAAGCTGTACAGAGGTAGCACTTAAGCAGTCTGTTTATTCCCCTACATTTGAACTGAGCTGGTATTTCCCTTTTTTTGATACCTTTTCTCTCCTACAGTCCTGCCACAAATTTCCAGTTTTTTTAATATGTGCTGGTGATGCAATGTTACAAATATTTAGCTTGTTGTAGTTCCTTGATGAGTTTCATGTCTTAAAACAGTGTTTCTATGGGACTTCTTTTTATTTGTCCATTCTCAATAATAATGTATGACCTAGCATAGATGTATACTCTGGGTGATATTAAACCAACTCATTCTTATTATGAGATTTTAAAAAAAATTTATCAATGTGGTAATGCTGCCAAGCCATAACACTAAACCCTTTGACAGTATAAATCAAAGTCCCTTTATCTTCCAATCCATCAGTACATTTCTTTGCTTAAAATTTATTGCCCTGGCAGTTGCAAATATGTGGGGAAAGCCAGTTACTGTAAAGATTTACATCACTAACATTTTTTTTCAGGACAAACAATACAGAAAGGAATACTCTCTGTGTGTGTGTGTGTGTGTGTGCGTGCGTGTGTGTGTGTGTGTGTGTGAGAGAGAGAGAGAAAGAGAGAGAAATGCACTGGGCCAGTTACTTTTAAAAATCAGTTTACTTTTCATTCTATTATTTCATTTTTGGTTTACATATTACTTTGACATTTTTTGCTTTGACATTAATACTGAATATCAACTTAAACAAACCTTTTTTTTCATTTTTAGAAGGACTATTCCAGCCATAAATACCCCTGCTGATTTCAGAAGAAACTCAGCAAGATCCTAGCCTGGGGGATCTAAGGAAGGATGGGAAAACAGAACTGGGGTTAGAGGAAATATGTATTTGCATAGCCTATGACTATAGTCTAGGGGGTTTTTTTAATAATAAATCACAATAAGTGCAAAAGTTCTCAATACTGGGTGATCCACAAGACTATTCTTGTATCCTAAACCTAATGGTGATCTCACTCTTCATACCTTACTTGAGAAATAAATTATTTCCTGCTCTTGGTAGGTAAGGTTCATCATTAGATGCTTCCCGTCAGCTTGTATGAAAAAAAAACACAAATCCTCAGTCTCTATTCGATTAGTTGTGTCTGAATTATTTCTACTGTAGAAGAAAATGCAGGCAATTATGATTGGTATCTACAGAGGTGGTACACAGGCATTGATTTTGAACACTAGATGTTGCCACACCCATCATTTCAGCACAAAAGTAATTTAGAACTTAAAGTTCAGCAAGAATGCTTTTATGCTCCACTGAAGTTTTCTGGACTGCAAAATAATTCTGTTCAACAAATAGAGCTCTTTATCACGGAGGGCCATGAAGATGATCGAGGGGCTGGAGCAACTCTCATATGAAGACAGGCTGTGAGAGTTGGGCTTGCACAGTCTGGAGAAGAGAAGGTTCTGGGGTGACCTAATTGCGGCGTACCAATGCTTAAAGGAGTCTTACAGGAAAGTGGGAGAGGGACTGTTCACTGGGGAGTATAGAGGTAGGACAAGGGGCAATGGCTTTAAGCTGAAAGAGGGTAGGTTTACTTTAGATGCTAGGAAATCTACTATGAGGGTAGTGAGGCACTGCAATAGGTTGCCCAGAAGGGTTGAGGAAGACCCATTCCTGGAAGCATTTAAGGCCAGGTTAGACGGGACTTTGGGCAACCTGGTCTAGTGAGGGTGTCACTGCCCATTGCAGGAGGGGTTGGAACTGGATGATCTTTGAGGTCCCTTCCAAGCCATAGCATTGTACAAACAAACAAAAAAACCCAAACAAACCACCAGGGTCTTACCTCCATCCCATCATACAGCCAACATATCATCCATATTTAAAGCTTCAACCACTGCTTTCTTTGAATGAGTCCAGAGCTGTGAAATTAATCTTGTTTCATAGCAAGTAAGAAGTATCCTAAAAGCTAGAATTTTCATCATTCTGGGGTTAGGTTTAGTCTGTACATGATAATTTCTATTTGTTTTAAGCAAATCAATACTGCCTCTGGTAAATGTGGTCCTCTTTTTCACCTGCATCTATGTATGCTTACCATGTCAGTTGCCTCTGAGAAAAGAGACACCCACCACACAAAAGAGCTTGGTCTTAGGCCAGGGTGGAATAACTAATGATGAAACTTAGTCTCTGATTTTAATATGCAAACTCTCCCCACCCCCAAAATTCACATTAACATGTGGAAACCATTTTTGACAGAACAAGTCTGAACGTGCTGAGAGTTTCCCACTGTTTTAAAAGAGATTATCAAGACAATCTATTTGATATCCAGGGTCCAGATGAATTTGTTAGCGAGGAACAGGAGTGGGATTTCTCCACAAGGGAATGAGCCAGAAGCTGAGGTGACATTAGTGGAGGCAGGGCAGTGGCCTCACCTATGTGGTGCAGTCCCCCAAGTTCTGAGCACAGCAGGTAGACCAAGGTGTTGGTAACAGTGTCCATAAACTGACAGCACTGAGTTTATTTCAATAGTTGTGGAAGTAGTGGTGATGCTCATGTTTTCATGAAAATTGTTGATTATAACTGTAAGCAGATGATAAAAAAATATATTTTCTATCCAGTTGGAATGACAGTAACTTGTCATGTTTTAACTGTTACCCATAAGTCAAGTCACTTTTAGAGGTTTGCCTTACTGCATAGACAAGTGCATATATATTCAGAGCTTGTAATATGTTTCTGCCTGACTTTCCATTTGTGTCTTACTGCAGCTGACAGTTCACCCAGTGATATTTATTTATCTTGCAATTTAATTTAGGCTACAGCCTGTAGTTTGCAACTATATATCTGTAGAAAGAGAAAATCCACTAGGCCACGAAGCCAGGCAACTGTGAAGAAATGCCCTACAAAAGTTTGGCTATTTTTGCCCTGAAAAACTAGTGTGGTCACTGGTGGAGTGAGCTGTACCACATGTCTACCATAATGTAATTGTTATTTTTAATTCTACCATTGGGATGCTGTCTACAGAGATACATTTCAAATAAATGTAAAAATGCATCATGAAAGATGTTTTGTAAGTCTTCTAGCATGTAGTAGGAGAGTAGTTAGCTCATGGATGAAGACATTTTCAAATGAAAACACCTTCTGAATCCAGATGGAGGGGGAGGGTTTCCAGGGGTATTTAGTGGTTGGACAAGGGGTACTTGCCTTAACATGTAGGAGGCAAGATATGGATTAGACATTAGAATGAAATTATTCTCTGTAAGGGTAGTGAGGCACTGGAACAGGCTGCCTAGAGAAGCTGTGGCTGCCCCTTCCTTGGCAGTGTTCAAGGCTAGGTTGGCTGGGGCTTTGGGCAACCTGGCCTAGTGATGGGTGTTCCTGCCCATGGCAGGGGGCTGGAACTCGATGATCTCTGAGTTGCCTTCCATCCCAAACCAGCTTGTATTGTATGATGGATTCTATGATTCCAGCTCAGAGGAGCCTAAATTTAACAGAAGCATCTTCCACTTCTCTGTCCTAAAATTTCCTTTAATTTTACTTTCTGAAAATGTCTGTAATTAACAGGATTATACCTACAATGATTGTGTTGTGTGTATATTTTCTTACTCTGGTTCTGATTTAAAGTGGCTTCATAACAGTATAAACATTCTTATTGTCTAACTGTCTAAAAATACTTATTTTGGGTTGATCTGGTCTACTAGGGTAATTTATTTTTCTTGATTGTATTTTACTTCCTCAGTATGTTAAAAAAATTTATTTTTTTTTTCAAACCCCTTTGCTGGGCTTTGCCTTTCCTAGAAAGTTTTGTTGCTCATTAAAATTTTCCTCATATTTACATGTCTAAATATTTTCACATTTATTTTGCTCTTTCCAGAGTGGAATCTAGTGTCATTTCAAGTCCTTTTGGTTTTTTTGCAGCATGTAAAAAACCAACTTTTTAAAACGAAAACTGGTTGTATAATAGTTTTTAATACTTCATCAGAGAACTTCAGCTACTTCTGAGTTAAAGCTTGAAGTGGCACTGGTTTTAACTATAACATGCTTTACAGCTAAGCAGACCACATCTTAGGACAGCTTTTTAATCCCTGTGCTTATGCCTTTTTACTACAAAGAATTTTCATTATACTAACTTCTGTTCATACACATTTCACACCACAAATGACAGCATAACTTTCATATAAAAGACTGAGAACTAAAATGAAAACTCTAAAACACAGAATTTCATAGATATGTTGAACAGTTTCACTGACATATCAGAAAGTACATATTAACAATTACACTACAGTCAGTGGCAAACACTTTGTATAGGGTTCTTGTGATCTCTGGCATAGAAATGAAAGGAATAACATTAATCAAATGTCAGCATTCATCCCAGCAATGTGTTTTGTATTATCCAGAGTATTCTCTCCGTGACAATTATATCCAGGTTATCTTTTGCAATTTTGTACCTCAAGGTGGTGAATGTTTAAAAGGAATAATAATAAGTTTCCATATCTTCCCCCTCCCCCCTCCCCCCCCCCCAAAGCCTTGATTTATTAACAACACAAGCTGCAATACAAATGTACATATCAAGAGCCTACCAAAACTATAGAACCTTCGCAATCGTACCCCAAAATTGCCTGGATTCCTCTGAGTATAGTTCATCAAACCAAGTGTATAGTATAACACGATTAGAAAAAAAAAAAAGGAAAGACAATGAATACATGTGTCAAAAGGCTAAAAAAGCCTGAAAGCCTCTTTTAGGCAAAAGCCTGAAAGAGACAATTCTATCAGAAAGTAGGTGTTCAAGACCTTCGCAGCTCAGTCCACCTTACAGTCAGATGCACTTTCTTGGTGCAAGGGAGAAGGACAATGACAAATACAGCCAGGTGTTTGCTTTGTGGCAGAGCTGTGTTTGAAACTGCTATGCTGAACTGAGCTCCCAATGCTCTAGGCCTTTCAAAACCATTTGTGAGTTTGGAAAAACTTGCCAGTTGTGGGGTTCAGCATACAACCATCTTGTATGGAAAGCATGAGGGACTTCCAAAAGAGCTGACTTGTCCTTAGTTATCCTTATAGCTATTATATAGATATACTATTAATACTTTTAAACACATTCACTTGAAAAATATCAGCCTCAATCTTTGTGGTTTTGTCTATATGCTTCAGAAAACAACTGCCTTAGGAATATACCTCCCGTCTGGCACTCGGCATCTGGTTCCTGCAGAATGCAAAAAGCTGAAGTGAAAGGTCTCCAAACTTGACAAGAAATACAATTAATCACTTATTTTTGGTCTCTGCCATAGAGAGACAGTGTTTTGTCTTGTTTCTCTGGGTACTGGCTCGTGCAATTTGATGCAAACCGGTATTGTATATTTCCTGTACTTCAGTTTATGGGTGGTAAATAAGTTCTGAAACAATTGGGTCACTGAAAATATCAGTACTAGGATGTAGTAGGATGTTCTCCTGCAAGCAACAAAATTTGAATACCCCAAGTTTGTCTCTCAAAATTATCTGCTATCATGATGATACTTAAAATCCTGTCAACAGAATATGCAACATATTCTATTCCTCCTGTTTATGTTATGGAAGGTATTCTTACCCTTACACAGAGGTGCATTTACCTCAGCTGAGATGGCAAACTAGAAATGCTGAGGGGTTATTTGCCTAAATCTTTGACTCCTTTTAGTGTTTCTCTGTTTCACTTTTTGCATCCATATCATAGATCATAGGCAGGCAACACATGATAGCAAGATGGCAAATTGATTCTTCAAGCTTCTGAATGCTCGGTGGTTTTCTAACAGAACATCACAGCCCCAAAGCCATTTTGAAGATTCCCTGCGGCAGGAACATTCCTATGCAGCATTGCATAAATGACAGATTTTTTCCAGTTGCATGCAGGCTTTCAAAGCAGGAGGAAGGGGAAATGGCCCAAGCATGCCAGTCTCTGGATGACAGAAATCTCTGAGTAGCTGATAGCTTAAAAGGGAATTACACTGATTACAAAAATAATACAGAGCGTATGTCTCTGAATAAGACAGGTTCTTTCCACATGAAATATATAATCTAACAGTAAAAACTAAATTGCTATCAGGTCAATAATAAAAACCAAGATGACACACTACAGATAATTTAGTACATTATAAAAGAACTCCATACACTTCATATTCTGTGGTTTAGTTCCTTCCTAAACAAGGATCTAACCTAGCTTCAAATTTTTAAAGATATTTCTTTTCTTACAGTAATGTCCCATGTTCTTGCTAAAATGAAACTCCTCAACTCTGAAAAGCCACCAGTGATTTACAAGAAGAGGCTAATATCTTTTTCAACAGAATATTTGATTCAGTTTGTTCACAAGTTCTTTGCAAAAGCAAAAGTGGGAGTTCTGATGACATACTGTCCAAACCACATTCAACAACCTGAGGAATGGCATGTAGTACCTCTCCCCTCATAATGGGTCACACAGCCTGTGGTGTAGGAAGCTCCTATATCTCAGGAAAGCATTCCTAGATAACAGAGGCTTCCCACTGCCTGCTTTCTTGTTCTGGCATACTTGACACAGAGCAGTAACTTTTAATTCTCACTGCGTCCCAGTAAGGGTTCAATTCACCAACTAATGAACCAGCACAGTCCAGGAGAGACCTGCAGCTGGGTACCTTATATTTGGTGTGTAGAACCTGAGCCTCTGTCTCAAAGCAGATAAAGGAGCCCAAATGTAGGTGTTCATGCCAAAGGGCTTGCTGGCTGGCTTTGCAAATAGATGTGCAGTCCTGGCATTAACTGAAATTCCTTGTATATGTAATTATGTTAATTCAGTTAGATTAATATTTTGATGAAAGAGTGACTTGGTTCTTATCTCAACATTACATACATATGCTTGTTTGTGTCATTTTTCTGATTTTACTCACAAAGTCATAGTGAATGAAAATTAAAAGGATTTCAGGGATTGCTACTTGCTTGGTACTAGCTGTCTGCTGAAAAGTGAGACTTAAGTTCCTGTGATCTATTAATTTTTTTTTTCCAATTATGCATTGGTACAGCTTAACACCACTTTATTTAAGTCTTAATCATACAGAGTTATAAGCTATTTTGAACTACACCCATATAAATGGAAACATTCTATAGAATGTAGAATTTTACTGTCAGAGCTGTTTGCTGTTTAGACTTTAGGCAGCAGCATATTTTCTCAGGCTTCCTATATAGCAGTTTTCAAAGTTCAACTTTATCATATTACCATTAAGAGAGATAATTCCAGGGGAAGGTGTTGTTGGCTTGCTGCGTTTCTTTTTCTTGCACATTAACTGTGCAAAAGATGCAAAAAATACCATAACTATTCATCTAACAAAGAATAAATGAAGGAATGTGGCAGGCTTTTATTATTAAACAAACCCAAAACTCTTCTGAATACGTTTCCCCAGAGAATCTGTTTCAAAGGTACTGATTAGTACTCTCCTCTTTAGCTGTCCATTAAAAAAGAGAATGGAACACAACATTGTTAAGTTTTAGAGAGCATGGAACAACAAAAGTGCTGGCACGTTTTTCCCTATTCTATGCATTCGCACTTCCCCAAGCTTTCTGATGTCTTTCCAGTTGGAGCTCCTGCTTAGATAAAACAGATGACTTTCTGGGCCTGCTTCTGCTAACAGCAGGCAGGAGCAACGGTGACTGATTGGTTGAAACATGAGGATTAATGGGTATTTATATTTCATTAAATTTTATGCTCACTGGAGAATAATGTATCACTCGCAGATATTGAAACATATGTCAACCCTATCCACTTACATATAATTCAATTTGACTTAAATGCATTGATCAAATTTTATTAAAGTCCAATATATCTTCCAAAAAGGCCCACTAACACAATATTGCTGCTTCACATTCATCAGATAAAAGGAGGCAATTGTGTTGTAATTCTATTTATACCATTTTTTGGGAAAAGAGAGATTATTGTGAAGCGAATACTCATTACAAGGTGACTGGCACTGGCTGAAGGACTTGAGACTGAGATTATTAAGCGAATTCTCAAGTGGTGCCCTTTAGTTAAAATTACCCTGGGGTGGGTCGTGCCTGTTTTCATCCCCAGTGGAAAAGAGGGATCAGCACTGCTAATGATATTACCCACGAAACTTTGCCTTGTAAGATTTTGGAGGATGCTAGCAATTTATTCATTTTTCTTTTAATTTTTTTCCCCTTAAAGCTCAGTTTATGAATCATGCATAACTGTCTTTGAAAAAGTACTTTTCAGTTTTAATTCCTCCTTTTTTTCTGTGCATCCCTACCCTTTACTCAACTTTTGAAATTACTCTTATTGTAATGTTTAAGAAAAAATGTAAGATGTCTCTTTCTTCAGTCCCTCACAGAAAGGGAGGGTATTTTGTATAACTCCCCTCTCTCAAAACAAACACAGGAATCATGGCATTTTTATCAACTGTTTAGGTCTGCTCACAGTTTGTACTGTGCAGAATACAAGTATAAAGGTGAGGGGTTTGGCCCTCCTAATGAAAAGAAATAGACTATTGAAAGCCAGGATCCAACAGAGTAATTTAGAGCTCGCGCTCAAACTATAAGCATCAGGGATGGTGGGACTGGTGTAATATGTCTTAGCAAGCTCTTTGTTTCTGGCTCATGTGTTTGTAGGGGCTAAACTGCCTGCACTCCAATATACAAGTGAGGATCTCAGCACAGGCTTTTCAAAGAAAAGGTCGATTTCTAGACTGGAAAAGAAAGGGTATTGGCTAACAGAGATGTTCAGGAATTAAAATAAAGGAGAGTGAAAGTCTAGCTTATCTAAGGAAACTTCAAAAAAAAGTCTTTACTTCGTCTGGGACCTAGGCAAATGACCCAGACTGGTATCTTACTTCTCAAAGGTTGAAATCACTTAAAGGTTACTAGGAACCTTACTTTGATAAAAGTATTGAAGTGCACCCTCATCATGTTTGCCAACAACACCAAGCTGTGTGGTGAGGTCAACACAGTGGAGGGAGAGGATGCCATCCAGAGGGACCTTGACAGGCTTGAGAGGTGGGCCTGTGTGAGCTGTATGAAGTTCAACAAGGCCAAGTGCAAGGTCCTACACATGGGTCAGGGCAATCCCAAGCACAACTAGAGGATGGGCAGAGAATGCATTGAAAGCAGCTCTGAAGAGAAGGACTTGTGGATACTGGTTGATGTAAAAGTCAACATGGGCAACAAATGCATGCTTGCAGTCCAGAAAGCCAGACATGTCCTGGGCTGCATCAAAAGCAGTGTGACCAGCAGTCCAAGGGATGTAATTCCTCCCCTCTACTCTGCTCTGGTGAGACCCCACCTGGAGTACAGTGTCCAGCTCTGGGTCCCCCAATATAAGAAAGATATTGAGCTGCTGGAGCAAGACCAGAGGATGGTCCAGTGGACAGCCATCAGAAGATGGTCACAGGGCTAGAGCACCTCTCCTATGAAGACAGGCTGAGATAGTTGGGCTCTTTCAGCCTGGAGTAGAGAAGGCTCTGGGGAGACCTTATTACAGCCTTCCTGTACCTGAAGGGGCCTGCAGGAAAGATGGAGAGGGATTCTTTATCAGGGAGTGTAATGATAGGACAAGGGTTAATGAGTTTAATTTAGATTAGACATTAAAAATAAATTCTTTCCTGTAAGGGCTGTGAAGCCCTGGCACAGGTTGCCCAGAGAAGTTGTGGCTGCCCCCTCCCTGGCAGTGTTCAAGGCTAGGTTAGATGGGGCTTTGAGAGACTTGGTCTAGTGGAGGGTGTTCCTGCCCATGGAAGGGGGGTTGGAATTTGATGATCTTTGAGGTGCCTTCCAACTCAAACCAGTCAGTGATTGTATGATTCTATAATTTTTCCAATGTTAATTACCCTGGGAAGCCATATTAAGGGAGTCTTATCCCCAATTAATGTTTCTTCCTTTTGCCATACTTTTTATTTCCTCTAGGTGATGTTCTGTGCTGGGATGAGTATCAGCCTTCTCTTGTGAACAGAGTAAAGACTGCTGTACAGTTTGATTATATTATTGTCTAAAATAATAAACAATTTCAAAATTAGGACTTCCACTCAACTTCTTTGAGAAAAATGTGCATTTCTACAAGTACAGGATTTACTGTTAATATATTGAGCTGCATTAAATGCATTCCTCAACAGAAATTTTAGATAACATCAAAGTACTGATTGCATCTCCCTGTTATCAAAGCCCTTACAAACCTATTAAAAATACTGTATGCAAATCACCAGCCGGTCTCTTTTCCTGAGGCTGATGCTTCTGTCAAGATGCTTAGTCCTACCTTCTCAACACCTGTATTTATTTTCTCCTCAAACAAACTGAGGGTCCTTTGTGCAGTTGTAGAGCAAAGTGATCGTTCTCTTTCCCTCTCTATAGGAAGTGCTGATCAGATCTGCTCCAGATTTGAAAGCTAATAGTGCTTTGAATATCAAAAAGTAATTTTCCCCTTTTTATATAGTGCATGAGACAATTTCTTGTTGATTAGTCACTTCCTTCATCTGCTTAATTTTAGGTTGTTTATCACTCACTCCAAACATTAGGACTTTCAGCCACAGGCAATGTTTCTGAGAGTAACTCTTTTTACTCTGATGGTTTGACACTGGCTGGAGGCCAGATGCCCACCAAAGCTGCTCTATCACTCCCCTTTTCAGCTGGACGGGGGAGAAAATATATATTGAGAGGCTTAGGATTCACGATAAGGACAGGGGGAGATCACTCTACAATTAGTTTCATGGGCAAAATAGACTCAACACAGAATAAAGGAAAGAAAACTATTTAATGCATTACACTACACACAGAATGAAGCCAGAGTTGGATAAAGAGAATCATAGAATCATAAAATGCTTTGAGTTGGAAGGGAACTCAAAGATCGTCTAGTTCCAGCACTCCTGTCATGGGCAGGAACATTCCTCACTGGGTCAGGTTGCCCAAAGCCTCATCTATCCCGGCCCTAAACATGTCTCTTTTCAAAAGTATCTCCTAGGACTTAAGATAGACAATGGATTTCTTCAGGTCATATAAGCTCACCTATTTGTGAACATATACATTATCTTTAGCACTTCAGAAGTAATGTGCATTTATGAAAACAAGAGGAAAGGACAAGTATAATACTTCAGTTTCAAGACATTCTGAAATGAATTTCCAAAAAGGAATGCATTTCACCTCTTTATGCAATTGCATTGATAGATGTGTGGTCCATACTTAGATCTTTTTACGATCCAGAAACTATATGTTGCCAGTGCAGCTCATCAGATATCAACATGCCATATCAACATATTCTTGTACATAAATGTGGTTTAAAATACATTTGGAATATTATTTATAAAGTAGAAGGGCATAAATCAGTGCAAGAGAATCTCCTACAACTGCTGTGAACTATGGCTTTTGCCAGACCACAGCTAGAAGTTGGAACAAAAATTTAACCTTAGAATCCTTTGCACTGCTTATCATCGTGGAAGAACTTAGGTGGGAAGGGACTGTCGGAGGTCATATTGTCAACCTCCTGCTTTAAGAAGAGTCAGCTGGGAGGACAGATTTGGTTGATCATGGCTTTCTCTAGTCCAGTCCTGAAAATCCCTGAGAATGGAGATTCCACAGACTCTCTGGGCAACCTGCTGCTACAAGTAAGCAAGTATACAGGTATATATTGATAATGTGATGCATGCTATTACAGTCAGATGTTGAAATAGAGGTTTAAGTGCAACATCCAAGACATATTGCTGCTGTTTAGCCCTCAGTGTTTAATAGAAAAGCTACTTTGACAGCCCTGCTCCTCTGAAAGTGTCAGCATCATTTCACTTTATGATTTAGTCAAAAGACGTGTAAGAACTGCACATAAATGTGAGCAGCCTCTTCCCCTATTGCTGATAATGTAGTGTTAAAATATTTAAATGAAGAACAATCTCTCACACTATATACACATCCCTTTAAAGAAGGATTGTCCACTCTTCTGAGATTTTTTTGTACCATTGAGTCTATGTTGTTACCAAATCCAGGATAAGGTGTACTTTTGGAGAAAAAAATACATTTGCCTCTTTTTACTTTCACTGGTCCTTGCTGCACCACCACTACTTTTTCTCCTCTCTCAACCCGCTCTCCCTAGCGCAAACTGAGCAAAGCAGTAAGTCTGATGCTACTTCTGCAGAAAGGAATCCGGTCTTCCAGTACCTATGCTCCTTTCTATTTGGGTTCTGCTCAGGACATCCACACACAACTGCTTGCAGGAAGCGAAGAGCACAGTTGAATGTTGTAGTAGTCATACTACGTATAGTTCAAACTTGCTCATGTTAGCATTCCTGTTAGAGGTGCTTTTCCCTCAGTAAGTCGGGAAGCAGAAACAGTAACATGGAGCTCATATATGAGACTCCTGTTGTCTGACGTGCAAAAATACTGTTTAAACAATCACAGCCCCTCATAGCTTCCAAACAATGATTAAAGGTTGTTAAGCAGGTGTAAAGAATTACCCTTATTCTCTCTATGCATTAGAAGTTTCATTAATATTTTAAACAGGTTACAAACAACAAAAGAATCTGATCTTCTCCGAGATAATTCTCAAAAACATTAAAAAATATTTATTTCTTGCAAATTAATCGCTCAATTCTAGTAATATTACAAAATTAACATGTTAATTGAGCTTTACTTGTCTAATGATTTTGGGAATATATGATTGCATTCACTTACTACCATTTTTTGTTCTTTCTTTATTAACTGTTACAAGATCCATAAAGAAATCACTCCACTCGAGAAAATGGCCATCAACATGTAAAACAGAGTGGAAACCTAAGAGGCAAGAGACGAGGTAGTACCTTTTGACACTGCAGACCAGTGGGCAGACTATAATCAACCAAGAGAGGAGAGGCAGGAGGAATTTCACACAGCTCCAGGTATCCAGTAGTTATCAGAAGTAATTATAAATCATCTCGATTATCTTTGTGACATTTCTCTTTTGTTTTCCCTCAATTTCCTAGGGGAAAAAAACCAAACAAACCAACAAAAGCATGAAAAATCATTCACTCTACAACAAATTACTATTTTGGATCATCTGTTGAATTCAAGCAATATATCTTATAGGGAAGTTAATTACCTGTATGAAGATACAGTAATCCTGGTGTAGCATCACTGCTAGTGCCACTATACATGAACATAAGAGATGCAATGTATGATGTTGTGTTGCTACATAGGATTTAAATAACATGAGTTTGGGATGAATGCACCACTCATCAAACATGAAGCAGATCATGTCATGACTTATGAAGGACAAACTTTCCTATTTGCTTTTCTTTATAAATAAAGAAAAAGCAACATTTCATGCATCTTTAACTCTTATGCAGACCCTTTCCCCATTGAAAGTAAGGCTGTTCTATGTAAAATATATCTTTATATTTAAACTAGGAATATTTTAAATGTAAAATTGTCATTTGTACTAGAATCTTATTATAAATGAATCATGCTGACTCTAACAGATTTTTAGATATATTAATTTTAATACTATCTTCTACTTTTCTTGTTCATTTGCACCTCTGAATGATATACTGTAAGATAAACATAAAATAACATGGAATTTAAGTAGGAAATTCCAGTTCTATTAAAAATCTATTCTATTTTTAGAAATTTTTTTCTGGGTTTATTTTTTAAAAATTCTTTTAAAGTTATTCCATATAAATTCTCACCCATTTAAATCTATAGTCCAGACTAATTATGCTAGTTTTTCCTTGGAGGAGATGTGATCAAGACTGACAAAAATGGTAAAATCTCTGTCTTCCAAAATGCATTAGCAGTTTCACCAGTTGTGTGTGGTCAAAGTGAAGTGGAACAGTGAACCAGGAGGATATTGTTCTGCTAGATGCTGTAAAAAAATACAGTTGCAAAGTTCAGGGGATGTATGCTCTCTGCTAGCACCTTCCTCTATGAGCGTGCAGACAGATATGCCTTTTCTCTGCCAAAGTCTTTGCAGTGTCACTTTTGTTGTTTGAGTAATCAGCTCATTCTTTCTATCTAGATCCTCCTCCAGCTGAAAACTGTTGTCACTAGAGGCAACAGTATTTGCAAAAGAACTAGGTGGTTTGTCTTGTGGAGTGTCTATTTTTTGTGGTCATGACTCCAACATTGATATGGACTAACAGGTTACATTATGTCACATTGTTTGCAATAAAAAGATCAGATTTTCATGCTATTTGAAAGTAACTGATCAGGTAAATTATGTATTTGCATGAACCCTTGTGTTCTCTCTTAATTCTCTCCATCAGATAGGGTTCATTTTCCTCAAAATCTTTCAATGGAGCACATTTACCAAATTAATTTTTTATGTAAACAGGTTACTTCGCATCTTAAGACAACATGTTGGTGGATATTTTCTTTAGATACAGATCCTAGGTAATTAATCTCTCAGCCTTCCTTGAATTGTCCTGTTTTTCTGTGACTTGAATAATACACTCACAATGTCCTCTTTCCTACTTATCTTTCTGTTGATGGGCAGTCATCTATGCTTTGTGTCCACATCCCTGTTCTTTACAGACATCTTTTATTCCTCCAGCTTCTGTCTTAACAATAGAAACTTCTGTTGTTCTATTGCATGCCTTTTTGTTGTTTAAATCACTGTTTTGTTTTAAAGGACAGCACCGCATGCTACAAATTTAATTCAGAATATAGTTTGCCTCAAAGTCACAAGTCCATATCTTTATTGTCAGTCTTTAATATTTTATCTTTCTCTTTTTTTTAGTATAATTTTTATTCAATAAGTCTGTTAAATTATTTTTGTGTCATACTGACTTACAGTGAAGACTGAAAGGAGAAAATACTTGTTCAGGCCACACATGTGCAGGCACACCTCCCTGTTGTGATGCAGCAAAGGACCACTGGCAGGCCTTTGCCTTTGCGTTGGTTTTGTAGCCACATAGTTCTAACCAAATAGGCTATCCTTGTCAGCAAAATGTCCCCAGATCACCCCGTTCAGTCTCAGACTGCTGTCAGGTGTTCAGGAATGATGAAGTCTATCTCTGTTGATATGCACAGAGATTGCTCAGATACAGAAATGATCATCCAGTTGTGACCTGGAGACTGGAAGTCTACCTACCCCTGTTGACTCCTCTTTCATCAACCCCTAAAATTACAGGTGGAAGCTGCTTTTTTTTTTGACAGGAGGGGGCTGTGTCTGAATTAGTGTTCTCGAGGGCTGATCTGTAAGGAAGAATTCCAGTAGCCCAAGAAAAGCTGGAAGACAGCAACAAAGGATGGAAAACAGAACTGACTTTTAGGCTGGTTCCAGGCAGACCTCATCTCCTTACCATTCCCAGGTTTTTACCTTTGCTTGATAGACTATGCAAATGTTTCACAAGATTGCTTCTCAAGCTGTTACAGGTACAAACTATCTGGATATTTAGATACAGTGGTATCTAATAGGATGCTATCAATCTTTTATAGTAAGAGAATACATAAATTATAAACAAATATGTCCTTTGGTCTAGTGGAACAGCATAATGATCAAAGACACACAATAGAAATGTATTTGTTTCTACAGTAAGCTTTATTCCCCCAGCGCTCAGTCTGTAGTGATGGACAGGCAGTGAGCTGTCAGTTTTTGTTCTGTCTGTCACACTACACTTACCTCCTGTTGTTTTAAGTAATCAATATGGGGGCTGAAATCACCTACCACTACCTCTGCTACCTACTATTTTGTCCACTCATAAATTATGAATCTCTGCACAACATCAAGTCTACAATTTCGATTGCATTTGCTAATCATTGATCAATAATTCAAAAGCCTCTTCTTCTTCAAGGGTCCCTAGTTTCCTGGAACATATGGCATAAGGCTGACAGTGTTCACAAAAGTATTCCCTTATCACGAAAAGGAGACAGGGAAAACAAGTTGTTTAAAGTTGTTTCTTTCTTTGTTTTTTGGGGATTTTTTTTGTTTGTTGTGTTGAGGTTTTTTTCCAAGGGACTGACTTCATACTTTTTTTACTATTATTTGCTTGGTTTGTTACTGTAATGACTTCATAAGGACAGTAGCTCTTGTACGCAGTAGCATCCAGGATTATTTTCAGCTTCATACCTTGAGAAGACACGCCACTTATCAACCAATCTGGGTAGTTCAGTTTTACAATTATAATGATTGCTGTGCTTACTCTTACTGGGGCTGGACTGTATTTCCCTTTTCCAGAAGTGTTATTTTTCATATTTATGTGGTGCTGTTTATTCCCTATAAAAGATCATGAAAAAGAGATAAAAAATAATCTTTATTATTTGTTCCTGTAAATACATAAACATGAACACAATGAGCAATAGAGACTTTCACAAGTGAATGTGAAGTCCTTAGCCATTTCAAAAGAGCCACAGAATGCTTGCTGCAGTGTTTCTTTCTTTAAGATCATTTTATTAGCTATTTTACTGCTAGAGTAGGACCATGAATAATAAATATCATCATACAGAACAGTTCTGATTACTTCTCCATGGAAACCTTTTAAATGGCCAGATCCTGAAAACACCTATGTACAAAAATTCACTTCATGAATAATCTCTGTGGCTTAAAGAAGAGACAAGTTCAGGCATTATAGCATATTTGACCATTTTAATGGCTAGACTTAAAAACAAACTTTACAATTCTCAACCTTCTTTCAATCCTTTGTGCTACCAGTTTAATATTAAAAGACACGGAAAAAGGCTTCTTTAGATCATGTTGTATAGAAGCCTCCTTTAATAAAATAAACTGGTTAGTTATTGTATTTCATTGTTTAAGAAGTTAAATATAAGTATGTAAATAAAGTCAGTATGATAATATGATCTGGTATTTTTTTAGAAAGGTTGCATTGTATCATCTATAACATATTTATGCATACCTCTATTTCCTCTGGCTGTACTTAGAAATTAATAACTAAAAAAAAGAAACTCTGGATGTGTGATTTTAAATACTTGCTAAATAATAACTCATAATAAAGCTTCTAACATGATCATTGTGTTTTTCTACAAGGCAATGTATGCTTAGCTTGAAATTAAGTGATGTACTTCTATGGTTTTTACTTCCTTACAGCAGTTCTTTCAGGTGAAGTATAACTGAACAGCAGCCACAGATATAATTAGTATCAGACTTTCCACCAGTTTTTTTTGTTAGATGCTTTCCAGACATTCAAAGACAGCATTTTGTGAGGTGGTTTACAAGAAACCTCAATCAATAAAAATTTGTGGTAACGCTGGTACTAAAACAGTAGTTCTTTCTGCTAAGAGAAATTAAAAATGTGCTTTCTCTAAAATTTAATCATAATTTGAAATGTTATAACAAGTTTTATGACTAATATCCTTGACCTTTTAGTTTTGGGTGGGTTGTGGTTTTTTTCTTTATTAAGTTATTTAAATGTCCAAATCACATTTCTTCACTGAATTTTCATAGAGAAATAATCAGATGAGAGTAATGATCAATTTCATCTATATTTATCATATATCATAGATATATACACAGAAACTGTGTTGCATTATCTTACTTGTTGCATCTCACGGAGTTAAAAAGTTAAAGTGGTTTCTACACGGCAGTATGTTTTTATTTCTGTCTTTGTCCTGTCTAAAAAATAGCAAGAGAGAATTTCTGCCCTATGTTGTATACACATGCAGTTTTACCATGAATGAATACAGGAGCTTAACAGTCAGAGGAACACAGGGGAAGAGGACAAGAAGAATGACAATGAGGTGATGCAGGTGCATAGGATAAGAATTTCACTAATCCAATAGCTATGAAAGTGAGCATGTGTCTTGACTAGATCATATTATTGAAGGGGAAAGAATGTTTAACAGACATCTTATTATGGTGTTTATATGTCAAATAATTACTTCAGACAAAACAGATTTGGAAATAATGCTGATGTTGATCTCACTAGAGACCTAGTAACACAAGGAGTCTTCATTTTATCCTTCTCAGTTAGGATTTTGATATTTTAGAAGAAATAAAAGTTACAGGGTTTTTTCACCATGAATTTCAATTATTTTAAAAACCAAATATTCAATGAAAATCCAAATCAAAAGACGTCAACTGTATTTTGACAAAGATATTCCGAGCAGTCGAAAATTATTTTCTGATAACAGAGAATTATTAACACTCAAGTTATGAATCAGACCTCATATATATAAAGTTTGAAATCTCTTATGAATACTCTACTTTCAAATGCAAACTTTAATCTTTGCCATATTTGACCTCCTACAGGTCCTCTTTTCAGCAGTTGTTCCTCTGCCAACTCCTTTATTTGGATCAATCATGTCAAAATCAGTTTTGTGTAATACCCATTTTGTATTTCTGACAGTAACCTCTACATTTCTAACATGCCTTAAGGTATTTGCTATTGATGGTAGAATGGGCACAGATAGAAGATTGGCCAGTATGTGGCAAAGATTCTGCTGCTTGACAGAATCGAGTACAAAAACCTGTTCTGTCCTGTTTGTTCCTTAACAAAAGGAAAAAGATGTATACTGTGAGGTGGACTGAGCACTGGCACATGTTGCCCAGGCAGTTTGTGTAGTCTCAATTCTTCGAGATATTCAAAAGCTGCCTGGACATGGTCCTGGACGAGTGGTTGTAGGTGGGGCTGCTTGAGAAGGTGATTGGACCAGATGACCTCCAGAGGTCCCTTCCCAGTCAGCCATTCCATGATTTTAAGTCATTGCTCTTTTTCTCTCATCAAAGATAATAAAATGCTATTATTAGACCTAACTGCTAGAGGTATTTCAGAACTAAATTTCTGACAGTTTTTTTTTGTAACAGCAAATATTTTTTTAAGAAATCCTAATTTGTTCAGATCTGTCATCTTAAATTCTGAAAGCTGCAACGGATTTTTTGACAGCACTCTCGTCACCTAGTAAAGTTATCTATTATTTTAATTACAAGCTGCCATTTCCTGGGGTGATTACAAGATATGTTTGTCATTGAATAACACTTCTGATATAACTGGTGTCGAAGATCATACTGATCATACAAGTGGCATAATTTCCCTAGCTGAAATAAGCAGGAACTCACCTAACAAGTATTCTGAGCTTTTTAAAGTCTGTTTCTTTTTCTTTTCTCTGATGGAGAAAAATGTTGTAACAGCTGTCACATGGAAGTACAGATAGGAAAGCTAAGCATGAAGTGCAAGTTGAAATTGCATTATAAAACGGAAGAGTCTCATGTACTAATTTAAGCCAGTGTTCAATTGATGGGAGCTAATGAACTACAAAAGCTCTGACATCTTTTGCAGCAGACAACCCAGTGTAAACTAATCAACATTAAGTCAATATAATCTAACCCTTCATTGTTCATTGATCTTTTTTACAGGCTACACACTGCCTGGCCATGTGAATGGGTCAGAAATGTATATGAGGAGGAGGAGGATAAAATTGTTACCACAATGGAAGGCTAAATTAAAAATTAAAATTATCCACTACATCTCTTCATTCTGCTTTTATAAAATGCCTGTATTTTTCATTAATGCCTAGTAAAAAGTGCCTGACCAGTTCATCTGTGCCTGTCTAACCTAAATGTATTCCAGCTGGAGCTATGCAATGAAACCGCTAAAAACTTGAAAGGAGCAAAGGCTGAGTTTTCACTTAAAAGAAGCTTCATACGAAGACCACAAGATCACTGTCCCACAAAGTTTGAGAAGGACTTACAAAGATTTGGTACTGATCTATGACTCTCTTGACTCTTTTGAACCAATGTTGGAGAGATTCAGCATTTCCCACAGAAGAACTACCTTTTCTCCTATCTGTGGATGTGCATGGGGGCATGTCAATAGACAGATAAAGATGTTGGATCCCTTTTAAAACCATCATGGCCTCTGTAAAAGAGCATAAAAGCCATATCTGCTCCTACATATGTGTCAGACAGAAAAGTATGGAGGGTTCATTATGGACATGGGAACTAGATATTTCACACGGTGCTGTCTATTTTACTACGGGAGATAAATTCCTTAGGCCAGGAAATGATGCTGTGTTACCCAGAGCTTAGATCAAATGTCTCTCATTTTTATAGAAATAAAAAAAAAAAGGCTTTTGGAACTATTGGTAAGGATAATTTTTATTAAAATCTACTTTTGAAAATATTACTTTTGTACTTATAGACATATCCAGCCAAAACTTAAAAATATAAAAGGAATAATTTATTCACAAAACTTTTCTATGTATTTTTCTCTACTACTACAACTTTCTTCTATCACATTTGTTCTTTCTGTCTGGAAACATCAAAGGAGCCTAGAGGTGCTAGAGACCTGACCTAAGTGGAGTTTGACAGTCAATACCCCTATGACTGTTCAAGCTATCAGCAAGAGATCCTTGAAACCAAAAGATTAACCAAGACATACCCAGGATTGAATTCTGGTCACTTTGCTCACATGGGTTGTTTCAGCGAGGCTACTAGGGCAGTGTGTGAAAGTATGCTAGGCAAGCCTTGTCCTGCAAAGAAGAAAAATGTCTTATTGTTGTGCTAGAAATCAGATTAAAATAGTTGTTATGTATTTGGAGAGGGTGTTTACTAACCTTCATATGTAAACAGAAATAATAGATTTCAGAATATTCCAGGGGGTTATTATCTTTTTTACTTGGGTATTCACAATTTTTAGGTTGCCCCTCCCCCTCCAAATTATGTTAGAATTTATATTTAAAATTTAACTTTTATGGTAGAATTTGAAATTTTATCTGTGTTTGCTATAACAAACTGGTAGGGGATAGCTGAGGAGAATTCTCTCAAATGTCCACATAAGACAATGTTATCGAGCCATGAAACTACTAGAACACTAGGAGAAAAAAACATGGTGTAACTTCAATCCAGCTTTTTAGTTTATTCAAATGAAGGACCCTCAAATGGTTTAGTTAGGAATTAAGTTAATTGGGTTTGGTGTAAGGTTGGTGTACTTCCTGCTGGAAAGTTTCCCATATTTCCTCAGTATAAGTAGCGGCTGGACTCCCATGTCACCCTGTTAGCCCAGACTTTAATTAGTTCTGGCATTCGCCTCATAATGATAAATGCTGAGATGATGAATGGAAATGCAAATGAGTGTGAAGTGGCTCAGCCATCAGAGCTGAATATCATTAATACCTTCCTACTGTTAAATCGATCAATGTCATCCCAGGATCCCTCTGTTCAGCGGGTGCAGATGGCTGTCCGCCAGAATGCCTTCCATTATATTGGCAGTGAAAACTTTGTGGGTTTTTCCTCCCCATATGCTTTTATTCATCTTTTGCTGAATATTTGTTTGGCAACTAGAACTCTAATATATTTCCAGCTGAGATGATAACTATTTAGGGTCAATAAGCGAGTAGCTAATTTAGAGCAAAATAAATATGAATATGGATCTCTTCTCACATGAGAAGAGGAGTATCAAGTAAAGATTCAATAAATTGGAGAGGAATAGAATTTTTCACAATGCACAATTTTGTGTAGTAGTAATGAAAGATTAAAAAAATAGGATTCAAAGATGTTTACTTATTTCTGAGGTATGTTACAGCTTTGTATTTTACAAGTTTCTGTGTCTGGCAGCATGTTCACAGAACTAAGTTTTGTTAAGAATCAAAGGGTTGGATAATGTTCAACATGAAGTTTTAATATCTAAAACATCTTTTTGAGGGAAAATCAGGAATAAACCCTGAAAGCACTAGAGTAATTGTTTCATCAGTTAGGTTGCATTTTTGTGCAGTGAATCTGGGGGTCATCCACAGGGATGCACATTAGCCTGGTAGGGATAGTCTTCACAAGGAAGCTTCCCGATCTATGCAGACACAGATGCTTTTCAAGAAAGTGTTTCTGCACACCTAAACTTAGGTCCTAACTCTGACACTTTCTTTGGGGATCCTTCCCTGTTTAGCAAAGAGGGAGCATGGGGATTAGCTTTTGTGAATAATCACTTCTCCATATGGTTCACAACTTTCTAACAACCTCAGACAGTGACGAGTTAAGAGTGCTTTGTTATTTTAAATCAGGAAGAAGTATGTTCCATCCATAGAAAGTGCAAACAACCACCTTTTATGAAGGTGTCAAGAAGCTACTGAGATACTAAATTCACAGGAACTGTATCAGCCTTCAGTCTATTCTCTTATAGCTCATGTTTAGCCATATGTGATAACAGCCAAACCATATCATTTTCACACTCTGATCTGTGTAATCAAATCTCCAATTGTCTATGAATACACTCATCTGTGGCTTTGGAAAGACGAAGGAAAAACACTGCAGTGTCTGCACCCTGTACACTGCAATGCCCAGCTGAAAAGTGTACTGGTCCTTCCATCCCCTCTTCTTCTCATAAATTACATAGTATACCTCTCATTTCCCTCCATAAACCCTCTTCCATATTCTCGCTCGGTTGGAAACTCTCCAGTGGATTGAGAACTTACTGGACATGGTCCAAGCATAAATCACTCATTATCAGGTTATGTTCTTTACATAAATGAAACTGTCTCTTTTTTTCCTAAATGTCTGTATTCCAAAAAGTAATTTCTATAAGCTCCCTTTGCTTATACTCACTGAATTCATTTAGTCACACATTTATTCTCTGATCTTAGGTTAAATGTTTTCTTGTATTGGTCTAATGAAAATTGAAAAATAAAATCAGACAAAATATTTTGTTACATTGGAGTCTATTAGAGTTTTGGCATGTATTCTAGAGTAGCACTGGCCAACTTCAATAATAATGGGAACACAAGGAAATAAATTAGACATTTTAATTGTGAGATTATATCACTTAGATAGGATGGCTAGGGAGCAGCCAAAACAAATCCTAATAACAAACCAAAAATTTAAACAGAACATATCACACTTCATTCTTAGCTATTTCTTCTAGGTTTTAATATTTTAAAAAATTATAATAATACCTCATGCAATGAAGCTGCTACACTGCTTTATGAAATTAATATGAACTTTAGTGATCCTTTTGCTTACAGACAATATTTGCATGAATCCTAATGTAGAAAGTTAAAAATACTGCTCGCTTTGACCTGAAAAAGAATAGAAATATTTTGTGGGGAAAAAAGTGCTAATGTTTCATATCCATACAATATGCAAACACAAGCAGGTTCCAGGAACTGGGAGGAGGTGGTGGGGCGGAGGAAGTGGGCAGGGAAGGAAAGTTGGAGAGGTAGCTATGTTTCTTTTAGTAGCACAGACGTACATTTTTATGTTATTCAGTTCTTGCTTACACTGTTAGCAAAACCATTTTATAATAGTGATTCCCTTTTTTTAATTAGTCCTGTTCTTGTTACTTATTATTTTTCTATAATACCAGATGTGCATATATTATTTTAAAGAATAATGGGGGGAAAAAGACATAGGGAGAGGATTGTGCTCAAAAGACCCTCAATGTGACATAAAAATAAATGAAATCTGAAGCACAGAGACTAATGTAGGAAGTCTGTGGCAGAGATTTCGTCAGAAGGCTGTCAGCAAAGGCTATGTCAGCAATGAGACTTCAGAAGGGTTTTAGATTTCCAAGGCACCATCAAAACACCACAGCCACATACTGTCCTCCAGGCTTCTGGTTTTACACCTCCAAAAACACTCACCAAATGTTCCTTAAAGTCATTCTCACAATTTGAAGGTGGTCCACAAACAGCACAACCATGCTGGCTTTGCATGCTTTACTTACATTGATCTCCTTGTAAGCTCGGCTTGCCATCTCACATCTCATGTAATCAAAATCTACAGTTATTCAGATCTCATTGTTTTGAGCAGGCTTCATTCAGATCTCGTTGTTTTGAGCAGGCTTCCTCTCTCTAGTTCTTGGATTCTGCATTTCAACTGACAGCTCAACTTGAAATGCATCTTTCAGACCCAATTAGAAATTTTCAATTGACTCTTCCTGTGTTATACACATCTCCTAATGGATTTCCAAAATCATATTATATTATTTAATGCATACGTCTTCATTATCTATCTTTATATGTGGTAACTGATTTTTACAGAGCATTTGCCAACCAGTCAAATCAGGCGGAGATTTTGCCATCAGCTTCAAAGGAAACAAAATTAGTTTCTGCAATTTTCCTTTTAATTACAATCCAGACTTCAAGGCCATCCTGTTTGTTGCACCCACTGGCTTGCCTTTCATATTCAGTAGAGGTATGTGCAAAGGGAGTTGTTATGCAGGATGCATAAAGACAGAAGATCATGTCCCTGTTTCTATTATACATCAAACTGATAGCATTGGCTTAGGCCGCTCTACTTTTCATTATAAAAGGCTGCTTTCAGTTATTTACAGCTTGAAGAAATCTGAACCGTTGGGTTCATGCCTCAAGCTGCACACACACATGCACTTTTGGATGCACATACAGGGTAAAACCGCACATATAAAGTCAGAAAAACGTTTCAGCCATAAGTATGACTGTAAATAAGGACAAGTCCTAAGAGCCTGATCGAAGAAAAAGACTGTGAATGAATGAGCCATACATACTAAAAGGACAGGAAAGTCAAGCATAAGGCTTTCTAAAGCCTGAGAATGAGAAGATCTCTGTCTGGCCAGGGTAGAGGAGAAAGAAGATTCCCATCAGATGTTGGCAAAGAACTGGGGCTCCCAGGGCCTCAGCTGTATCTCAAAGGTCAAAAACAGTTCTGCAAAAGCCCTCAGCAAATTATGGGTCTCATTTACCTCTAAGAACATCTCTATGCAAAGGACGAAACCTTACTACTGATGTTACAGGTAGCGGTCATGTGAGATACACTAAAGATTTGTGCAGCAGTCTGAAAGGTTTTAGTTCAGCTAATGGTAGACGTAAATTCTAAATCTTAATTCATTCCAAAGATCTAGAAATTATATGCAGAATATGTGAAACCTAGAAAAGCCACAGAAAAGCAGAAACCCTACAAAGTCAAGGTCTCAATGCATGAGCAGCCTAACCTGAAAACAACTTGTCTGATAGAGAGTAGTTAGTATATCAAAGAAGATTACAGGAAGTTTTCTTGTTAAAGCAGCCTTGGAGAACTGGATTAAACCTTGCCTCTTGTCATACCAGTCCTTAATGAGGCTGGTCTACTCATTTCAACCAAACTTTTTGTAGGTGGTTATTAATTATATACTGTTTGTTTTATAGGTCTCTGATTTGCAAAAATGCTGGGTACTCACATTTACATTGGTAAAAGCTGTGCTCTGAGGTAGTGGAGAGCTAGAGAACAGCAAGGACACACATAGAAACCAGCCCATATGCATACAAACAGAAAACAAAGAAAAATAAGATCATGGCTGTAGCTGAGGTGGACTACCAAGCTGCTGAAGTAGCCATCAACATAAAAAGGGATGATTTTCTCACAGGTCCCTACTGTTGTCTTTCACTAAACAGTCTGAATGCCCTCTCTGAAGCTCCACTAGCTGAGAAAGAGCTACAAACCTCAGTATGCAGAGTCCACAGCAAAGCTCAAATTCATGCATTGTCACTAATGCTTTGGTTGCCTCCCTACATGTCTCCAAGAATGAAGAGTCAGCCTACGCTTATTGCATTAACGTTTCTGTATTGCAGCTTTTCCTATTAAAGAAAAAAATGACAGCCCCCATTCTCCCCAAACCAAACCCAAACAAAAATAGCTGTACTATGTTGTTCTGCATTGCTTTTTGATACTGTTTTCTGCATAATTCAGTATTAGAATGATGATCATGGTACATCATCTCAAAATTACCATTTGTCTCATGTGTGCAAGGTTTAGAGAGCACTCAGTAAACGTCGTGAGCCTTCATTAAGTAATGGGTGAAAAGAAGCACTGAGGAGCTGCTGCTTTTGCTACCATCCATCCATCCATCCCATGAGCTGAATCACAGAAAAACAGAATGTGATCATGTAATTAAAGACTACATCACACCCTGCAAACCAGACAACCACATCTTCAGATTTTTAATATCTGTAAGCTTGATGACAAACTTAGTGTTCTTCTAATTGTGGCTTTCTGTACACTCTAGAGGCTGGAGGGAAGACGCAGTGAGCAGTATTCTGTTTTCAAGCACTATTGATATTATGAAAGAAGATTAAGTGTTCAGATAACAAAAGCTACTCTACAGGGATCAATTTGTTAATGTCAGATTTACAGATTTACACTAGTATAAATCCAGCATGGCTGCACTGAGATCAAAATACTCTTAATTTGCATAGGTGTCATTTGTACTTCAGTTTTGTCCTTAATCTTCCATTTCTCTTTAGTCATTGTAATTTTACAGGAGTGTGTCATAACTCAGAGGGAAATTTTCAGGAATAGAACATCATGCACTGGAATGGTGTTTTCATATACACAGGGAGATTTTAAATACATATGAAGAATTAATTAATCTGAAACTGACTGAAATTTCCAGAAGAATAATTAAAGACAACTGTGAGTGAAGCCTGAAGGAAAGCAGGACAGGGAGAATGATGGGTTAATGCTGTATTTTGCAGACATGGAAACGTGAAGGCAATTGAATTAAGAAGTAGTTAAAAAAACCCCAAACCCTAACCATAAAAAAAGTGAAGAACACTTATTGCATTCTCACAGTTACAGACAGATGTCTAAACTGACTGTTTTCCCGAATCAACTTTACTCAACACCTGTGAGCATGTGATTAATTTAACCAGAGTACACAGTGTACTTTTCTTTCAGTGAGGGGGAAAAAAAAAGTTGACCTCTAGTATTGTGAAAGAAAGACAATCAGCTAACCTAATAGGCCCTTTATTTGCTAATCAAACCTCTCATTAACAATTAATTGGATCAAAAGTTCGCTGGCCATTATTGCTGTGTCAGTTCGACTCTGAGGGCCTCAGAGGATGAAACTAAATGAGCTGGTCAGGTTATAAATAATTTCCAGTGGCTACTCCTCTTACCTCGGGCTGTTCAGGTAGAGGTCAATGTCCTGCCTACTGCAGGCAGAAAAGACTGTTGTTGCAACAAGCGAGAGGCATTCTCCCTTTTCTAAGACACTCGTTTAGGATTAGTAATTTAAACCTTTGTAAAAAGCCACAGTATAAAAAGCAGCTCTGTACTGCAGTGTTTCTGCATGTACTTGCTTATCATGACTGAATCAAAGCAACATTTCAGATTGCTTAAAGCCTTTCAAAAATGAAAGAAGCCAGGAGTTGCTTTAATCAGGAAATCTGCTTCTTAAAGAAACCCTGCAGAGACACCTTTATGGCAATATAATTATTTGTTTCTATTCTTAACCTAATAATACAGGTAGTGACTGACAGAGTTCAAATACTGCTCATCAAATAACATGAAAGGACCTGTCAGAAATGAATGAAGATACAAATGAGAATAAAGTGAACAGGGTTTGGTCCAAAACATGTGCAATGCCACATTTAACAGTTGATTTCTCTTTTTTCATTTAAAAAATATTCGTATTTCTGGATTTCCTTTAGATAAAAAGTGACAAGCTGATACATCAATTCAACATACACATATTATATGTCAATTTTCGAAAGGAAGGCATCGTGGTCTAGTCAGGCCAAGTCTTAAAGATGCCAAGTGGTAAACTTCAACACAGTTACAAGACTATTTGATCATTAAAATTTGAATTAAAAAAGAAAAGTAGGTGCTGCAACCGGGGACATTCCTAGGACCAGATGATTAAAAGAGTGACATAAAATGTACACACATGGTGGTGGGAGGGAGGAAGGAATCTGGAAAAATAATGATGTTGAAATGCAATGCCATACAAGAATTTATAGGTTTCCAGATAGGATGGGAAAGTTTTAGAATTATGGGGCTCCTTATATTGGTTAATCAATAAGATCTACAGGTTTTAAAAAATAGTGAGCTATTTAAGGGGAGAGCCTTAAGAAGTGATAAGTGGTTTTAATAGGATCTTATGTATACAATATGGTCGTTCAGACAAAATAATAGAGATTAATATATAGAGCAGCTGAAAAGTTCCTTGCAAAAGCAATACCTAACAGCTCAAGCTGTCACCTAGAATAGAGGAAAAATCTGAAAACTGAGTGGGACAAGAAAGGGAAAGAGAAGAGATACAGTAATTCAGCAATTATATGTAACAGTAACTCCAGATGCCACATGGAGCTATCTGTACATGATTTTTCTTCAGGCAAATGAAATGACCTCCTAACCAGCCAGAAGGCCTGTAGATGTGGTTAGGTCAGCATGGAATTAACATACTTATACAGCTTTGGCAAGGCTTGGGAACAAAAGTCTAGCTCTCGTCTGCTTGGAGCATGGACAGAGGGAGGTCAAAAAGGATTGATAGCTCTGAGTAGTTGAGACTTGGAAACTTCCAGTGCATTATAATGTTCTTAGGGGCCTCTAGAAACTGGAAATTGTAGTTCTGGATGCAACTACTGTTATCGCACACTCCCTCTGCTTCAACAGGTTATGTCCACAGTAAACCTCTGATTCACAATCCCTGGGGTGGGGTGGAAATCCAACAAACCTACAAATGTCTTTGTGCCTTCAGACGTAGGAATGCTCAGTGTCTGGCTGAGCTACATAACACCACTTGTAACTGGCTCTAACAAAAGTAAAGAGGTACAGGGGAAAGAGGGCGACTCAGTACCTTGAGAATGGGATCCTAGACCTGGAGAAGAGCCAGGAGAAGGAAACATTGACCCCAGAGTCACCCCTCCTTATGAATTTTGCAGTCTAGTGAAAGATGCACTGGTCAGGCAGGATTTGGCTAACTCTGACAGGATTAAATATACATGATTCCATTTCAGTGACAGGCTGCTTGTTGTCAGGCATATGTATCAAGCATGACATAGCTGTATTTGGAGATACTTTATCCATTTAGTAATGCATATTATTATATATATACATATTTCCCTTCTGATTACTTATTTGCAATACATTAGGAAAGATGTTTCCCAAAGGGCTGAAAAGGGGGCCTGGGAACCGGATAAGACCATTCTCCAGGCTTAAATTTTTAATATTAAAACGCATTGAGATTTGCTATACACTTGCTCAAGATGTATTGCCCCAAGCAAAACAGTGTTTTATAGATGGACATGCAATTTTGTTGCTTTCAGCCGAGGGTCACATTTGTTTTAGTGGCTTTGGGATGTGCAAAATAATGAATGACAAGTATAAATAAGCATTCTATGTTTGGAGGAAAAAAAAATCAAAATTGAAGTCTTTTTCTATACATATGCATATATGTTCATACACACATGCAGGCACCCCTTTATGTTGAAATGTATCTTAAAGAAACAAAATGTAGGTAAAGATAAATACTGTTTTGCTATTTTTAGTATAAAAGACTGTATCTTAGATACTTCTGTGAATCCAACTACTTTCTTTCCACCGACAAAACACAATATCCTTAATCTAAATCATGCCAACAATAAGCCCTAACCTTCCTACTCTCCTACAAAGAAGAGACATCTGTTTCAGTTGGAGCATAGCTGAAATGAGCTTAAAAGGAAGTTACATTAGATCACTTCTGTCTTCCTAATTTTAAACAACACCAGTATTTGAACCATCTATCTCTACAGCCTGCTTCCATCAAGATGTGCAGAGAAACTCATGTGAAAATCTTTCTCTTTGAAAAGATAATCTAAGATTGCTAATCATGCACCAATCTCATGTATTGATTTTGCATTATTCCTAAGGGTGAAAGAAAAGTGATTCTAACAATTCTGTTTAGTTTGATGAACATTTTAGCTAAGGTTATGTTGTGTTCAGTGTAAAAACAACTTAATTTACATTAAACACCCATTTAATTTCACACAACTCTATTTAAAAAGTCTGTTTCTGTGATGTATTAGTACATTTGCTTCAGCCTGAAAATTACTTCTTCTTTGTAGTTTGTTGGAAAACTTTTTCCAAACTTGAATGACTAGGGTTTCTTTGAAGTGTCTACAGGAAGACAGTGTGGAGAGGAGGTGATGGTAAAATAGTGAGAATTTAGCCAGAGTAAGCATACTAACTGCAGATTGATTTAAGATTATGTAGCATTATCCATAAATTCATCTTGGTTGTATTAATAGGAAAGCAAGAGAAATACAGGTTTGTATGGATAAATTGTCCAACCATTTGTTTAACTTTGAGTTTTCTGCTTAGAAACACTTGGAAAAATTGCTATAAGGAAAAATAAGACACAGTAGATGAAAGAAGAAAAAGTACCTTGCTTCTGAGAGCTGAAAAAACTAGCATTTCTTAATGTTGTGAAATTAAATGAAAATTTGAATTAGTGGTTCAAAACTGTGGATGAATGGTTTTGATCTATCAAAACTTTTTAAAAAATTTCAAACTTTTAACTCACTACATAGGAAAAAAATATTTTTTTTCTCTGTGAAGGGGAGTTACTTTACTGTACATATTAATACGATAAATCAAATTCTCCTGTTTATGGGTTGTTGGCTTCATCTAGATGTAGGGGAGTAGTGTGTTATAAATGAAAGCACATGTCTGTAGATGACTTTGTTAAAGTACCACATTGGAGCAAAAGTTAGGGCAAGTGCAGCTGCACTTTCTGACCTTTGATCTAATGTCTTTCCTGAAGGCAGAATTTGGAGGTTTTGTTCATTTGCTCCCTTTTTCTTGGTCATTCTCATTGCTCTGGTGAGCAATGGTGCAAGTATTACTACAGTAGCCCTACATTGCCTGAGAATATTGCCAACCCAAGTTATCCACCTTTAAAATAGCATTGAATTGCTGGTATGAGAAAAAGAAACAATGTCACAAGGCTAGAATGTTATCAGTGTGGTTTGTTGTCCCCTCTACAATAACAGACAGCAGGACTTGTTGTTATACCTTCAGGGATGCTTCCTCAGATGATGCAAATCAGTGAAGCTTTAGCAAAGACAGCTGATCCATACTCACTAAGAGATCTAGATGTCAATTTTCAAGGTTAATATCAGGTTTCTCTTTTTCTAAACCATAGACAATGAAACATATTTCCAATGTAGGTGAAAATTTGGGGTATCTGAAATTTTAAGAAGCTATGACATGGTGCTTTTTCCCAGATTTCCTATTTTCCAGCTGAAATACTTGTTCCAACCTTATTGATAGCATTAGTATTGATGTTAAAATACACTTAGAACTTGAAAAAATAGAGAGTTTTAGTAAGTTTCTGTGCTTTTGTTTTCATTTAGGTTTTTACTTCATTGTCTTGCCAAGAATAGATGCCTACCGGGAAAATTCACATATTTATGTAAAAGTGCATTGCAGTTTTATCCAGAACATGGAGATTTCACAAGGTATGCTCCAATTTCAACACATGCTCTCATGTAGGTAGGCATGTTCAATAGCAGGCTCCCTCCTCAGTCACTGTAACCGTATTTCAACTTAGCGATATGTCTTTCTACCTGTCCTGTTAATAGTAAAGTGACAATGGCTTGGCCTAAGGAAATATTTGCACTATACAAGCAATATACTAATTTACAAGGTCTATATTAAAAACAAATAAGAAATCCTACCAAATCACTCAGGCTACATAATGAAAGGTGAAATGGAACAAGCTTCTCATTCCTGTTTGTCCCTGACATTCTAGAAACCTGCAACATCTCCTGATTAGCCATTCTCTGGCTGCAGAAGGGGGAGGTGAGGCAGAATTGTAATTTAAGAGGAGTGCTTTGTAATTAATTCATATCTACTTTTTATCTGGCTGGGTTTTTGTTGTGGGTTGGGTTTTTTTCTCCTTCAAACAGCAAATGAATTAAGTGTTAGAAAGACAGGAAAGTCTAAAGACAAGGGATGATGGTTTTTGTTTAATTTGAGGGTCACTTTATGACATCTCTTAATCTATTTTCTACCTTAGAACTGACTTTTTTTCATTAACGTCTTCTCTTCTGCAGGAGCTAGAGGAGGAGAGGAAGAGACAGAGTAGGTTTTCTCAGCATTTTTCAGAGCACATCAAGGAAAATTTCCTTGATATCATCAGACAGCTAAAGCATTAGAAAACCCTTTTCTAAAAGGGAAAAAAAATTGAACACATTTACAAAATTCAGGATCACATCAATGGTAAATGTTTTGGAACACGTTTCTAAGCAAAAACATTTGGGGTGCTCATGCCTGGAGGCTTCCTTAAGTCAAGACATATACAACGAGCAGTCTTGGATACCTGCCCAGGCAGGCTGTGCCAAAGTCATCTCTGGCAGTCCTTACAGAGGAGATTACTGTTAAATGTGAACTGATTCACATTACTTTCTATTTTCCAGTTCTGACAGATGGAAACAGATACCAAAGAAGAGTCCAAGTCTTTCCATGTGTTGATCCATCTCACTCATCATACTCTATATACTGCTTTCAAAGTGGAGAGCTATTCTGCAGACATCAGTTTGGGCAATATTTTATACTAGAAAGGAAATAAAATCAAGTACACACACGAACATACTGCCAGTGAGATCTGTGCTATGTTCTTATCTAGTGAAAAGGAAAAGATAAAGATCTGCAGCCCCTAACAGAACAGCTTATTCAGACCAAGTTGAAGGAAAATTAGGTTAGTGCTATGGGTGCTTTGGTTAGACATTGCCTTTGGACAATTTCTGTGACAAAAAAAACCCTCCAAAACTCAAGTGTAACCATCTTTACTGGGATCTTTGCTATGCAATGCAGGTGCAGATGTTACCTTGCCTGAATTTTGCTTCTGCATTATTTACACAGGAACCATTTCAGAAGCATAGTTCAGAGGGTGAAGTTTAAAAACACGAGGGTTTTCATGTTGGTTTCTTAAGAATATAAAGCTTATGTGTTATAATATGCTTGTTATTTGTTTTACCAGCTCAGAAACAGACAGGTCTCTCAGATACTGTGAAAACCGGTCACTAAACCTAGGGGAAAGACTCAAGGGAAGGTCCTGCCAAAGGAATGGCTGAATCCTGAGTTCAGCATTAGGTCTTCCTGTTTGGAAGCTAGGGGCCACGGTGCAGCTACAGGCTCGGCAGCCAGCAAGCACAGCTGCAATTTGGCTCCAGCCAGGGTATACACTACCCCTTTTGGAGATTGCTAACAAGGAGAGAGACCTGGGGTTTCAATGCAAGGTTTGAGGAGAGGTGGGAGGGAATTAAAGATATCCCAGAAAGTCATGATAGGCAGTGTGAGGGAAAAATCCGTGAAAGAGGGTTTTTATTTACATGCTAAATATGTATACAGAAGCTGCAGAAGGAATTTTATGGCGATGGTACTGATGATGACCATTACAAAGCCTGCACATTTTTTCCACTATGGTGGGGAAAAAAGGCTCTTTCCACTCTGAAAGTTGAAAATTGAATTGCATCTCTCACAATTATTGAATGAAATAGAAAGGACTGTTTGAATTACTGAAAAGTAGTGTACAATCTTTAAAGGCATGTTATGCAAACGCTGCTAATTTCACTTTGAAACTCAAAAGGAAGGTAGAAGTATAAATTTGAATGTGAGGGTGGTGCTATGCATGATCTCAATTTTAATAATGTTCTCTCAAAACTCTTGGGAATTGTTTTCCATTAGGGATGAGAAATTCAGAAATAAGGGAGTGGCTGACAAATATTTTGTTCCCAAACAATGCTCCCTAATAGTGGCAGTAGTAATCATGTTAAGTGTTTCAAATCCAGAGACTCAAGAGAAATGTCTAACATGAGAAAGCTTTTCAGCCTGTGAATAAGGCAGAGGATGGAGCAACCAAGAAAGATTACAATCAGTATATCAAAGAGGGAAAAATCTGGCTGTAGATATCTGGGTGATTTAATCAACTGGCATCAAATTTTCAAAACCAGCCTAAATGATAGGAATGGAGACAAGAGAAGACATCTTCTCTAATCCGAATGCTGCACCCGCTATGTGGATATGAACAGTACCACAGTAATATTTTCATGCATGAGAGACTTCCATTGTGGCAAAGACTGTGCTCAGAAATGATGATTGAAATCAAGCATTTAAAAATGAAAGCTGAAACTGAAGACCTCAGTTACAGGACAGTGCAGGTTTTTATTTTTCTTGATTTTGTTTTTTTAATGTTTGCTTTCAAGGAGAACTGAAAGAATTGAAATAAAATAATTTCACATCAAGATGGAACTTATAATAATGGTGCTCTTAAGGTCAGCTGAACTGTCTCAAACAAGTTAGAAAATTACTTTAATTCTTTACCTTTTTAGATGTGTCTTTTTTTCTGGTAGGAAAATTAAATTAACATGTTGTCTTGAGGTAGACATAGACCCAACCATGTTCCATTAAAACAGGTAAAAATGAATATTTTTCTTTCTCTTTTATTTCTCAACCAGAACTACTCAGCATTTTGACTGCAAATCATGAACATTTCCATTTCTGCCAAACTACATTTTTTAACAGCTAATCTACTACAGGATTTTCAGACACTTTGGTATACCATAACACAGCCTTGACTTGTCAGATTAACCCATTATTCTTAGGTTATGATGATATTTCTAAAATTTTGTCAATCCATAACCAGATGCCGTATGATTTATATCTCTCCACAAGACTATATGCAGAAGGAGATAAACGGAACACTAATGTTCCATATATGGCTACTATAAAAATAAATAATGTAGCTATGTAGATTCTGAAATACATGTGATTACTGAAGAAATGCTCTGTTTAATGTAAAAAATTTTGAAAATTTAAATTATGAGAAACTTTTGTCATACTGGAGAATGGAAGTAGGCAGAAGATACAAGGCTGGATGTTTGATGTCATTAATTATAGCAGAAGGAAATGATCCTTTGCTAAGAGACATACATTGATTTAACAAGGTAATGCTGAGATGGGGCACAAGATGCATTGTTTAGAACCACTGGGCACACTAAAAAATACCAAATATAATCTTGGCAGACCAATGTTGTTAAGTATAATTTTAAAAAAAAACAAACAATAAAACCCAACAAACAAAAAAAACCCAAACAAACCTCCATAGAAAATTATAGAAAAAACTTAAGAATCTTTTTATATGCTTACACTTCTTAGAAAAATTCGTTTAGGACAACAACAGATCACTGTAATTTCTCCAGTAGAAGCAAAGACATGCACTGTACCAGTTGTGTGAGTGATGATTACTGACAGATATAAGGTCACTGATCTTTCAGTTTGAAACAGATCATTACTCAAAGCCAGAAACTCCATACATACCCTTTAAATTTATAGGAATAGTAAAAATTTTAAAAATTGCCTTCATATCATGAAACAGTATTCAAAACAAATTGCAACAGTTGAGTCATTTTTTTATGGCAAGGGTATATATACATGCAGTTGAGTGTAAAAGACAATAAAAACAATGTAACTAGGAAAAATGGGTCTGTTTTTTCAAGTATGTTTGACAGCTGCCGCTCACATCTTAGAGTTAATCTTTATTTTAAGATTTTAGAAAACAATTTCGAATAGATGCAGTAACACAGTGTTGGCACTAAAAAGGAAAAATGTACTTCAACTTTCATAGACCCACTGTCCAATCGATTAAGTAACAGCCTGAAGAGACTAACCATAAACTGAACTTTGAAAGTCTTTGAACCTAACATTTTTCTTTTTGCCTCATTATAAAGATGTATGGATAAATTAGTGATGGAGGTTGCCTTTTGCACAGTGATTTTTTTTTTTGTATATTGTTCTCACTCAAGTTTCAAAATTGTTTCAAAATCTTGTCTTGAAATTTCAAACTATATTTTTTTTAATTAACCTTTTCACACAACTTAGGCCATCCAAAACTAACTTATATAAACCACAAAACAGAATTAAGCCACGAGGTACACATACTACATTAAAAAATATATGAAAAAGCATTAGTGCCATCTTCCATGTGCTTTTTTTTCTTTTTTAAAGCTGCTTAACTTTGTCTTTCTTTGAGAGAAAAGGGGAAAAGGCGCTGCTTCTGAAAATAATCGTAGAGATCACAATCTGAAAATAAGAAGGGCAGAGATCATGAGGAGAAGAGAGTGAGTCAGGAAGTCCATCTTTTCAGGTGAAGACTCAATATCTATTTCAAAACTTGAGAGCTATCTACCACCCTTTCATTTGAGAGGTAGGGTATCCATCCCATGTCTAGCACTGACTCAGCTCCGTGTCCTGTGAGACAAGAGTCTGTGTGTGTGAATCAGATCTTGCATCTATACAGCTACTATTCCCTGAGCTGCAAAACCTACAGGCATATGCCCATAGTACAGACAATTGATAGGGGACTTGTTGTCAGGAAAGGAAGCAGGAAAGATCAAGTCACAGCCTCACAAAATAATTCTTGCAAGCAATGTACAGCCCATAGGTTCATGACAAATGTTCTAAACCAATGATAGGAAGAATACTGCCTGTGGTAACTTACAAAGAGTGGGACAGTATAGATGAAGGTCAATCAGACATCAAACATCCATGTTTCATTAGAAAAGCAGATGTTGAAAACCACTATTAGGCAGGTAAAGACCAACAATGACAAACTCAGATCTTGAGGTTTCTCCCAAAGTCTTCCCAAGTCAACAACAGTCAAACTTTGCCTTGATATTGCTTCATTTATACTGATCTTGATCTTGATCTGTTATTCTATGCCATGTATTGGGATATCAGTGGAGCACTAAAATCATGAGTCCAGGTTTCAAAAAGCAGATATCACCCTCTCCATTGTTCTTAAGGATGCATCATTTTTTATCATGACCAACATTTGACAACACTTATGGGTATCTGTTTGCTGGTGCATTACAATAAAAAAGTTAGATCTTGTCTAGTGCAAGTTGAGAGGCTGGACTATCCACAGGTTTCTGAGAATTTGTTTGCTGAGTTGCCTTAAATGAATCTGGCAAGCGACTGAAAGGCTTCCCTTGACCTGGTTCTGTCATAGTTACCTCCTGATACATATAAGAGTGATACTTGCTCTGAACAGACTTTTTGAAGCTGACTTAATTATTCTGTGTTGTATCAGCAAGCGGTTTAACTCTTGAGGAATTCACTGGCCCAAAAGCTGAGAAAATCCACAAGGCAATCAAAGTACCCGACATTGTTATCAAATGCTCATTTTTTTTATCTCCAGCCCACTGTAGAAGCTCGCAGAGGAAAGTCCCACCACTTCTCAGAAGAGGCTTTAAGTTTCTCCATTCTCCTGGAGTATGCCATTTTCTAAGCATTTATGCAGTAGCTTAATAAAGAGGAAGAAAATGTGTCTCTACTCTTGCTGTTGATGAAGGGTATAGTGACAAACTGGACTAATCAGAGGTTTGTACACGTCTGAGACCAGATGTACATTTCACCTTCACAGCTATCTCCCAGTGCCTTGGTCACTCCAACAAACCGCTCTGGCAGTGCCTCTTTGGCAAAGAGAAACTAAATCAGCATCATTCACCTTGGAACAGCCGCAAACTCCTTGAATCTCATGTGGTTTTTCCTCTGAAATGAGGGGAGCAGGTCCACTGGCAGTAGGACACAGGCTGTGATCAATAACAGTGCCATTCCTTCTCTGTGCTTCAGCTGCGATACAGTTGGTGTCGGGAACAAGGTGACCTTGCAAACTGCCCATTAGTTCCCTATCTCACACTGCAGTCATGACACAGGATTGTGATAGTTGTCCTACACAGGTTTCTTCAAGTCTAGTACTTCTAAGGTTACTGTTTCAGTTGATTCAACAACTCACTGCTGCTAAAGGGGGCAATTCCTCCTCATCTCTCTTATTTCCAAATAAATGCTTCAGCAGCACAACTTATACCAGTTCTTGCCAGATTTGTTAACCAATTTGACACATTAAATTCTAGAAAACAAACTCAGTAAAAAATTGAGTGGGTTTTTTTACCATTTTAGTGGACTACGTGGGCACACAGTCATACACAATGAACACAAGGTAGCAAGAGTAGCATAGTAAGGTCCACACAGGCAGCAAGAGTGCAAGAGAACAGAATGGGGAGAAAGGATGAGGGAAGAAAAGGACAAGAAAAGAGGAAGAATGAAGAAATACTTTGCCCATTGACGTGGCAGGAGGTAGTTAGAAACACTCAGCTGCCACTTACCTTCATGTGTAGATAATTGAAATTTATCTAAATTCCAGTATTGCCACTAGTCTTTTCAGGTGGTCAGCAGACCCAGAGATACTGGATCAGCACTGCTGAACTAGATCAGTAGTGGATCAGACAGAAGTCAAACAAAATCACCATCTCCAGTGAAACCAGTATCTTGGAGCTGTCTTTATTCTGGCTCAGGGAGAAAAGTAACACACAATTGTTTTCATGCATCTGACAGAGACAAAACCCTTCCTCCTACATGTCCTCAGATAGAATACTTGAACTGCCAGTGCCGCTGTCTGCCATCCCTCTCCCACCTCCAGGGAGTAGAACAGAGTGGGGACATAGATGGGACTATAACTCCAAAACAGGTGAAGATCAGGAATGGCTAGAGTAAAACCAATGCTGCATTAGGGTACAAGGAAGAAGGCAACGTAGTGCAGGTGAACCTCAAATCACTGGGCATACATGTTGGTAGAAGGAAGCTGTATCTTTTGCTGCCTAGCTTTCCTTCCATGGAGACATGCTAGCATTTCCAAAGCAGTTTGGAAGCACAGAGTGGAGTGGAAAGTCATGATGGGTGTTCCATTATGTGGTCTTGTGGAACACTGGGATGCATGGATGGATTTTGTGAGCCACAATAGCCTGGAGCCGGTTTACAAGGCTGGATACTACTGTGGCATAGTGCTTGGGAGGGTCTTGAGAGTGTTCCTAGAAAAAAATGCATAGCTATTGAACCTGGCAACAAGGGCATGACTGGTAGCATGCCCTCTTTGGATCCAGTGAGATAAATCATGTAGATCTTGCCTTTTCTTCCAGATATATTCCTCCAAATGTTTATGGCTTTCCCTTTGCCCATTAAACAGCCAGTTTTGTTGTACAAAAGTATTCAGGGTTCAACAGCACTTACATAATGAGTATGTGGTACTAGAACTATGTTGTATTACAGAGAAAATGTCTTGAAATTGAGAAACTGGGGAGAAGCAGGGGAAACAGATAGAAAATCTAAAGACTGTTGGAAAAGCCTATGTCTCTAAAAACATGTGTAAACAGCTAGGACACAAGAATGTGATATCTTCAAGAAAGTGAAGCCGTAAAGAAAAAAAAATGTGTGCATATGTTAATTATATCTTCTTCTGATCCTGTTGAGTTTTATTTTCAGATAACATAAAAAACAGTATAGTTACTAGACAATGCCACGTGTTCCACAGGAAACAGTAACATGGTAAAGAAACTTCTGAAAGATCTATGTAGCTACTGAGTTTAATATACAACTGTAAATAGTTTATTTCCATTAAATTCCTAATTTGAGACCTTAGAAGACTCCAAAAAGTCAAAAATGAGAAATCAACATTCAAGGGGAATTCAATTTACATTTGGAAGACTTGAAAGAATGGATAAAACCAGCTAAGTCTAGACACAAGATAACAAGTTGTGGTCAAAGGATGGTGAAGGCAAAGAAAGTATGGAGTGGGCCTTCAAGCTGCATACAGAGACAAAGTGTTTGTTGCAGTGCATTTTCAAAATACAAGTAGAACGACTTTGCAAAAGCATGAAAATATTCATAGCACATAAACATAAGCTTTTGGTCATAGCCACTGTACTTTTAAGACTTTTTTTTTTCTTAAGGCAGTCCAACAATGATAAAATGCACCCCTTGAGAAATGAAGCATACATATTCTTAGCAAAAGACATGACACCACCAATGTTCCCCACAGAAATTAAATTGTCCAGAATTAAGAGGATTTCAGCAGAGAAATTTTCATCTGCTGTAAAAAAAGAACTGATGACATTAACGAAGAAGACTTGTTTATGGGAACTATTCAAGGAAAACCATGCCCATTGACTGGAATACTGCATTAAACAGAAATGAAACATGTATTAAATATAAATTGGACATGGGTGCGCAAATGAATTTGAGATCTGAGACTATGGCAAATGGTTTGAAGACTAAAATCCAGTGAAATAGAACAGAGACAACACATCTTATCTCTCATTCTGGCAAAATTATTCCTAATAGGGTTATACATGAACTATATATAAAGATAAAACAAAAAATCCTGACAGGTTAATTATTAGAATTATGTCAGATACAGGATATCTATACTGAAATGAAAACATAACAGATTGCAAGTTCCAGTGAAAGAATTTATATTGTAGAATAACAACAAAAAATGGAAATGGAAATGGAAAGAAAAAACATACAAAAAGAAAGCAGATGTGTAGAAGTGGGAAAGGAACATCCAAATCATAATAAGCATCCAAATGCCAGAAAGAAAAATTGTAAGTCAAATAACACAGATGCTGTTAACAATATAGGCATTTTAAAATAAATAGATAACAGAAAGAAATATGTTACGACATATGAAATGAAAAAAGAATGTGCACTGCAATCTGATGACATGTACATAAATATGCATAGATTATTTTCTTATACAGGGAAAATATATATATTGGTTACTGAAATTATCCAGAAAGTGCACTATTAGAAATTAAGACTGCAAAGTCTGCAATCAAACATGCAAAACTGGTATGTACTAGACATTGTACCATGACAGTGGCAGGCAATGAACCATGACATAATTACCACAAGTTAAAAATTATATTGTAGAAAACTATGCCAAAATTTTTTGAGAAAGAGAAAGAGAAGAGAGAACATCCACATGCATAATAAAAAATGAAGTTTGACGCAGTGAAAACTTCAGGAATTATTCAACTCTAATCTGAAGCTGTATAGAAGCCAAAAGCCTCGAATTAACCTGCCAGACCTACAGTAACCCATGCTGTTAGTATTGGAGTGCTTACTGCCTGCCAAAGAACCCAGCACTAAGCACTGTGTAGAGTCATCCTGAGTCAAACTTCTTCACAGACACTGCACACATTTAAGATACCTTCTCAGATAATGCAGATCTCTTTCATCTGCACCAGTCAAGTAATAATGTACTAATATTTCTATAGTTTTCAGGACTCACCTTGGGTGGCATATACAACTGACTTTACACCATGAATCCAAATTCTGCCCTCTATGGCTCATGAAACATAGTCCTGAGCAACCATAGGCACTCTACATCCAAAACATTCTACAGTCAGCACTTATTTCAGAGAACAAAAGGTTTCTCCTTCACACATGTTGCAAGAATTACATGAGAGATGTACACACTGTTTATCATCAACCCTTCCATTCCTGACTAAATTTATAGGGGAGCTAGGAAAAAACATCTGCAAGGTCACTTGGGTGATGCAGAGACTATATATTTGAGACTACACAGACTTAGGTCATCTCGCTGAGTAGAAGCAGCTTTAGTGTTTTGCTAGATGACTGCCGCCTGTCAGTGCATAGGTGCAAGATACCCATTTTCATCATCTGGAGTGATCGGTTTCACCAACAGGAGATAATGGGGGCTTTCCTCGCAGAGGTGCTGGGGGCAAGCTGAATGAATTAGAAGGATTTACATCCTTTCTGTCAGGACATACCCAAAATAGTTATAGGATAACACTCCATGACCAAGTCCCTCATTTATCAATCCCACATTCTTTCTCCACTTCTCTTCACTATCTGCTTGCAACAGCAAGACATGCTCATACAGCACAGGTCCCAGAGGAAGTAGTATTCACATGATGCAAACTTTGCCTTCCCCTTCGATGCCTAGGATAGCCTAACGTTTGGAGAAAATCAGCTCATGAATGAAGAACAGCTTATTGAAGTTGAACCTAAATGAAATACAGATAAAGTTGATGTTCAGGCAAAAATCACTTTGAGAAGCGGTGTTTATCACAGTTTCGTTTGGCTGCGTGTATAAAATTTACTCTTCCTCAGTACAGTCTGTAACTTTGTCTCTGTTGAGTTCTGCACTACCATAGCTACGCTGGTATCTTTAAAAAAACCCATTATGTACCTGTACATAAGTTATTTTGTAATGGCTTCCACAGAAGCACAGACCAGCATAAATGCCACCATCTTTCATGCCCGGTGCAAGGTGCATTACCCTTAAGTTATGTTGGAGATGACAAGTACAAAGGCATGGATATCTTTCCAAAGTAAATGGAAACAAATTAAAATCCAGTCAAAAGAAAACGTTACACGCCATATGTCATAGAAGGAACAAACCAGACACGATAGATGTTAGTCATATGTTAGAAAATTCTAGGTATAACAGCAGCAGTTGAATAGAATCAGACATCTGAAAGTCACTGCAAACTGCAAAACACTTTTGATTTCATATAAATAAAATACCTTCGTCCTTCCTCCAGTTCAATCCTTCAATAGAAGGAATGAAGGAAAGCATTACTCACATTGCAATACAGTAAAGAATCAGGCCCTAAGCCCTGCTCCTCAAAATAGTAGGTATTTGGATTTTCTGTACATATCTCAAGACTGCAAAAAGGTGAAAGAATAGCAGAGAAGTTAGCATTTCTTTCTCTGCATATGTAAAAACTGATTTTATTTTATGTGACAATGTATTTGTAGAGTAAAAAGTTAGAGTGTCTTTTTATTGCTTAATATTTTACTTTCCAGATTACTTGATCAGTGTTTATATACAGAGGTACTAAATCAGCTGTTTAGTAAAGGTTAGGAAATTTATTAGTCTCTTTAGCATTAAAACATTTTCCTAAATATAAAAGTATAATTACTTCCAAAATTTAAGTATCAAGTAAGGTATTCAGTCATTTTGGACAAGTGATGTAGGAGCTCAGTAACCCATGGAAATATGTGTATCACTGCTATGTGAACAAATGGAAAAGAAAAAGTAGCAAATAAGCTTTTTGCATTCAGAAGCAAATATTTAATTGTGTTAAATTATCTTCACTGAAAGAAAATTAGCAACCAGCATAGAAAAATGTGGTGAGAATTCTCTTATGCATATAATCGCATAGTATTCACCAATAGCTAACTGTATCTTAGCCTTGGCATATATTATTTCTGTTAATATAATAAAAATAGCTATAACGTTTTGCTCTCTCTTTTTCATGTATTCCCTACAAAGCACCACTGGTGGGCAGCAGCCAAGTGCAATGTGGGTGCGAGAGATTGCAAGATCAAAATGAAACTTCACTAATCAGTACAAAAAAATTACATAAACCAGAGAGATCACAGTGTAGGGTAAGGGGGTTCCTGCTCTCAGACGTTCTGCTTCAAAAATTCATCAGGTTGCTCTCTAAAAGTTGAGCTGGCCATGGAAGTAATTCTAAAACTGATATCACAAACATCAGAAAAAGACACTGAAGCAGTAAAATTCAGAGTAAAATAGCAGTGATTTCAGTCACTTCAGATGGCACAGTGCTTTCCATTTTTAAAGGTATTTTCACCAAAAATGTAGGTGTCGTGTATTGTCAGTAAATTGTTGGAATAGTGGCCTGAACTTGTCAAGTCTTAAAAAGTTAGAGGTGCAGGAGAAATCAGAAAAGATAAAAATATTTTTAAATTTTATGAATTCAAGGTACAATGGTAAGAGAAAATGCACAGTGGCATACCAGGCATAGCTGTCAAAAAAGGTGAGGAAAATTCCACTCATTTTGCCATTGAAGTGTTGTCTGATATCAGGGAAGCATTTGTCCTACATATGTAAACTGAAATCTCTCTGGAACCTTTAGAGCTTTTATTTGCTCAGCACGAAGGTGTCCTGTACTTGAAGGGTACTGCTAGGCACCACAGCAATGTCCAAATCCAAGAGTATCCATTAAATTAGATACCTTATAAATAACTCTTACTTATTGCTATAAATAATTATTTTTAAGCCATAGTTGCTGGTTTTATTGCTGCTACTGATTTGGATAGAACTGTACATGGAGGGAGAGAAGCTTTCTTCCTCTCATTCACTTGCATTCATGCTCTTCAGGTTAATCACTAAAGCTGACGTTCTCATGCTTCATTTGTTATGTTCTACTCAAGTCTATTCTAACAATGAAAACCTTCTTGAACCACAGGCAGCAGAGTGTAACAGAGACATCATGCACCATGCGACTATCTTTTAAATCTGCCCTTGCTGTGGATATGATGACTCTGACTATTTTTTTCTTTAAAAGAAGGAAAATCCATCTGTACAATCTATCTGTATCATTAACATGTGTCAATGCTTTTAAAACACACCCATTTCCCAAAGTTAAAGAAAAATTTGTTATACCTGTCTGATAATAGTCCCTCCTGCAGCTATTTCATTATGTAGTTCACTCTCTATTTTCTGTCCTCAGATTATATGCAGTGGGGACAGCCCTCTCCACTACCTTTTACAGATGAAGCTATTCCTGATGTCCCTCTCCTCTGCTGCAGCTGCTATGAATAGAGTTTCCTCCTTTTGAATGATGGCTCAGCAAGTCTTCTTGGAGAGACCCAAGACTTCTGAAAGATGTATGTTTAGGATTGAGTTTAGTTGACTGACATTAGTATCTGCAATGTCGTTAGCTTCAACTGAAGCCTTTTCAGCATTCGTGAAGTATCTCTTGTGTTTCTAGACAAATTGGAATTAATGCTTCACTTTCACTGTGTAGATATCTAGCAGTATCTCTGTCTTCTAATGCCATGAATCTTAGAGAAAGTTAGCCACATTTAGCTAAAATCAGCAGAATTCAACATTTGAAGAGATAGAGGAAAGATATGTCAGCAGATAGGCACACATCACATCACCTAGGAAACTCATAAAGCTTGAAAACATGCACATGACAAGAAAATTTCACAGTGGTGCAGTGAATGCTTCCATTGTGGAAACTTGAGCGATGGAAAGGTCTTGCTAAATGCATTTTCTGAAGACTATTTCTTCTTGGCTCTCTCTCTGGTTCCCACAAAGCTAGATTTAATTCCATGTCAGGTTTTTGCACTCTACTGGGAGGTTTTCTGGTTTTAGAGAACAGTTGAAAGAATCCAAACCATCTCCTGTTCCAGTGGGTGAGTCCCTGACTGTGTAGTACTTTAAAAATCATAGGAGAATATCCAGTGAGCAAACTTCTGAGGCTAACTGCTAGATCTGGAGGTTATAGTGAAGAATGATGGCACAGTTCTCTTCTTCTGCCACAGATGCTCTGAACAGCTTTTGATGCTTCCAGTAGAACTTCTGCAGATGCTCTTTTGGTAGCAGCATTAACCTCCCTATTTTGAATGAATCAACATAAGTCAGCAATGCATGCTTTCAGCCCAGAAAGCCAACCATATCCTGGGCTGCATCAAAAGCAGTGTGACCAGCAAGCCAAGGGATGTAATTCTATTCTTCTAATCTGATCTGGTGAGACCCCACCTGGAATAATGCATCCAGCTCTTGGGTCCCCGGTACAAGAAAGTACAAGAAAGATATTGAGATGTTGGAGTAAGTCCAGAGGGGCAAAAAAGTAGTCAGAGGGCTTGAGCACATTTCTTGTGAAGACAGGCTGAGACAGTTGGACTTGTTCAGCCTGGAGAAGAGAAGGCTTGGGGAAGACCTTATTGCAGCCTTCCTGTACCTGAAGGGGCCTGCAGGAAAGCTGGAGAGGGGCTGTTTATTGTGGAGTATAGTGTTAGCACAAGGGCCAATGAGTAAAAGTGGGTAGATTTAGATTAGACATTAGGAAGAAATTCTTCCCTGTGAGGGTGGTGAGGCCCTGGCACAGGCTCTCCAGAGAAGCTGTGGCTGCCCCCTCCCTCGCAGTGTTCAAGGCTAGGTTAGATGGGGCTTTGGGCAACCTGGTCTAGTGGAGGGTGTCCCTGCCCATGGCAGGGGGTTGGAACTAGATGGTCTTGGAGGTCCCTTGCAACCCAAACCAGTCTGTGATTCTATGATCTGCAATGGACCAAAATTAACCATGACTATGCCAAAATCAAGAGCATATATGTGTTATTACTACAAAGTAACAGTGATTTCTTTGTTAAATAAATCCCTTTTAGTTAAATGGAGAGGTTAAAATCATCTCCATATTGTCTATTCACACTGCAGTTAAAGCATCCTTAAAGCAGTGTAGATCAATGACACATCTAGGCCTGGACGGAGCTCTGACCTTGTTTCTGAAGAGCAGTATTCTGTACTCACTGTTTGTGATCATCTAAACTATCCAATATTACTTCTGTTCTGGACTGAAAGCCCTCACAAACTTATTGGGAGATGCAATGATCTTTGGCACAAATTTCTAAAAATATGATGTCAATAAATTTGAGCTATTAGATTCCAGTATTAGGAATCATGACTCCATATATGCAATAATGTATTTTTACTAAATAGGAGCATGGCAAATAGCAGATATCCTATGAGGGAGGTGCAAGTAGGTTCTCTTAATTTTATTTTTATTTTAATACATTTTAAAATAACTTTTTTTTCATAGAATGTTTTTAACTGGCCAATATAGTGTATTAATACATTCTCCAAATTTGAAGCAAATAAGCATAATCAAGTTCTTTCTCCTGCTATTACTGAAACTATGGCATATAATACTTTGTGTACACTGCTCAAGATTTATCTTAAAAATACATATTGTAAGTTTAGCAACACAACTCTACTACAAAGTGATTGTTTCTAATGACTCTGGCACAAAACACCCCTCCTGTTTGTAGCCGTATTTGTTCATGGACAGTTTACATCCTCGTTACTCCTGTGTGAACCTTGTCCTTTGCTTCTCTCACCCTTTCTCCTTAGTGCTTATCACCATCCGTTGATATTTTTATGCAAAACCTATCTCTGCTTTCATTTGGCTAGACTACATGTAACAAGCTTATTTTGGCTTCTGTTATGCTGTAGGTCCAACGTTTCCCTGATCATCCCCATGTATGTTCTAATGTTAATTTTTCTCTTGAACATGGCTATCCAGCATCCATATCATGTTTGTAGCTATTAATGTGATCAACTATTATACTCATATATGTCTTCTCCTTTCTTATTTCCAACTGGTGAATAACAAAGTTATGGAAATTCTTTATATCAGTACTCCAAAAGCATTACTTTGCTTTCTGTAATATTATGTAGTATAATTTATTTCTATTTCCGTTGCTTCGAGTCTCAAGACATTTTGGTTCTTCCTGTATGCCAGTTTAATCCTTCATCATGTTGACAGCACCTCATGTCATCAGCATATTTTATCATTTTAACATATTTTGTTTCATGACAAAAGGATTCAATAAGATCTGTGCTTAAAGATATTCCCTCCTGCTTCAAAAGTTCTTCTATTTTTATTCTCTGGATCTACTGTGGCGAGTCAGTTCATCTCAAGTTTTCTCAAAGACTTATTTCTTCAGGCTGTCAGTATAAAGCTCTGTTGTCTCTCCTTTCATTTTACTATCTTTTTCATCCCTTAAATAAGGGATCTTATTGTGCCAACCTTTCAAGACACCTCTAGCATCAGGGCTCAAAATTGTCCCACTCATATTAGGTCGGTGACCTGATAATATTTTTAAGGGTGCCATACTTCTCTCCACAACTTCTATTTCAACTTGTTAAAGGAATTTAGCTTCTGACCCTGATGGTTATTAAGAAAAAAATAACTGACTACAGAGATACCTGCTTTAGGTCCTTGAGTTATTCTCTCCTTTGAGTCTAGTAGTACTATTTAAGTATCTTGGTATGATGATTAAAATAACAACCATTTTACAATCATAAAATTGCTTCAAATAAAAGATCAGAGAAGGAGGGGAACAGATTGTCTTGTGAAGGGCCCATTTTTATGTATGGTGCTCAGCTTGGTGCTTCTTGCAGCTGATGCTCAGAAAAATGTTAGCTCTTGTTCCATCTCCCAAAACCTAGGAAAAAGCTAGAGAAAGGAAAAGCCACAGGGAATACTGTGCCCAACACACTGGTACATTTATATATATCTGCAGGTATGATTTTTCGCCAGATCAGCATTTTGCAAGTGACATTCAGACTCAGAAAGCAGTCATTATTGAATCATTTTTTATCACTTTTCTTTACAGCAAGCTTGGAAATAGTCTCCTTTGCAAATTTCACAGGTCTCTGAGCCCAGAGACCTTAAGCATCTGTGTACATTTCCCATATCCTAAACCATATTTTCTGGGTGGCAGCAAGCCTCAGGAGCCTAGCAAAGCACATACCGTCATACCTCTAACATCAGTAACCAGTGACATCTCAAATTGCACCAATTTAGTTTGTGGGCAAAACCTGGGATGGTACAATTACTTTCATCCCCTTGTCTCAGATTCCAGCCCTCATGAGCATGTAGCTTGGAGAACAACTTTGTCTTTCTCTCCCAGAATAGCCTTATGCTTTTCCTGTAGGAGACACACATGTTCTTTAGGCAGGAAAAAAACTTCTACTTCCTCTGCTTTGTTTTTAGGGGTTTTGTTGTTGATATTTATGGGGTTTTAAATCAAAAAGAGATGAGGTAAAATACTCACATACTTATCTATCTCGTTGAGTTGTGTTTTGCATCAACATTTCACTGTGGGTGAAATATCAAGATTAAGAAATTGTGCATCCAGTTAAATTTGACACTAGCTGACCAAATCCCACTTAATTCTGAATGTATATATTTTGCATTTTATTTGGTCAATGAATGCCAGCTGTACAGACTGTAGTAGACCAAATTGAGATTATGACATCATGAGTACAAAATATAGAATTACAAATATCTCTACCACATACATCTTCATTTAGGTAGTGTATTTTCTAGCAACTGAACTTTGATAAATACAACTTCTTCAAGTAAAATGAACTGCATTTTTTCATATTTAATATAAGTACTCGATCATGATGTTGCAAAATCTTAAGTAAACAACTTCCAGTCCAATCATTCCTTACTCTCTAAAGATGCCATTTTAAACTCACTTAACATCTAATTCAATAATATTGCCTAGCTTGACAAAAGACTAGCACCAAGAAGATCTTGCACAAAATTTCTTGTGACAATGAAGTGTGGAAGTTATTAATTTAAGACATACATAAATATTTTCAGCTTATCATATTACTATATACAGGTTAAGAAAACTATGTTGAATTTGCATTACAAGTGCAATCACATATAGATAGCCTAGCTGTTACATGTTGAGTTTTTCTGGGGTGTGAGAGAAGAGATACTACAACTTTTTTCTTGCCAATGTCTGTCTAGACATTTATCTATACTCCCACTAACAGTTTTGTTACACTATATAAAACCAACTCAGTGAAATACCTGAACAGGAGCAATTTGACTTCATCAGGTTAGATTTCCACATTAATACAGAAAGAAAAGATATATCTGCCCATTTTCAGAGATGATATTTTGATTACACATTATGAGTCTACTTCGTACATGGATAGCTATGATGTGCAAAATACTTTACAGACAAATGAATCACAAAGCTAAAAATGCTATTTCATTACTGAATGCTGTGTACTATTTACAACTCAGTATGATTCTTTCTCAAGTCACCTACAAAGGAAATACCTCTGCTTGGGAATGAACTTATTCTCTAGTTGCCATCTCAGCTAGAGACTTATATGTCTTAATTATCCAAGGTTTGCCTACACTAACAAACAGTGCCGCACTATAGGTGCAGACCTGCAGAACAAAAGAATCTATGCTGAAGACATGACCTACCTGTCATGTCTCACAGTCATTTTGGGGTCACTTCTTCAGAGAAGCTCTATGACTGTTGAACAACCTGGTGGGTATTAGTGGTTGCAGCTTACAAGGTACACTCCTGGAGTGCACCTTCTGGCTTAATTTCATCCAACATTTAGTCCAGGTGCTTTGAGATACTTGTCAAAGCATGGTAAGAGATTGTGATGTAAAGTAAAACTTTAGTTTGACATAAGTCATAAAAAGCCTTAAGGAAAAGAAAAGATGAGAATAAAACACCTATTCATAAAAAATGTGTATACTTTTCACATTGCATCACAAGTAAGCTAGGCCACTTTTTGCAGGAAATGAAGAATAAAACATTTTTATACATGTAAAATGAAATATATATAAATATTATTCAAATATTCATTATGATCACAGGATTGACTGTTACTGAAATGTCTGAGATATAAGTCTGTGTTCTTCAAAATTAGGATAAATGTTTGGTCTTTATGGAGTTGAAGACATTACATTTAGTATTCTAAGCTTTTATATACATATATATACACATAAACTTTTTTTATATATATATATGCTTACTCCTGAAAAAAGACCAGACATTGGGAAAATTCAACTAATTAAATCCTTATCTTCTTCCTACTCAATATTGCTAGGAGTCTACACTGAGGAAAAAATATACTGCCAAGATTTATTCACTGAGCATTTAAACCTGGCAATGATGGCCAGTTAAACTCTAATTTTAATATATATGTGTTAAGCAAAGTTAATCTTACAGTTCACCTATGACCTCTGCTGAAGAACTAATATGTCAAAAATCATAAATTCTTTTGTCTAAACTATAACTAGAGTTTGTTAACATGTCTGTGTGTCTGTGCATCCCCTCCCTGCAGAGCACAAGGACTCAAGCTTAACTTCCATAGTTAGTTTTCTTGCATCCTGTGCTAACAGCAAAACACTTAACAATGTGACAAGGACAATACTGTTAAAAGCATCTAACAGCCTAATAAATGTGAAGTATCATTCTGAAGACCCTAAGATGTCATGACATTTTCAGAATACCCACTGCCCTTCTGTTTCTGTTTATACAGTTTGAATGTGAGAATAACAGCTACAGAAACCTCAGTGGGCAGCCCTGCCTCCCACTTGAAACATCATTAACAGCCAACTGGGAACTTCATCCATAGCTTTGTACAGCTACGTCTTGCAAACTTCTTAGGAGGAAGTCTCCAGTTGCTCAGGATGTTCTGCCCCAATGTTGCACTAGTCTCCCAAGGCATAAGGACTACCATTTGTCTCGTCACTCCCTCAATGTCATCCCAATAACATCCCTTGGGTGGTGGGATGCCATCCCTGCATGGCTTGCTCTGGCTGCTTTTTGCCTATCTGTACAGTACCTTCAGCTGTATTGATTGCACCTTAGTTCTCCACCTCCCTCTCTTTATCATTCCTGATATTGCATTTCCTACTGCATTGATGCTTCCCTAAAGAGAGTGTTCTGCCTCTTACCTGAAAGGTGGTGAGAAAAACCCATTTAATTTCCAGCACCTTTCATTAGATCATGAGCTTTTATGCAGTTTGATCTACTGCTGCAATCACTGAATTTTGACCAGGGTTCTGGGAGCCTGCTGTAGAGGCTCTAAGTAATTGAGTACTACTACAGATTGAGGAAGGTTCTTCAAGCAATTAATTACCTTTACTATAAAAAAAAAAAAAAAGATTTCTAGGTTCTGTTTGTTTAGTTTCAAATTCTAATGACTGTGGCTTGCTACACATTTTTCACACAGGTTAAAGAACTGAAAATCTGTCCCACATGAATGTCCCAGCTCCATTTTGGGAAGAACACAGTAGATTGAGATTTTACTTCTTCCTTCATCTAAGGCAATATTCCCAGGTCTTGAGTCAGGTATAGGGGCTGTCCCTTACAAGGCACTACATTTTCTAATATTCCTCTTGCTATCCTCTTGTTGAAAGCGAAAAATCAGTGGTGATTGATATACTTATGGGTAGCCTGAACACCCATAGGGCATAAAAGGCAGGCCAGTTTGGGTGACATAGTCGTGGGCGTGTACTACAGGCCCCCTGATCAAGAGGAACGGGTTGATAATGAATTTTATAAGCAATTGGAAGTAGCCTCAAGATCGCAGGCGCTGGTCCTTATGGGGGACTTCAACTACCCAGATATTTGCTGGGCAAGCAATACGGCCAGTCGTATGCAGTCCAGACAATTTCTGCAGTATATGGAAGACAACTTCCTGATACAGATGGTGCAGGAACCTACTAGGGGAGGGCGGATGCTTGACCTTGTTTTTACTAACAAGGACGGGCTCGTCAGTGAAGTGAAGGTCGGGGGCAGCTTAGGACAAAGCAACCATGAAATGGTCGAGTTCAAGATCCTGAGTGGAAGAGGCAAGCCAAAAAGTAGGATAGCTACCCTGAATTTTGGAAGAGCTAACTTTGATCTCCTCCGAAATCAAATAGGGGCTATCCCATGGGCTGCTCTGTTTGAAGGAATGGGAGCCTGCGAGTGCTGGCTAACATTCAAACAGCACTTCTTCCAAGCGCAGAATAGGTGCATCCCTTTGAGTAAGAAATCGGGAAAGAGAGGTAGAAGACCTGCGTGGATAAGCAGGGAACTTATGAGTAAACTCAAAGGGAAGCAGAAAACCTATAAACTGTGGAAACAGGGTCTGAGATCATGGGATGAATATAAGGATGTTGCCAGGGCCTGTAGGGATGCAACTAGGAGGGCTAAGGCCTGCTTAGAAATTAAGCTGGCAAGGGACATAAAGGACAACAAAAAGAGCTTTTTCAGGTATGTAAATAGTAAAAGGATGACCAGGGATAATGTAGGTCCCTTGTTGAATGAGGCGGGTGTCTTGGTGACGGGAGATGATGAGAAGGTGGAGATACTTAATGCCTTCTTTGCCTCGGTCTTTACTCCGAAGGCTTCTCAGGACTCACAGATCCCAGATGAAAGAAGGAGTGGTTGGGGAACGAATGGCTCCCCTCTAGTAGAGGTAGGGGTGGTCCAGGAGCGACTCAAAGGAATGGATGCACACAAATCCATGGGCCCGGATGGGATACACCCACGTGTGCTGAGAGAGCTGGCGGAGGTGATTGCGGAGCCGCTCTCTATCATCTTTGACAGATCCTGGACTACAGGAGAAGTGCCTGAAGATTGGAGGATAGCCAATGTCACTCCAGTCTTTAAAAAAGGCAAGAAGGAGGATCCCAGTAACTATAGGCCAGTCAGCCTCACCTCTGTCCCTGGAAAGGTGATGGAACAGCTTGTTTTGGATGCCATCTCCAAACAACTGGAAGAGAAGAAGGTCATGAGGAATAGTCAGCATGGATTCACCAAGGGGAGATCGTGCTCGACCAATCTCATAGCCTTCTATGATGTTATTACCAACTGGGTGGATGGAGGGAGAGCAGTGGATGTCATCTACCTCGACTTTAGCAAGGCTTTCGATACTGTCTCCCACAACATCCTGATAGAGAAGCTGAGGAAACAAGGGATAGACGAGTGGACAGTGAGGTGGGTTGAGAACTGGCTGTCAGACCGGGCTCAGAGGGTCGTGATCAGTGGAGTAGAATCTGAATGGAGGCCTGTGACTAGCGGTGTTCCCCAGGGCTCAGTGTTGGGTCCAGTCCTGTTTAATATCTTCATTGACGACCTTGATGAGGGAATAGCATCCACCCTCAGCAAGTATGCCGATGATACAAAACTGGGAGGAGTGGCTGACACGCAGGAACACTGCGCTGCCATCCAGCGAGACCTGGACAGACTGGAGAGCTGGGCAGGGAGAAATCTAATGAAATTCAACAAAAGCAAGTGTAAAGTCTTGCACCTGGGGAGGAATAACCGACTGTATCAGTACAGGCTGGGGGATGACCTGTTGGAGAAGAGCTCTATGGAGAAGGACCTAGGGGTCCTGGTTGATGACAGGTTGGCTATGAGCCAGCAGTGTGCCCTGGTGGCCAAGAGAGCCAATGGGATCCTGGGATGCATCAGGAAGAGTGTGTCCAGCAGGTCGAAGGAAGTGATCCTCCCCCTCTACTCTGCATTGGTCAGGCCCCACCTGGAATACTGTGTCCAGTTCTGGGCTCCCTGGTATAGAAAAGACAGGGACCTTCTGGAGAGAGTCCAGAGAAGGGCGACAAAGATGATTAGGGGTCTGGAACATCTCCCCTATGAGGAAAGGTTGAGTGAGCTGGGTCTGTTCAGCCTGGAAAAAAGAAGACTTAGGGGGGACCTAATTAGTGTTTACAAGTATCTTAGACATGGGTGGCAGGGGGAATTGGCCAGCCCCTTTTCAGTGGTCAGTGGGGACAGGACTAGGGGCAATGGCTGTAAGCTGGAGCACAGGAAGTTCCGCACCAACATGCGGAAGAACTTTTTCACAGTGAGGGTGACAGAGCAGTGGAATAGGCTGCCCAGGGAGGTGGTGGAGTCTCCTTCTCTGGAGATATTCAAGTCTCGTCTGGACGCCTATCTATGTAATATGAGATAGGGAGCCTGCTTTGGCAGGGGGGTTGGACCCGAAGATCTCTTGAGGTCCCTTCCAACCCCTAAGATTCTGTGATTCTGTGATTCTGTGATAAGATTAACAGAAGGTCTTTGTAAATACTTTAAAGAAAGGTTTATAAAATACACTCCTGTTAGGAAAACTAAAGTAGGTCCTCCTTACTTCAGCAGTACAGGCACATTTTTTATCAGGTGAGTGGCAGAGGGGTTTAAGCAGAGCTATCCAAGTATCGTTTTCTGGCCCAAATGGTGTACTAGGAAGTTTTGGAAGAGTCATGAGAGAGTCTTGGCTACAGAACATTTAGGAATCACAGGCGCCTTTTGGCTTTACATCTATGAATTACAAAAGTACATACAATCAGCTGTGAAAGACATTCCATTTCTGTAATATAAATGAAATAGCAAGAAGGAAAATAATACAACTTCTTCCTTTCCCACAAAACCTATAAGGCTTGATGCCAAAAGGCTGTAAGGATTTTATTGCTTAAATAACTGACTGCAGGGATCTGGACTCTGCAACATGTTTATTCTGATGTAAAGCCAACAACTTTTTTCTGAAAACCTAGGAAAATACCCATCTTTCTCCTGACAAAGCAGTTAACTGCCCTCTGCCTAGAATGGTCATAAAATGGTATTTTACACAAGGTCATGAGAAAGCAGAAGAGCAGGACTCTGTATACTCCTGTGTCGCACCAATGAGGGTAATCCAATCTCTTCCCTAAACCAAGAGCAGCCTATTCCTTAGCTGTCACTTAGGCTTGATTTGTTCCAAGACAGGCATGAGGTTTGTGGGTTTCCTCCTGACTGCAGCCTTGTTAACATGTTTGCAATCTCAATAGAATGTTTGCATTTCCATCCTTAACATCAAAGTATGAGGTTTAAAAACAATTTTTAAAATGAAAACTTAGACATCATCCAAGACTTGGGAAGTAGTGTTTTGGGTATAAGTTTTTACCTTAACCTAGACAAACTCCAGAGTAAATCCAAATACTTCCATAAAGAATGATGCCAGTTACCACTGACATTTTGTGAAGGGCATCTGCTCATATTTTATGTAGCTGCAGAGTCTCACCCACAAAACCTGTTCTGTATGTCAGGTCACTTCAGCTTCTCAAGCAGGTGGACCTCGGTTTGTAGATGGAATGTGGCACAGTGCCCTCATCTATTTTCTTTCAATAGAAATCCCATGGGGAAGAAAATCTGATCCAGGAAAAAACAGGCATAGAGGAACCTTATTACCGATTCACCTCTCTGAATAGAATTCCACATTTACCAGTCTGGCAATATCCAGAGTTAAGCACACGGCCTTTTAAATCAGATTGCCGTTGATTGTGTCTGGATTTGGATGCTAGTTGCAATCAACCTTTAAATTCTTTTTGTGCAGGGGACATCTTTTAACCCACAAGGTACAGGTTGAAGTGAAGTGGCCTGGAGATGTCTACAGACTGAAGTGGTTCCACTGATTGAAACTTATAGTCACTAACTGGTCATACTGTTGTTTCAGAAAAGGCTAAGTAATGATTTCCCTGTCTGAAAGTGCACACGTCATGAAGGACCAAGGTTTTGAAGATATAGCTCAGACATTTCCATTATCCTGCACCGTTACCTATGTATCTAACTATCTGTATTCTGGGTTATAGTAACAGGACTATAACCTGTAGGCCAAGGGAAGTATTTTCATTTTTCCTCCACAATTTTTCCTCCAGATTACTGAGTCTGGTTTGGGGCTCAGAAAATAAAAATGTTGATTGAATGAAAAGGGTAGAGCAAGGAGACCACCAAGATGGTCAGAAGCTGGAGGACTTGTCCTTTAAGAAGAGGCTGAGGAAATAGAATTTGTTCAGTTTGGGGAAAAGACAGCTTTGAGGCGACCCAATAGTTCAAAGTCCAGCACCTAAGAAGAAATTTTTGAGGCGATAAAAACAGACTTTTCTCAGTGGTGTATGGTGGGAGGATAAGAGCCAAAGACGTAAATTGAAACAGAAGTTCAGTTAAGAAAAGGCTAAGAAAACCTAATACTTGAGCACTTCATCATTTTCAAGACCAAATCACACCCTGAGCACACCAGTCTGAACTCATACCTGACCCTGTTTTGACCAGGGTGTTGGACTAGAGCCATTTTGAAGTTCTTTCTTATCTACATTACACTGTAAGCCTAATATTCTGTGTTGTAACTCAGACAGTTTTCACAGCTTCATCTTAATGCTTCATATCTGGACATAAATAGAATAATTACAGATGAAACTGGACTCTGACCCATAATGGTTACAGCTACATTTTTCACAGAGGATTTTTTTACCAAACTAAAAAATAAAGTATCATCTGTTAAACATGGAAGATGCTATACTCTATTTAATGTTCAGATTGAATTCCATCTTTGAACAACTTTTCTATTAGTAGACAGAACTGAATTCCTGGTTTATGTGTCAAGAGTTGCATAGAAAATTCAAACATTACCACAGATGGTGGGTATGTTTGTGTGACCATTTGTAATGTGATAGTTTGTGGGTCACTCCACAATAAATGGGCGTCTGGAATGGCCATTAAAATTTGTCAAAATTATTACACATCTTCAAATGATGGTGGGGATGGGTGGGTTAGAATTTAACCTCAGTAATAAGATCCATCTATAACTGGCAGAGGCTGTAACAATGCTCCAGCTGTGCCAAACCAAAAGCAAGTATCTTCCACAGTGCCAAAAGTAAACAAGCTAGCTGAAGCTCTGCTCTCAGAGGAGAAAGCCCTGAATCAAGTAGGATGTGAAGGAAACTGAGTAGCCTTAGCAGAATAAAGAAAGTCTTTCTGCAGATAAAACCTGGCTAAGAAGCAGAACAGAGAAAGTAGAAATATGAGATAAGTTTTCAACATGGAGAGGAGTAATTTGTGGAGTTAAAAATAGTCAGTACTGGGACTATGCTGATAAATCTGTTTGGAATTGACCCAGAGCTGAGGGAAAACTCTGAAGTGATTGGTGGTTTGCCTGCTGTCTCATGGGAAGCAGGTGGCACTAGTCCTTCTTCCTCTTCTGCCCACTGCCAGAAGGCAGGATTCTGGCATTAATTCTTTGGTCTTATCCAGTAGGGATGGATCTTTTGATATATCACATAGAGATACAAACTATATGAGAAAAAAAACCCCTAAACTAAATTTAAACTCATGCAGAGTGAGACTAGAAGAGCAATCAAATGGAAAAGATGGTCAGGCAGGTTTGCTTTTGCACAGTAATCTTTTAATGCATGCTTCTTTGCCTTATTGGCAACCTTTCTACTTCAGCTACACAAAAGAGCTTCTGCTGGCAGTAAGTACAAAATACTATAATCCAAGAACACAAAATAATATAATCCAAGCAACCATTTTAAAAATAATTTTTTTAAAGTCCTCAATGAACCACAATTGTAAGTCAGACCCCATCAAGTTCACAGACCAATTACAGAAGATAGTTGTTTACTGTGAAGATTAGACAGGTGTCTTCTGTGATGCATGGGACAGCAAAGAGACAAACGAGTTAGAGGTGGTAGCAGGAGTAAAGGAGGTTGCAAGTACCATGCTGAGGGGTGAAAAGTACCATCAACTTGGTGCTGAGACACAAGAAAAGAATTTCTGTGAGCTGTTTTATGCCATTTCCTTGAATGTCTTAAGTGAAGCCAGCCAAACCTCCCTTAGAGCAGTAATGTGTCCTCACAGTGCTGGGTGTTAGTGTTTTCCAACACAGTCAGGTCAGCGAGAAGGCGAGAATTTTTCAGACTCTGAACAAACACAGCTATGCCAGGAGAACTCTTAGTGCAAACCTGACCCAGGAGATTTCATAGGCAATGGATGGGTTTTTGTCTCAGCAGCCACTCTAGCTTGATTATTCCATTTCTACACATGGGGGGAAAAAAGGTCACCAGCTTATTACATGCTATTAATGTTAAATAACAACAATAAGGGAAAAAAAGCAACACCTCATTTGTTAATATGATATCTTTTCTACACCTGACACAATACAGGGAAACTGAAGGGCTAAATCTTTGATATTACATATTTACAAGCTTCGCAGATCAAACTCAAATGCTATTTCAACTGTACTTCACCTAGAGCAAGAAATGTCTAGGCAGATAGCCCAGAGCATATTTAGAGCTGCCCTGCAGTCAGTGAGACACATGAAGTGAGTATACAATGTCAAAGTACTGTAAAAATAAGTCAACTAGAATATAATTGGCTTGGATCATAGGTCTACAGGGCTAAGGCAGCTGAGCCATTGGTAAATTACACAGTCATTTTTACTTGATTTCCTGTTTCTTCAACTCTGAAGTGATAATTCTGTTGAAGATGATAAAGACTGTTGAGGAGATTTTATTTAATACAGATGGACATGTTAATGCAGAGTGATCTACCCATCCCTCCAATTAGCCTACTAGGTGCAGCTTGATATAAAGCAGAGACTGGAGCCCTGAGGACATAAAGCAAGACAGGGAGAGCAACATAGCTCAGCATGTTTTCAGGAAATCCAATTATTTGTCTGAAGCTTTGAATTCAAAAGTGGATTCAGAAAGTCCTAAAGCAATTATGATTTGCACTGAAAGAGACTGGCTAAAGCCAGCAGCTAAACGTTTGTATTGTTTTTGGCTTGTGCGCTCCATTTATACAGTAAGACCCTTTAGCAGAATCACTTCAGCATGTAACTGAAATGAGTTTAGTTTTCAATAGGATTCTTTTTTCAAATAAGTTGATAAGAAACACATCAGTTTCCTTATTCTTTACTGCAGACAGAGCGGCTCAGAAACAATTCTGGATTTCAAAAATTATTTGAAAACATTTATGAGCTTTAAAGACAGTATTGTGTTAAATATCTTGCACGAGATGATAATGCTAAAACATTTGCCTGGGTGTCTACCCTTCAGTTTGCCCAACATGCTTCTTTATAAGCTAGCGTGTATGTTCTGTGCCAACATGATCTGAGGAGGGAAACGTACAAACAAGATATTGAAATGCTTTTTGCTTGATATGTTCACCAGTTATCTGGGTGGTAAAACCCCAAAATATTTGTAACGGTATTCTCTGCATATTTTAATATTTTTATCACCACCAAGTACTCTGTATTTCTGAACCCCCTCCTAGCAATTTGTATACTTAAATGTGCATATTTATGTATGTTCTAAGCATAGTCCATATATATTTGACAAACTTAAACCACTTTATTTAGGGATACTTGAAGCCATTCTAAAGGAATTAAGATACACAAAAATATCTCTTGAGTTTGTAGACATATATCTCTTGGATAAAACGTGACTCTGAACATATTTAAGTAAAATTACTTTATTCATATTTTATGGGTGCATGAATTTATGGGGTTTTTACTTTGGAAATGAATAATATGATGTCTTTTATTTGTTTTCAAAAGTCACAGAATATAGAAAATGAAGTGCTGTAAGGCATCAGTATCACTAAGAAATATGTATATATATAAATGTCTTTTTATTCCTAAAAAGTCAGTTATAGGCTAATTTGTTTCAATTTAAGACCCAGTTTAGCGATTATAGCAGAAGAACATTGTGCATTTTTAATCACGCCTGTCTAGTTTTAAATAGTTTACATGGTCTTCTTGAAGATAAAAATCGATTCTGTAAAAAACCACCCTCCTGAGCTGTAGCTGCTAGATACAAAGTTTTATTTTTCAAATAGCAGTAAAAATACCTCATAAGCAAAGCTGGCCCAAAACTGGGATTCCAAGTTCACTGGAAGTTTCCTTTTAATTTAGTTTTGATCTGACCTGTAATGGCTGTTTCCAATGTCTGTAGCTGAGGCAGACTCTGCAGGAATCCAGGCAGGGTTCTCTTTGAACTCTGCCTTGAGTTTGCTAAAACCTCATTGAACCCAAGATGTTTTAAATGAAAGACTTCAAACTGGATGAAGTAGCATTTTTTGACAAAACTTTGTTTCCTTTGATAATTTCTGAACACTTCTATTTACAACATGGTTTGATTGAAGACAGACTGTTATGATGAAATGACAGATGTTTCATAATTATTCCACTCCAAAGTCTTTTGGATGCCAGCCTCGTCATAATTCACAAACGGGTCAATGTAGTCATCTTTGACTCGGTGTTTTCAGTCATTTAATAAGAACCAAGGTCTACCCAAGTAATCAGCTCAACATATTTTAAGAGACCTCTAAACCAAAATGACAAGGATAAGCTTGTGACTAATTTCCAGGATTAGTTATTAGAAAACCTGAATTCTGCTCAGTTTTGCTGCGAATACTGTGTCGTAATTTTTGTCCTGTCACATAAAACCTCTGAGAATGTCTATATTAGCCTTTGTGATGCATTCTGAGGCTGCTTTCTGCATTAGATTTCCAGTTCCCAGCAATAATCATCCTTTTCTAACATTCATCAATTTACTTTTCTTATTATTACTTAGGCCTGTTGTTCAATGATATGAAGTTTGGTTTTTGTCAACACTGAATATCTGACACGTAACCACCCCAATGTGCCACGATGGTTACCAGCACTGTCCCAAGTTCTTTGATCATTACTGGGAAGAAACAATGCTGTCAATCCCCTGGCTTGTATGTGAGTAGCTAGCAGCCAATGAAACAGAGGCAGTGTTGGAAAGTGCTCCAGGCACACCACCCCTCTGATTTAGCCTCTCTGGGCAGCTGACCAGACTGGCTGAAGGATGGGATGATCCTGCTGTTAGTTAATTGTGCATACGTAAAAGTAAGACTCAGACTGTCAAACTGCATAACTGCAATTAAGAATCCAGTCTCCATATTCAGCAGTACTCATGGGTATTCTGCTTTACTAAACACCCTTGCTAGTCACTGTAGTTTCTGAAGCGTTTGCAGGAGGCAAACTTATATGTCAAGAGCTATACTTCCATACATATCTACCTATATAGGGGTACACATGCATAAGTGTAAATATTTGAACATCAATGATACATGAAGTTTTTTGATGCTTTTTAACGGTACAGAAAAGCAATAATTCCAGTAGATATTGCATGCACATGAATGCTTCTATGACCACTTAATTTCTTGATAAATTTTTTGCCTGCTCTGCATTTTTGTTGTCTGTGAGTTGTGCCAGTCAGTTCTTACAGGAAATCTCTTTGTCTCCCTCAGGTGGGTACCCACAGAAAATAGAGTCTGAACCTCCCAAGTTAGGGAGGTACAACATCCTTAACTGTAGCAGAACTCACAAACGGAAAAAGAATAGATTCAGTTTTACAGATAATCCTTGTATCACAAGAAATGCCATTTTATTTTCATATAAAACACTCATTTTTAAGAGAGTAAGGAAAAAATACATATTTCAAAAATAGTGGTAAATAATAAATCATAATTGTACAGAATACACACACAGTATATACAATATAGAATGCATTCTGTTAGCTTAGCTTGTATCAAAAGGTCCATTATGTTTATAAAATACAACATATTCTCATTCTATGCTTTTAAACTTTAAATATATTCATACTTAAATCCATACAAGTGTACACACAAGTTTGGGATTTTTTTAAAACAATTTTTTAAAAATCAAAATATTCCCCAAAATACTACAAAAATTTACACATCAAAAATATATTTCATATCTGTTTTAAAAATTAAATGTTCCTAGCCCTTCAAAAGAGTAAAATATTGATTGCCAGGCTATGACATCAGAGGAGCAGAAGAGTCACTGGTGTAGAAATTAATCTTCCCCAGTTGGGACCGCAAGTAAAGCATGTTTTGGAGAACCCTGTGATCAATATCCCTATATTGATTGCATTTGTTCATAAGGTTGTGCCTTAATAATCTACAACATGATGAAATTGCTGCTGTCTCTTTCTGAAAAGATGCAAACAGTGAATATAGTGCAGAAATCTGTACTGGTTGTTGCTTAATCCCCTGGTGGAATTTTAAGACAGAGCTGACCTATGAAGTCCTAAGTGGCTTGGTTTGGACTATCTAAGTGCTTCTCGCTGTACAGTGCATTAGATTAGATACGTGCTCTGAAGGCATTAGAGGTAGAATTCTCTTTGGAGAACAAGAGAAAGGAGCGTTACTAGGGTGTTCTCCATGAACGGTCTTCCTGATCTCCAGGTTTGCTTCATTATGTATTACTGTAGTTTTATGTTATGGTCTTTATAGATCTCTGAAGGACACTGCAAACCTGATTTTTGTCTTTTTTTTTCCCCATATACCATTCTAAGGGCCGTATTCTTAACAGTTAGAAAGCTGTTAGGGTTCATGGTACAATGGTGTTTTGGCAACACCAGTGAGTGATGGAAAGCAATTTTTCACTGCAGTTATTAAGAATATAGGCATGAGAGGCACATTTAGAAACCAAGCAGTCCTTCAACATTTTAAGAATTAGAATGAACTTTATATTTTAAAAGGGTTTTTTCTGTTTTTATCATTCTGAATATTAAGTGCACACATCAGGTAGCAGTATTATAGTTATCCATGAATTCCTGTGAATAAAACTTGTGGAAGTTTTCGTCAAGTGAGTACGGCATTGGACTTTGTGACTTTATGGACAAAACAGAACGGACGTATATTCACAACTATACATAACTCCATCGTGTATGTTAAAAATAAGCATTTTTTTAAAAATTATTTCATCTTTGCCTCACATGATGTTTAAAATACTAGTAAAACCTACATTTCATGCACCTCTGTCACCTGCAGATATAAAAATGATGTCAAGATGTCAGACTTTTCCCTCTTGTATATTCAAAGGACAAACTGTAGGAAAGCGTGCATGGCTTTATATAGCTGAGGAGGGCTGCTGAGGAGGGGACAGGTCAACACCTGCTTTGCAAAGGCTTATGGAGAAGCTGGGGTAGAGGTCTGTGCACTGTGATTCCTTTCGATTTCCCTTCTTCAATCACTGCTGTTGCTCACTACTTCCCTCCACCTCCACACCCAGTGCCTTGAAGCTCACCTTGAGTTTTAATTTCCTTGTGTCGGTTATATCTTCATCTTCTCTATTTGAAAAGCTGTTTGGGCTTTCTTTTTCATGACAGCTCCCTTTGTCAGTGTAAGAATTATTGTCAAATAAGATTACGCTACAGGAAAATACCCCAAGAAAGCCCTCTCTGCATAAAAAATTCTTTCATTAAAAGGCTATTACTTTTCTCCCAGCTTCCTGCTTTAGAAATTAATTGTGTCTACTGGATGTAGCTCTGAGGTGATCTATTCCAAGCTTCAGCACTTTGGGAATTGCTTTCAGAGGGACATTGGGCTAGATTGATAAGAAGTCTATGTATCATGACACCAGGGATGCCCAATATCTAGCTACCTGGCAGGTTTGTGAAATCCAGCTCCCTGAGTTCCTAATCTGGTTAAAGATGGAGAAATAGCTTCCTAAGAATAGGATCCCAGGTGCTAGTATGTTATCTGAGGAGATGCTAAAACCAGTTACTTACAAACACCAAGCAAGAGAGAATCCTGGAGTACTCGGCCAAATTACACCTGAACATGTCTGGAAAAAAGAATGCAGGATATGCTTTGGGGATGCGATCAGTCTCAGGGCCTGAGTAGGTTTATAATGGCTTTTTCTCTGCTTTACCTGTGGAGCCAGGAAACTATTTCTCTCCTTAATAGAATTTGGGTTCTGAGGAGGAATGTTATTCATGGAAATTTCTTTCAACTTGCCCCTGCATCAGAAGTTGGTTGTACTAGATACTAAATAGAGAACCTGTAATGCCAAACATCAGACTATAAATAACTGAGGGATAGCTCACCCTTCTCTGGGGCTTGATACATAAGGAATCACTGTCCAGAATCTTATACACTTAGGCATAGAAGAGAGTTCATTCACATGAGGTTTTACAGGTGTAGAAGTGGTAGGCATTCCCTGCTATGCAATAAGAAAATAGTCAGCTCATGTCATGTTTTTGCTGCCAGTCTCTTCCCAAGCACTTTTCAAAGTTCACAGTATGGATTTCATAAGTGAAAGCCATAGTTATTCACATACAGTGTTCGCTGGGGTAAATTTTCTGTCGTCATGCTAGTGGAAGCTATGTTTGCAGAGACAAATCAGCATTAGTTAGCTTGGAGGGAAACAAGTAATGGTTCTAACCTGCTGGACTAAACACTTATCCAGAAAGAGGTCCCCTGAATTCTCATTTCTGATCCACTGAATCTTGAATTATACTGAGCCTTGGGGCTCAAAGTTAACTAGCCCCAGGGGCAGTTGAACGAGAATCAAGCTCAAAAGTCCTGGGGATCTCCTGCATTGCCTGCCCTCTGGACATAGAGCTTTGTATCTGTCATGCTAGTCCTTAGAGTCGTACTGTCCACCGTGTTGACTGTGTCAGACTGTGGGACAAGAAGGAGCAATCTCGGTAGGGCTCCTTCTTTTTAGGGGAACTGTACCTAAACCAGCAAGTAGTGAAAATGATAGACAATGAATGAGATTGCCAACTTTCAATAATACTTTGAATCAGAATGCATAAAACATTGTTTAAACTTAACTCCCTCTTGGTTTGTGCTCCTCTGTTTTCTTTATTTTGGGTTTTTTTTCCCTAAGAAAGACACATTCTCATTTGATGATTTCTCCTTCGTGCCATGCTGTTTCTTCACCAAATATAGCCTTCATACAAAATGTAAAATTTCTTTGGTTAACTATGCCAATTAATTTTTGTTCATGTCATTATATAGCTTTAAATATATTTTGATTCTTAATTTTTGCATTATTGTATTAAGGATAAAGAATGGCCCATTTTTTAGTGATTAGATGATTGTTCCTTCTTGTCCCTCCCGCCCCAGGATTTGTACTAAGCAACTTTTAGATGAAAACCAGCACTGACTTAAAAGTGCACAAATATAGCATTATTGCATTGTTTTGTTAGCTAAGCCACACTCTATTGTATGTGCTGAGGAAAAAAAGACAAATAATTTTATTAAAACATTACTGTGTTTTTTAAATGGAATTATTTACTGCAGTTTGCATACAGTTTCTTTACATGTTTCTGGCTTCCACGGATAAAATTCCCACAAGCAGACAAGTTCCTCATGGGAATTTCAGGAACATTTACTCCTTCTTTCTCCCTTAACAGTATAAGTGGGCGCTGGGAGTCAATCTCTTTAAGTACCTTTGAAATCCTTCCACACTCTTGACCCTCATGAAATGCAAGCAAGCTACTCTAGCTACAGCAGGGACAGGTATAGTGGTGATCACCTCTTCCAACACAGTTGCAGTAGCAACATGCCCCAGGAATCCTGGCTTGGGCTGTGATTCTCTGAACACCTCCTCTGAACAGATATGGTTCAGGTGCCCATTGCCTACTCCAAAGCAATTGTCATAACTGCCTAACAAACCTCACCATCAGAATGATGGTGTACCCACAGCCTAAGCCTTCTTATATTTTTAAATGTCCTCGAGAGAGCATGATTAGAGAAATATTAATAACAAGGAAATTTAAAGCAGGAATTTGCCTGTCCTACACTTTTTTTTTTTTGCTTCATAATGTTAGTGAGGAGGCGGAATGATGTTCTTTATTCACTAAGAGAGCAAGTTCTAAACCACAAGTTCCAGGAGACCAAAGTAAAGTGCCCAAATTAATTGTTCTGCCACTGATAAAAAATAACTCGACTTTCCCAATGGCAGGCTGAGGCACACTGCCTCTACATATTCAACACATGTTTGCATTCCTGCTTTGTTGAACTCATCAGGGACAACTAACTCCTCTATCAAATAGCAAAGACAAACTTCATAATACCTCAGAAACCCAAGCCACTTTCCATACTGCAGTTTTGCAAGTTTAGGAGGAAAACACCCTCCAGATCATGACCTTCTAAGTATGTCAGAGCCCTGTAGACTCAAGGATGGTTGGTGTGTCAGTGGCATACACCTGGCAGGCTCACACAGACACTCCACACAGCAATAATGAGCATAGGATGTAAATAAAAAGAGGAAAAATATATTCTCTCTTTCAGTAGGGTGAAATCACAAAAGTGTTACTCAAGACTGTGTATTCTATCCATTAGTCAAACTTCCTCTGGGGACAAAATTACTGAGTTTGGGACTCACTCCTAAACAATATTTATTTATTACTAATTTAAATAGCTGATTGCATGAAATATCAAGCTAAAATTGTGGTTTCTGGTAGAAAAGCTGGCAATGACAAAAAAACCCCTCAGATTTTGAGCTCTCTGTGTTACACGCTAAAGGACCATCAAGACTGACAAGGGTGTATTAAAGTAAGGAGTCTTTTTCATCTACTTCCAATCTAGTCTTATTTAATTTAGCTTCTAATGAAATGCATTTCTGTTAACCATCACTTCACCCTATTGTCTATACAGCTTCAAATGACTGCCTTTTAGAGCTATGAATAGCCAAAGTAAAAATCTATAGTTACATTAGTTGCAGGTTATTGGTCAATAAGTGTTCATTAAGCACTACACTTATTCTTTTCAATTTACAGTGTTATTTGTTTTCTTATTTCATTGGCTTTGATAGGCCTTTTAAGACTTATTTTTACAAAAGTATCAGTGCCTCGGATAGTAGAGCATAGCCAAGCTCTGGTCCACATAGTTATAACTCTCAGTCCCTACTCACTCTCCCGAAACTTATGGTGATTGTTTGCTCAGAGAGTATGCAGATAAAAATGAGTTTGGAGATGAGAAGAATTTTGGTACCTGATTTGTTTTAACCAGGATCATTGAAGCTTTTTTTTTTTTATTTCAATGGATCACGGAAAAGCCAAAGGACAGCAATAAGCATTTATGGTCAAAAAAAGGTATTTCACACAAGTGTTAAGCTTAAATGTAGTATTTTTATCTTTAAATTTTGATTCATAGTTTCTGTGTCTTCTTTTAAAAAAAACCAAAAAAACCAAAAAACAACTCAGTAGTCTAGTCCAGTATCTATCTGAATGCACAGGAATTGGTTTAATGCTTGTAGTAATTTACAATATGACAAATATAGAGGTCTAGTTTTGGTAAATGCCGCCCAAGACACTTCCCAAAGACAGTGACTTTACCATTATTATAGTAGTTTTAGTTTTACTTGTGGTTAAAACAAATGCAGAAAGACTAAAACAAATTAAAACCAAAAATACACAGCAAGGTTTAAGCTTGAGGGCATGTTAAGATATAAGTAACTGACTCACTGAAAGTGAAACATTTTTAATCTGTTACAAAATAGAGGTCTTTTTTTCAGGACTACATATACCTGATTCTCACTCTGGCTGTGGGAGGAAACTTGCTGGTTTCCTGAGACTAAACATATTATATAATTATTTTTTATGCTTTCTTTTGTTTCTGGCAATAAATGCATTGTAATGTAGTCAAACTCTCATGGTAACAATAACAGATTTGAGATTTTTCTGACTGGGGAATTGAACCATCATTCCACCAAAATACCACCCTATGAAACAAACAAAAAACCCATAGGGGCCAAGTAGCTAAGTAATCGTGGAAGCACAGGAGTAACAAAGAAACAAACCTGCTAGAAACTGCAAGTGGATCATCAGGACAATATAATACTCTCAAGCATTTTAACTGCTGGGGAAGCAGCCTTAATCTGTCACAGCAAGGTGCTCATCAGTTAAAGAAAGCATTTCCATACTCAACTAGCTCTGCTCTTGTGGTTGGGAAAATCTGCTGCTGTATTTTACCTAGAACATATTGGAGTTTTATGGCTGCTGAAACAAAATATTTTACTGCATTGTGCCTTTCTCAGTGGGGTCCTGGTCCAATGGTTTAACAAAAATAGGAAAAGAAATTGATGAAGTAGTCTTGTAGCAGCCTCCAAATGTCACCCCTATTCTGGTAAACTTTCTGAAAGTGAATAAGCAGATCAGGAAATTCCATGCAGAAAGAAGTACGTTGGGCAAGTAGACATATCAGCTGATGACCTAAAATCTATTTCAATTAATAGATTTTTACACTTTTGTTTGATTTTACATCACTCTTTGCATGTCATTATTTTAGTTTCACATAATGATTTCTTTCTGATTCAGTGCAGCTACAGGAATAAAAAGGAATGTACCAGATTCAGCAGGTCAGTTCATGGATATTTGACAAATAACTTTAGTTTGATAAGTGCTATGCAGAATCACTTCTATTCCAATTTTTTTCCCAGATCTGCCTAAGATCTGCTATTTATAAAGGTAATAATGCATTTCTCTTCCATACTCCTTTTGTCCATCCTACTCATTCCTACCTGACAGTATGCATGCTTTGTCCTTATGAATCAAACCACAGTGCTTCCCAAACCAGACTGAGCTGTGTGTTTTCTGCCTTCTCCTCTCTGCCACTTCTCCCAGCACTACCTTTAACAGGACAACTAATAAGAGGTTGAATTTCTTAAAGAATAAGTAGTTTAGTTCCGAGACTAAGGAAGACTTTTTTCAACCCACTAGAAGTTAAGTTCAGAGAGGATGTTCAATGACAAACTCAACAGTTCTTAAATTTATCTGATAAAATTTAATGATTTTGCTGCACCCAAGTGACGATTTTGTAGGACCATAGTCTAGGAAAGGTCGGGAGGGAGTTTCTTCTTCCAGGAGCTGTCCAGAGTCCATGGTTGATCCTATTGCCAGAAGAATGTGATTAACTGAAGGATGTTTGCAATCAATCTGAATTCTCCGCAGACCATTATGGTGACCTATTGGAGTGTCATGTGTCTTTCTTTGCTGAGCAATAGCCACATTCCATGAAGATAAAATCTCATGAGTTCTGGGGCAAAATTTAATAAATACTTCATTTGTTTTAATTTATTTCATAACTGCTACAGTAATAGTTCTTTGGGACCAATCTATGAGATAAGTGCGTAAGAGCAGTATCTTACAGTCTCATTAGCCATATGCTGTTAGGAAAGTCTCGTTCTGTTTGAAGTGCTGTGCATTTTTCCTCTATGAAACATTATTTAGTATTTTTAAATATTCTTGATTCTCTTTTCAACATTTTTGAGAATTATTTCAACTGTGTAATTAAATTTTTTCCCAAAATTGTTGAAATCAACTGTTTTCAAACTATCAAGTGGTTCCTGTGTCCATGCCAGGTGATAGCTCTAGTTACTACTGAAGACGGTTAGTTATAAGGGACGCTTCAATCCTAAAGCACAGAAAGAGGTTTTAGTTGATTACATAAGCGGTAAACTGAACGCTATCAAAAAAGGACAAAAAGAAGATACAAAGGCTTCATTTAGCTGTAATTTAAGTCTTTATACATGGTACAATGTTGGACCTACAATGCTACTAATTAAATCCATCAGGAAATGTGTCATTAACATTATCTATTTCTACTAGTAGGAAATTAGAACATGTAATATAAAAAAAAAGCAAAGTTACAGAAAAAAAATCCTCAGAAAGAGATTATTTAAACCTTGATTTTGCCATAACAGTGTGAATGAAAGTGGAAGCAGTCTACAAGAGCACATTATAAATTCCATTGAGATGGCTGAACTATGATTGGGCCTTCCCTTCCCTTCCCTTCCCTTCCCTTCCCTTCCCTTCCCTTCCCTTCCCTTCCCTTCCCTTCCCTTCCCTTCCCTTCCCTTCCCTTCCCTTCCCTTCCCTTCCCTTCCCTTCCCTTCCCTTCCCTTCCCTTCCCTTCCCTTCCCTTCCCTTCCCTTCCCTTCCCTTCCCTTCCCTTCCCTTCCCTTCCCTTCCCTTCCCTTCCCTTCCTTTCCCTTCCCTCCCCCTCCCTTCCCTTCCTTTTCTTCAATCTACCTTCGATGTATTCTGCATTCAAAGATAGTTTGATGATTTTCTTCTGCTTCAACCTGCCCTTAACAAAGACTGCCAATGGTTCAGTATGGTAGATCTTACATTATTTTTCTTTTTTCCTTTTTTTTTTCAAGACCTGTTCATCTACCATGTGAGGCCTAGATCTAAAAAAAGAAAGCCAATTTTACTTACGTGTGTAATAATGGCTTGCAGTCTTTCCAGTAAGCCAGATTTTTAAAAGCCAGAATAGGACCAAAATATTTGCTGTAAATTTCCCTTTAGCATCCAGGCAATTAGCTCATGTTTCTTTTATCTTCCACAAGCTCGGTATTCTTTGATGTTTTCAAAACTGTCAGGGAAGTGGCCTTTGATGTTTTCAAATCAAAACTAGATATCCATCTGGAAGATACGTTTTAGTCAAACACACATTATTCAGCTCAGTGCGGGGATAACCAGGTGAAATTCTACAGCCCATGTTTCAAAGGTAGTCAACCAGATTAGCTAATGGTTTTTTTGCCATTACATTTTATGAAGCTATAAAAATGAAGCACTATGTATCTTTCCGCAGACCCTCAGAAGGGGATCGTAAAAAGAAGTATGAGAGAAAGCAGACATGGTTACAGAATGATGAATTTTAGACCATGATAGTACATAGAACGTTGGGGAAAAATCAAGGACATCAGAAATGGACATGTTCTTCTGAAAAAATGTCCACTGCAGAGAGCTGTAGAGCTTTCATTATGCAGTCACTCTTTACTGAGAGTAGTAATCTAAAGGTAGAATAAAAGATGCCCAAAAGGAACGTTATTATCCAATAATCAATATCAGTCATGGCAGAGTTAAGCCTACTTTTTCTTCTACCTATATTCTTGTCTGGACAAGTTACTAAATTCCATAATCACTCTTCTAAAATGTCTTCAGCAGCATTTTAAGAAATCTGAAAATATTAGCATAAAGCTTCCATCAGGTAACACTAGATCTATCTCGTTGACTGGAACACAATTTTGAAGTTTGTTTTTTTGAGGGTTCCTCTTCATATAATCTGTGCAATGTCAATAGTCACATTTTTAGAGAAAAAAAAGCCTCCAACACCTAAAAATTATCTCCGTTTATACACCCAAGAATCAACATCAGCCCACTCTATCGTATCATGTCTCAGATGTTCATACTAAATGTTTGTCCATTGTGCTCTTAAATCCTTTGAAAGACATTTCTCACCTATGCCTTTTTTGTGTGTCTTCTAGATAGATGAGTTGTAGTTGGAAAAAAAAATTAACTGTTTTTCTTCATTTTTTTCCCGTTAAATTTCTCTGTCTTAAGTTAGAGCTTTTCTGTATTATTTATTTCTGAGTTTTTCTCCTGCACTGTAGCATGTTGGTGTAAATATGCAAACTTATGCTTCTGTGCATCAATTTGCTGAGACTGTTTTCTCTGGTTTATCTAAACTGGATTAAGTTTCCTAAAGGCTGATTCAAAGAATAAACATAGTTCATAAACAAAGGATCTACTGACTGTACTGGTTCAATTCCTTTTTGTACTTGTTTATTGTTCCCATTGTTCATTAAGTCAAATAAAAGAACTGAAGTTATATTAAACAGTTTAATTTTATGCCTGTGTCCTGCCTAGCCAGAACCCTGTCTAAGAATGGGTTATACATACTTTGAGAAAAGCTTAATTTGCAAACTGACCCTTGCTTCCCATTATATAGATAAACCATTTGTTTCCCACTGAGATGCTCAGACATGAAGACTTTTAGAAGACCCTTCCTGGAGTCTTCCAGTATGCTTGGTAATTCTGGTACAGTCTTACAGTAAAGAGAGAAAAGAGACTTCTTAGCATGCACACATCCTTGTGCCAATGTACGTGTCCCACCACTTTTATGAAAAATTGGATCAAATGGCTGGTATAAAACACACTCCTGACAACAGGATTCAATTTCTTTCTTCTATGTATATTCAGTCATATGGCACTATTCTGGAATTAAATGACTGTAACTAAACAGAATTCAGTTGTCTTCATACTGGGAATAAACAATGGACATCATATTAAACTTTCAGAGGTAAGTTAGAATATTATAAGTGCGAATATTTTAAAGTCTCTGCAAAAAAACCCCATATGCAAAACACTTGGTGACTGCACACAAGCTGCAAGCCACATACAAATACAAAAACACACTATTTGAATAATGTCTGTAAATGTGGTGCCCACATAGAATGCATCTTGTTAAATCTTCAAATCTTTATAATTTTTTTCAGGAGTTTTAAATTGCGGAAGTTCATCTCTAGGAACAAAAAAAAAGGAGAACATCACTCCGTATTTGCACTGGCATTTTGATCTCTCCTAACACACCTATGCCTGTAAATGTGAAGTCCTGCCCTTATATAACTTCAGTCGATTTCTGACTTTCAGCCATGTAATCAGAGAAAAAAAAAAAACTGTTATTTTTAGGGAGGTTCTTATGCGATACACTGAAGGAAAATATATCCAGCAAAGTAGCTTTTATTAGTGCTGAGATATGAAAAGCTCCTTTGTGAGAAGCATTCTGGCACTCACAAGCCCATCTGAAAGGGGCTGCTGAGCACATCCCTTTTGAAACTTTTAATTTTTTCCCCCGTTTCCCGTGAGTTAAGCCACCATATCTCAGGTCATACCAAAGGCAGCAGCAGGCCAGAGAGAAGGCTGCTCATGCTGTTGCACATTGAAGAGAGAGTGTTGACCGCTGTGAGAATCATAAACCTCTCAGTTTGATGATCAACTGAGCAGTAAATTAATTAATCATCATTTTATGCCTCATCAAGCACTTTGCTGAGACTCTCAACAGGGGCCAGCTCAATTAGCCAATGGGAAGCAGACTGTTTTGTTTAGCCGGGTGAGTCTTCCATAAACAGAGGAAGCTTTGACAAGCTAATAAATATGTCATCTGTCTGTGTCACTAGCTGCAATGTGGCTCCACCTGTAAAGTTGTGGGATTCTGCTTGGTATGGTGGATAGCAACTTGAAAGAATGAGAGTGAGATATTCCAACTCCTTCTCAAACAAAGCACTTCTCATAGCTAATCAGGATCATTAGCCAGTGAGTTTGGGCTTGATTATTAAGAATCAGATACTTGGTTTTGATTACTGGATCAGATATGTCTATCCTTTTTTAAAAGATTCCTATGTCAAGCACAGTAAGAGCAGTCAGATGCATTTTTAATTTTACAATTCTTTTTCCCTAGAGAAAAAGAAATGCCCACTCCTCGCAGTAAATGCTTGTGGTAACAAGCTTCTTGAGGTAATAGCTTTTGATTAAGAGGCAATAACGCTTCTGTCAAACCAGACAGGTTTGAAAAGTCCTTGTATCAAATCCTGCGGTTCCACTGGTTACTGGAGTTGCATCAATCTAACTGCCACTAGAACTCAAGTCCTGTCCCATTAGACATTCCACCATTCAGAATGGAAAACAGAAATCTGCATTTGGAAGTTTCAGCCTTAAACCAAATCAGCGACTGTTGCAAATTTGTGCCATTGACTTTCATGTACCTTTATGGCCATAAGGGCCCATTATGAGTTTCTAATCTGATTTTCTGCATAACACTGCCCATAACCTCTGGCTAAACAAGAGATAATCACTAACATATCCAATCTTTGCTGAAAGATTTTAGGGTGTGGAAAATCTAGCACATCCTTTGATAAGCAACTCATATAATAATTATCATCACTGATAAAAATGTGTGTCTTATTTCAGACTTTATCTGGCTTCAAATTTCAAATATTTCATTTTCCTAAATCTTGTTTCTGGAGAAAGGGCCCCAAATTTCTTGCAACACAGAGCTCAAATGAAACAGTTTCTCCTAACTTTCATACACTCTTTCTCTCTTGAGAAATAAACAGTATTTTTTGGGAGACTGAATGGCATTTTCATTCATGCAGCAACCCACAGCCTTGTGCATAATACTGATGTGGTGTCAGAGCTGGAAGGAACCACCTTCCCTCTCCTTGTTCCTGGCTATACATGCTCATGATCTAAAGAAATGCATGTTACTTTCCTACAATTTTGTGAGGTTTATGTAACCCTCCTGGTTTAGGACTACTGAAACTGGCCGTAGTGGTAAGATGTTAACACTTTGGTACAATGGTGTCGAGGGGAAGAAGGGATGAAATGGTGACTTGTTAGGAAATGTGTCTACACTTTTCCTCATATGACTAAAGCATACCTCTTGGCCGAGTGTAGAAAACGCTTTGGTTTCCCAAGAAGAAGGTGGAGAAACACCAGCAACATTTAGAACTAGTGACTCCAGGGTCTCCTCAAGTGTCCGTACAGACTAGAATGACAAGTAACAACAATCTAAATGGTAGGAATGGTAGCAGTTGAACTGGAAACAGCTCGAATGTTGGAAACCAATTTATAAATCACACTCAGCCTTAAAACTTCCTCATAGAGTTAGATCATCATGTGAAGGAGTGCAGGAGATACTAATATGTAACTCAATTTAGTCACTAAGAGGATCCTGTCGGCCCTGTGTTCCCACCTTAAAATATCTGTTTTTTCTGGCACACACTTCACCAAAATGCCTCGATTGCTCCCTATATGAGCACTTCATATGTACAGCTCCATCAGTTGTTGTACCATGTACAAATTTTATTAGCAAATGTTTTCTCTAGTTCTTCCATGCCATTGGAAGAAATTTCTGCGCTCCGTTGTAAATGACTGCATACAGTGATGACCCTTTTTAGCTGTTCTACTTTCAACTCATTCTGGTTTTAATCCCTTTACATTTCTGAAATGATTTCACACAGGACTAACTTTTGGCTGTGTGAAGAAACATGTGTTAGAGGCTTCCAACTGAACAAACATACCTCCCCCCCCAAAAAAAAACAAAACCAAAAAACCCAAAGAAACAAACAGAAAAACAAACCACAAAAAAACCACCAAAAACCTGTAAGCCCAAACAAGCTCTTCACCTCAGTAGAGGTTACTCATTGACATCCCGAATGATGCCCATTCCCAGACAAAGGGAAAAGAAACTTCAACAGAAATCAGGGAAAGGTGGAAAGAATTAGAAGCAACCGTTAATGCACCTTTTATGCAGAATTTATGTAGCATTATGTAGCATTTTAGCAGATAGTGAGGACCTTCTGGAACAGAGGAAGGAGAAATGGGACTAACAGAAGCATCTGAAGAAAGGTGAGACAGAAAAGCAGCACACAGTGGCTTTCCACATAAGACCTGTCACTATAACATATCTGACCTCGACAAGACTTGATCCTACCCTTTATGAGGATGGTGAGCTCTACAGATATCTGTTCAGATACACCTACAGAGGCCTCTCTGTAAGCAAATTTCTAATTCCTCTGAAAAATAAGACCAATTTTATTTGACTAGTCTACTTCCCACAGGTCAGACTGATCATCACTGTGTTTCCAGTACCGGGAGATGCAGTTTTATGCTTAGTTTTGAAAAACGTTTCTTTGAAAAAAAGGACTTCATGCATGGAACTTACTCATTTTGTTACCATATCTGTGATCAGAAGAAATATTTGTATTCCTTCATACTTCCTGTTATAGTCCCGTAAACAAATGCAAATGTAGTACACATGCACTCTTCAAAATTACCTGTTGTCTAGGTAAATGTGTACCAGTCCATTCTACTTCTCACAAAACACTACAATATCTAATTATTTCAAGGTATGGGAAAGTGTCAAATGATGCCGCGATAAATTTCATAAATTAAAAATAACAAGTTGGTTTTGCTGATATTCATGAAAGTAATTTTTTTTCCTGACTATTCAGATGAATGGCTGATACTTCTTCCAAACTCAGCAAATTTGCCTTGCAAGGGCTGGTGTGAACACGGGTTTCTGCTTCAGGTCATGTGGGTTCAAAGCTCTAGAGTTTCACTTTGAATTTGATGATTGCTCACTGAGAACCATTTGTCTTCACTCACATAAATCAACCTACATTCAGCAAGAATAGGCCATGTTTTCCTCGATGCTTCAAAAAAGGAGTCATCTTCTAGCGTGTTTTTAATGGTTGTAGATTCTATAGTGAAAACTTTGCAGAGTGATACTCAAAACAATTCTTTGGAAAATACATACATTTCTAGTCCACATATCTCTTACACTTATACTTCAATGCCTTTTGAAAACAGCAGAGGCATTTTTCAAGCCTTTAATTTAAAAAGAAACCAAATCTGAAGTAGGCTTCTAGTACACTGCCATGGGTCCTGATCCGGTTCTCGTGAGAGACTAAATAGAGTTTCAGTGACCTCAAGGAACATCGAACTGATGGGTATTAGTAGCAATATACTATCACGAATCTAAGTAGAAACAAATAACATAAAGGAAGAACTTTCTGCAGTCTTACCTTTACTTCCCACTCTAGAAATCACTGTGCCACTAATCTTGAACCAGGAGCAAATCTGAATGACTTTAGCTCATTTTCCCTCTTTGCCTTTATGAATAATTTTCAGTGATAATTTTTCTTTGTTCCCAATGTGAAATTTGCTCTGCCTTGTTCTATTTTACAATAACCATTCTTAAAGATACTTTGAAGTGAACAACTCGGAATAATCATAAATCTCACTGTCATACAGACATATGTGAACTTTCTTTTGAAAGCTTCATTGTTACTCATCTATTCTGTCTGGAATTACCCCAACCCTGCACTTTTCATCCTTTCTGCCTTTTATGAAGGGCAGAAGCTTAAAATATTTGACAAACTCCAATCACAACTCAATTACAATTTGACTAATTACATCACATGAATTTTATCCCTCGTGTTTTTGTCCAAGATTAATACTGAAACATCTTCGATGAGTTTATAGGCAGCCCCTTTATGCATCCAAAGTGTTAACACTGAAATGAAGAAATACATAGCACAAAGAAACTTCACTTAAGAGCATTGGGAATATGACTATGCTGGTGATTAAACAACAAGATCTAATCTGGTTTCAGGCCTACAGCTGAAAATCATCTTTCGTAGAAGTGTGCCTGCCAAGGTTATTGTAAAATTATCCCAGGCACCAAAGTGATGAATAGTCCCAGCATTTGCTGTGATATGGATGCCATCCCTGTGGGGCTTCACCAAGCGGGATTTTTCATGTGGACAGACTCACATGGAGGACAGATGGGAAAGAAAACAAAATTAGTTGATCTGCACTAGAGCAAAAATCCATCTTTCCTTTGCTACCCAGATTGTGCACTTGCTTTTTTGCAGACACGGAAATGTGTTCTTAAATTATACGACTCTTCCCTGTTTTTTCCTTTTGTGGAGTGATCTGAATGCTTTATGCTGACCTTGGATTTAGTACTGATTTGCATTCTTGAACTTTCATGCCAGCCTAATTTTAGACACACTAAGCAGCAAGCCTAATATCTTAAGTTAGCACAAAAATACTGTGTCCCCAGTTGCATTAATAACAGCTTTAGACCTATTTTGAGGACAGGCAGTTCTTAACAGCAAAAAAGATTCAAATGGGAATGATCACTCAAGCTTAGCTTTGTCAAAGTCCAACTAATGAGCCAGTCAAGGGGTAACAATTTCATTTAGCAGGCAGTCAGGCTTCCTAGGCCCCAGTCCTGGGATAATATATACAATCCCACCAGCAAAGACACTGTAAGCAATGCCTTGCAGAATTGGGGCCGGTAATGGTTTGGGCAGCACATCTGAGAAAAATCAGCTCTTAGACATTTTGAAAGCTTGACGGAGAAAAGAAGTCTCTTTGATACTTACATCATTATGTGCTTGTGACAGAGAAGGAGGGTAGAATTTAAACTGTCCCTTCATTGCATCAGCAAGCGGTGCATTTTGTCTTTGGATAACAGAAAAGTTGCAAATCTCACAAAGTATTTGCCTGAGAAGCAGATTTTGGATAAGTCACTATGAGGCCTCTTTAAATTGTCCACATAATTTGAAATGTGCTGTTAACTACATATCACCGCATTTTGGATGTAGGAAGTATAACACCAACTGTTCCAGAGGGGAGGGAAATGCAAAAAATACTTGATGCATTTTTTCATCTACATTTATCTCTTAATCAGATTTTCCGGATTGAGAGGTTAAATTTAGAAAGCCAGCAAAGATGTTAGGATTATTTAATTGCAATATAACTAACACCTTAAGAACTGATTTGTCAGACTGAATTGCAGTCCGGAGTGCTCTGAGTTTGCAAGTTAAATTTGTTCTTAAGATAAAAGACACTTTTTAAAGAATCACAGTTCTTGTTCTAACCATTCCCCCCACCCTTGCCTCTAAGGCATTTCTTATAACTGATAAAATCACAGACCAGGTGCTCCAAGACTTTCAAAGTAATAAATTCCAATCTGTCACTAAAAAATAAAAGGTTAAACAAGTTTATAGAGAGAGTTCTGTTCCAGGTGTTATTTTGAAAGTGTATGCCTAATTTATCGTTTTTCAGTAACAGTTACAAGTGATAAAGATCATGTAAATACTCTGTATTAGAAATAAGCTTTCATTTTGTCATGCAGATAGTACTAATGACTAAACAGACTTTAATCAGAAGATCTCCACCTACTAACGTTAACACTTCTTGAGAGTAATGCTACAATCAGATTTTTCTCTGAAAAAGAACTGCTCACGCTCTAGAAAAAAAGACGAAACTCAAATTTTGATTATATACCAGTTTTTTATAAGAACCAGAAGCAGGAAAACTTTTCACAAATCACCTACTTTGGAATGGACCTTGTATAGGTTCAAGTGGGTATGTCTACCAAGTGGAACGAAGCAATGGAAACTGCTAACATCTTCCATATGTGACAGGTTTTCCATTATAATGCCAGTTTGGATACAGTGAATGGACTCTTCTAAAAGAGCAATACGTCAGAAGAGTGGCTGTGTTTCCCTGGAGTTCCTCTTTCACTGTTTTCAGTCAGTCTTGAACACTTCTAATCCTGCTATCTTGTCCACTATTTATTACAAAGTGTATAGCTAAAAAAAATAGCACAAGTGTTGCCCAATATGTCTGTAACGTGTGCTTTGATCCCCCATAAGTCGAAGGGAAGGCTACAATTCTCAGCCATTTTGGAGCCGGGAGGAAAATCCAGTCCTCGGTTAAATGAAGTGCATTCAATGGAGTCCCATTCAATTCAGTGCTTTTTCCATCTCTGCAGAATGAGTTGCTACATCTCTGTCAGATTCTGTGGTTTCAAAATCAAGAATGGGAGCATTTGGGGTGTCATTTACTCTACGAGCAGGTAGTAAAGGCTTATGGATAGGCTTTCACATGTCTATATATATAGTTCACCAGCTCTATAAATGAAGAGAGGCTGCCTCACTCAAATCAGGAACAAAATTTCCACCCTGTGACTTCCCTCTATGCTACTCTAAAATCTCTTTCTTGTTTCCTCAGCTCCTCAGCTTTCTTTTTTGGTTTTTTTTTCCATTGTCACTTCTTTTTAGTCCCTTCCTTGCCTGATCCCGCAGAAATACAGTGGAAGAACTTAATTGCCCTGAAAACTTCCTGTTGAGCTAATATTGGAAAAGTCATAAACAGAAATCACTCTGAGTTTAGCTTATACAGCTTGTTGAGGTGAATCTACAAACTCTTCATATATAATTAACACATTGACTCAGGGCATTTTCTTGAAAAGGGCAAAACTCCAGATTGAACAGAACTGAAAACTGAGGCTCCTCATATGCATTTAAAGACTGTTCTTTAAAAGAAACTCTTCCTCACAAAATCTTACATTACATTTTGAAACTTTAAGGAAGATTTATACCAATATCCCACAAGGAACTAAAAGTAAAATTAATGACTATAGCTGTATTGAGGTTTCTCAGTGTGGAAGTAAGCTCCTATTGCAAACACACAAGTAAGCTGAAGCTTCCACCACTTACTCATAAGATCACAATGCAAATTTCACCGTGCATACAACTGTGAAGCTTTGCAGCGCTGTGGCTGATTCTGTGTATTTAACTCTGTTGGTTTTAATATGCAGCGATTACCCTTAAATGTGGAGTCTTTTAGAAAGTCAAGTAAATTACCCAAAATTAATACTTTTAAGTTTTTAGGAACAGCAAAAGAATCATTGTTCAAGTAATTTGTGGTAGTTCTTATTAAATTAGTAAGCAGCTGAGTTATTTAGTATGAATTGAACTGAGATAAATGAACTGGTAATTTCTTGAAACTAAAACAGTTATTCAATTTATTATGTAAAAATAACACTTAGAACAGCTACAACTAATTAATATTTTTAGTTCTTATTTAGATGCCATAACTAGCTGTGCACTATTATGTACTCCTGTAGATTGTGTAAAGCACTTGGCATTACTTGCAAAATGGACATTTCTTTTACCCCTTCCAGATAGACGAGTTTTGAGTGTTCTGCATTCATACAACATTTCTTTCTTTTAGGCAGGCGTTTAAATCTTTATTTCTTTTTTTTTTTCCTTTAGATAAGAAATATTTGGGCACACCAAAGTTATTTTTTCATAGTGCATTACTCCTGATAGATAATGAAAATTATTCACAAAACCTTTATTTTACAGCTAGAGAGAGTCGGGGGAGGGGGGTAATGGTGGTACTGAGCTTCAGCACCAGAGAGCAGCACCATCCAAGAATTGTGATTCAAAGCTCCCTTGAACCCCAATCCTGCTCTGACATAACCTCAGACATAACCTCACTTCTTTGAGGGTTTGGAGCATACAGTTATCCTTTTGGATAACTTTCCCAACTGACACAGGTAAGGAGGGACCCATAGCAACACTTGGGCTTTTTTACCACTTTGATACATATCCATCGCTTTCACATGTAGAATAGCACCCAGAACTAACCCTAGTTTTCACACCAGAGCATATTAGTTTAGATCTAACATGGTCAGGAAAAGGATTGTCAACCATAAGACCAGCTCCATATCCCAGATGGATTTGGATCAGCAATATCTGGCCCTTTATCTTCTTTTGCTTAGGATTTATAAATAATAATAATGTCAAAGTTACTAGGAGACATTACTGTTCTCCTTGGGAACAGATCATCAATGCCCTCTGGCAGATTTTGCGCTGAGCATGGGAGCGCAAAAGAAAGTCTAAAAAGCATGCAATTACCCCCAGGAAATAATTACAATGCAAAAAGCACTGGATGGTACAAGTGACATTCCAGTAAACGAGGTGAACTTGTATCATCACCCTGCTTTGCCTCAGGGATATTCCTGCCAAAGGAATATCATCCAGTTCCAAGAACAGCCAAGGACAGAGGTGAGTCTGTGCAAGAGCCATTCCCGGTCCGATCCTCGGGGAGCCAGAAGTTGCGGTCAAAGGAAACTCCTGCTAAGCCAAGCACTGACATTGTGCCTCCTGAGATCCAAGACACCAAAGCTTGCTGGAGGTGATTTTTAACCACCAGGTTGGAAACCGAACCACACCCACAATAGCCTTGCTTATATATGACACTTTCCTATTCCAAACAATGATTAATAAAAATACGAGAAACAAAGGTTTTTATGCCTAATTTTGTTCACACTCACTCTTAGGGGAAGAGAATAAAACACTTCTCTTCTTGGGCTATCCTAAACTTTTAACTGAATGCTGGATTTGTTTCAATTCTAACCTTCCTTCAGTCTCAGTTGAAGGAGTCTCTTTTTGTCTGCAATAGGTAGAAGCCATATCCTAATCACACTGGGGAAACAATGGCTGGAACAGCAAGCAGTTAAGGTGAATGTGACCAGGTTTTATCCAGCAACTTCTCCGACTCACTACAACCCTTTAAACCATCTCTGCTAGCCTCACATACACGCACACAAAACCTGCATTTACCTAGGCAGAATTTCTTAACCAGCTACTGTTTCGAGAGGCACACAGAACTGCAGCATTTGGTACGTGGTACAATTGTTGATCTCTTTAACTTTCAAAATACCTTCAAATACCGCATATTGGCTGTTTCAGAATCGGAGTCAACTCTTGCATATTTTCTAGATGCCTTCTGGGAAAATACAAAATAATGCTGATAGGACAAGAAATGAATGCACTTACACACCTCTTTTCTGTCTCTGGATTACCGCTGTCATAGAAATGGAGTTGGACCTGAAAGTCTGCGGTGTCTGAACACACTTTCGGTACCCTCAGCTGATCCATACTGTGCAGCTCTACACTACAGTGCTGGGTTCTAGACACCTCGTCAAACCAAATTCTTCTCCTGAGCCTTTCAAGGTATGCCATCAATAATGCTCAGAGGTGGGCCTGCCAAAACCATCAGATTATCTGCTCTCCAAATAAAGCAAGCAAATATACAAAAATGTTTAAGTTGAAGTTGCCTCAAGCACTTTTACCTCACATAACCAGCACTTTTGGAAAGGTCCCATTGACCTTGGCAGCATATTCGAACATGGCTGAACAGTTCTTGAGCAATTTTTCCGATGAATTAGGCACAAACAGGCATGTGTCATTGGGCACATATGAAGCATTTTCTATCTCCTCTTTCCACTTAAAAATTAATAATTTCTTAAAACTACCATGCAGAGAAAATCTCAGCAAGAAGTATGCCCTAGTATATTACTGGCTCATGTTTGGTATTTGAAATAACTTAGCTAGGTGCTTTGTAAACACCACAGAGTTGAGGTCTGACCAGAGACCAGTTAGTAAAATGCATTTATCTTTTCTGCCATTCATCTTAATCACAGAACTATCATAAACTGGACATGTGAACTGACTGTATAGTTTTGTTACCAAAGAGAGGACATAGGAATTATTAAGCACCAACATTATGTATGAAACTCAGTCATCAACTTTTCACAAATGTAAAAGGTATGCCAGTGAAAGCAGAGAATAATAATAAATGGATTACATGCTGTGCATGTAATATTCACTATTTTTTAAATGCTTTAGAAAAGTTCACAAAACCCATCCCACTACTACAGTTGTAATCTCTTAGAAGTCTTCAGCTCTTATTTTATTGCCAGATGATTCTATAGACCTGCTCTTTTCCTGCCAATTGGTTGTCAGACATCTTTACCCAGCATTAACAGTGCTTTGACCTGGGCAGGGAATCAGTGTTAAATTGACACTGTAGCACTGATGAGTACCTCCTACTTGGCTGCCTTTCTCCATCTTCTCACCCACCCCATCAAGTGCCACTCCATTTGTCTCCATTCTGCCCATCAATGATTCTTTTCTGCACCCATATTGTAACTCACATGTTGGCCTTCCTTCTCTCATGAACTTCATAAATCCACTACCTTCCTCCTCTTTCTCTCACACTTCTATTTCTTTGTTTTCCCTGTGGGCCAAAGGGAAAAGAAGTATGGAAACTTGGGAGGGAAAAAAAGGGAAAAATGAAACCTCTTGTGTTATAAGACAGCACCACAATTAGAAAAATTATGACCCATCTGTAGCGCACACAACTTGTTTGTACAGTGCTCTGGCACCAAACATAAACATCAGTTACCATGAGAACCCCCACTCACCATTCTACCTTGTTCCTTCACACTTTCAAATGTTGATAACATTTGCCAAGCGTTTTCTTGCTTTGATATCATGTATTATGGAAACAGCTTTGTGCTGCTATGAAACTTTCACCCCACCTCAACCGAAATGTACCACATGCCTTAGCTCTATATTTTCATTCGCAGGTGTCAGGACATGGTGCAAAGTTCAGTGCCATTATCCCACTACAAAAAGGGAAAGACCAAGAAAGAGAAACTGATTAACCCAACAAACCCAGTAGCATAGGCACAGGGTCACTAAGGCATGCTGCCACACAAAGTGAGAAAGCCATTCACAGCCTGAGTAGAAGTACAATGTGGAGCTGGATCTATAACAGGTGTTTAAAAATACTTTCTTACTTTCTTATAAGGTTTATAATTGAAATGCCTGTATAAGACTATTTGTTTACAGTTTAGAAAACATCCAACAAAACTAAGGAGTAATTATAAAACAGTATTGCTGCTAAAGACTAGCCAGGCATATAGAGGATTTTATGAAAGTGTTAAAATAGAATTATGCCATTTTGTTCATTGGCATACCAAGTCAGCTAATATGATTCCTCAGTTTCTTTCAAACATATATTTGCATCATACATTTAAATTAATTTATAATGGGGCAGTAAGTTGGTAAACTACACTATTCCAAACTCTACCGTTCATTAGCACGAGTACAGAAAATTAGCTATGTTGGTACTTTTATTTAGAATTAAGAGAGGAGGAAAACGTGAGAGCAGTTGAAAGCAAGATTTCTCAGGAAAAAAAAAAAAGCAAAGCTATTTAATGTTCATTTCAATTTGGTTTGATGTTTATTTGTTTTTCAGTTTGCAGTAAGTGCCTTATTATGATCACGTGAAAAGTTATTAGAAGAAAGAAGAAAGCTTTGTGGAGTTTATTTGTTCCAACAAAAGTGAGGGGAATTAAATAAAAACAAACTGAGCATAAAATATGTAAAGATAGTACATGCTGCAAATTAATAGCTTATTTTTTAAAAAGGAAATTTAATAAAGCAATGCCGTTAGCTATTTAGGTATTTGAAAACTGGAAAAATTATACTTAAACATGCTGGAAATGTTGGCATGTTTTTCTACCTGAGATGGAGAGTGAATAGCTACTTGTTATACTTATTTCATTTGCAATCAGAATGAACTAGATGACAGTATTATTCAAACATGTAACTGGAAATACTGTCTTTTAAAATACCACATGGCATAAATAATAGAGATTTACATTGCAAGATTTTAAAAGCAAGGAGGTCTCTCATCTTTACTCTGTCTGTAGTTTCTTCACATAAACCTAAACTACTGCAGTTTTGAAACCCAAAACTAATTTTTACTGTTACAATATTCTGAAAGAATTAAAATCAAAATGATAATGCAAAGAAAAATGTTCTTCTCCACAATATGTAACTGTGATTAAAAAGTATTTAAAATCAACCAGTTGTCACCATCTCCACATAAGTAGTACGAATTATAGCACAAATGCTTGATTTTCAAGTGTCTACACTGGAAAGACATATTTGATGTGACAGCTACCATGGCAACTACTCAGTTTCAGTGAGTATATAGTTGTGGAAAAGTTGTTCATGCATGAGACCTCACTCTGACAGCCTCACAATGTATACTTATATATGATTGGTTTATTTGTTTCTTAAATTGAAAGAAATTTTAGGACCTTTGACTGTTGTGAAACTTAGTGTTGGCTTATTAGTGGTGGTAGGTTCTTAATAGCACTGTAGAAAGAGTCACACAGAGAACTGGTGAGGAAGGAGAAAAAGTTTTCACTTCATTGTATGTATGCACTTAACATTTTTCTAGATTCTTCACTGCCCAAACAGATTTGTGGTCTGAAATGAGTGCTCATTTTGTGTTCATTACTACTTACAGAAATATTTCTTTTTTTCACTAGGGCAGAATTTTGCTTTGGAGTTTCCAACCTGAGTGTACACATTATTCAAATATTTCTGGAAAAAATAACCTTTCCAAATTAAAAAATAATACTCTTCTTTTGGCCTGTCCTGTAGGTATCATACAAAGTCTACAATAACTTTGCACATAGGAATAGCTGTGCTCTACAGGGCGGGGGAGTTGGGGGAGGAAAAGCAAGATCAATGAAAGAGCAAAATAAGCCTAAGAATCTTTGAAAATACCCCAAAATTTCTAAAGGTTTAACATGGGCACATCTGAAACGTTCATTAGTTCTGCAAAACAGAACCTTTGTTTTAGAAAGGAAACTACCAAAAAATAATTTGGTGTGAGGTGTTACTGAGAAGTCCTTCTGGGAAGTGGTAGGTGGACTTCATGAATATTCTTCCTAAGAACCCCAGTGAGAAATTCCAAAACTCCAAAATCTTGCTTCCTATTAACTACTAAAACTCATCAGAGGAGCACTGAGGTTATATCAGAGATATAAACTTTCTTGTCTTGCTGCAATTTTTCTTAGCAGCAATGGCAGCTCATGTCATAAGATGCAGAGAGACTTACAGAACTTGGTAGACTCAACAGAGTCCTGAAGCTTGGGTCTTCACTGGGCTGGTGACATAAGTTTTCTAAGACAGAGAGTCAGAAGAGCCATCTCCCCTACTCGTGTAAAGAGCTCCCCCATATCCAGATTCAGTTTTGGGACCAAACCAGAATGAATACAGATTTTTCATGGCTGACATGCCTCTGTCTCTTTCTTAACAAGGTGTTTTGGGGCAGCAGGTAGGGGCAGGAGGACAGGAGCAGGAGAAGGGGAAAAACTCACCCCTATCTACTTTTACCCAGATGTAGCCTGGGAACACACCCACATCAGACAGTTCTGAATTAATCTAGGCATAGCCAGCCATTCAGGTCACATTCCCTCCAGCTCTACTACCTTGCCTGCCTGAAGCCAGCTCTCTTATGGTTATGTGGTCTACCTCAGGTTTAGTTCACCCCATCTGTATGTACCTGCCAGAGCTGTGGAAAGAAGGAAGCACTGGTGGAAAGAGGGAAGCACTGGGGAGCAGAGAGACAACCCCAAGCTATGATCTGGAGAAAGTAGCAGTCTCAGGTGCTGCCCCAAGGCAAAGGTGGCTGTCTGCTGCCTCCAGCTGCCTCTCCCAAGGTACACATTGTGGGGCAGGGATGGTTTAACAGGTTTAAAAATGTGTGGTGATGAGAAGGCATAGAACATAATGTAGGCCTTCAAGAAAAGCATTTCAGATCTTCTTTTAGTTCTTATTGCTGTGCCTTTGGTAATCTCTGAAGCTTATAAACTTTCCAGAAGGCCATGCAACATTTGAATGCTTTGACATATTAAATATTATATGTTGGTCCAATTCCAAGATCTTCACATTTTTATGATTATCTAACATTAAGATTATAATAATTTGTTTTCACAGTTGCCTGATTTTTTTGTGTGTGTTGGACATAATAGTTCTTATTAAGGTTTTCACTCATATATGTTTAGAAAAGGAAACTTCATCTCAAAATCTGTACCAAACATAGGTCCTTGTGTAGGCAGGGGTCTTTCCTCTGCCATGAAACCAGTTTTCTGTGGTAGAAACAAGAGAAACCCTTCATGATGACTTCAGATGTATCTGCGTTGTCCCTTCCACATGGATAGTGGAGGCAAAGGAGAACCAAGAAGACCTAGGATTTACTAGGCCTGACAGAGAGCAGAATGTTCCTGAATAGGGTATGTCTTTGAGGGTCCAAAGATAGACACTCAAATGCCTCTCTTTTCCCTTGTGCTTCCTCACTACTTTTCAGTAAAGTCAAACTGGAGCAGTGACAAGGGTGACTCATACATACAGACTGAAAAGAAGTTGTTCCTTTTCAAGGAATAACTGATATAACTCCTTCCTTGCTATGGATTTAGGGGAGAAATTTCTGCCACTTCAGATAGTGGAGAAGCAAATTCTGCAGCTGCTTGGCTGTGCTTGAGCCATTTTCTCAAAGCTCACAGGGTTTGCCATCAGAATTGCATAGACATTATCCTAATACACAAGCTGCACTCACTTGCCCATGATACATGAACAAGGTAAGAGACAGACTCACTAGATAAGCATCCTACAGATAACATCATTCTTCTGCAGGGTCTCCAAAGACTCCTCTGCAGGCTGGTGTGAAACAGCCTGCATGGAAATCTGTTTCTTCTCCTGCCTTTGACCACGTTGAAGTATAACCAGTAAGTTGTGAAGACAAAACTGTATATATTGTTCTTACAAAAATCAGAGGGAATTTACCTCTGGAGATGTTCCCAGCAGCAGTATCCAAGAGGCAAAATGTTTAGCCCTCTTATAACACGAGAATTTGAACCTTCCACATAACACTCAAGGCTGAGCATCCTCATACCTGGGAGGACTGGCTGCCAGAGGAATCACACCGGACTTTCCACCAGCGAGCTCCCATTTTGACCAACTAGGCAAGGGTCTCGGGGAGGCTTTGTGAACAAGTGCTAGTGCTGCAGGACGGACAGCCAGTTTTAGATCTCTGACTCTTAATTTATGCCATTCTAAGGATAAAATATTCTTTCATTTATCTGTCAGTCCTTAGTTGGACACAGCTATAATTTACAATGTCCTACAGGGCAATGTTAGAGGCCTCATGGACACACAGCTCAATGTGAGCACTAGTTTATGATTAAGAGAAAGTTTGAAGCTTCTTCACAGAACTTTCTTTAACTTTTAATGTTTCATGGTGTTTTGATTGAATAATCTTTGAAAATTATGTTACAAATTATGTTGCTTGTCTCTATTTCTAGGAAAACTAGTAGTCAATTCATTATTGTGAATTAAAAAAAGTTATAATGAGAAGTGAACGATTAGATTGAGAAAGCACTTCAAGTTGAGAAAGTCACATATCTTTTCCTATTTTTTGTGAGAGCAAAGAATAGCTGGCAATGAAACAGTACAGCAAAAGGAGTAGTTACTACCCAATACACCCACATCTGAGGCCTTAGGCTTGAAAGAAGGGTGTAATTGAAAAGTTTACCAGTCGTTGCTAAAACTGTTACATGTAAACATGCTGCGGAACAGGCCTACTTAGGTGGTCATATGAATAAATCAAATCCCTGAAGGAATTTCTGTGCTTGCTGCTCTTGAGTTTGACTGCACCTCTGTTGGGACACAGAAAAAAGTTATGCTATTGAGACTGCGGAGGTTGCTTTATCATGTCTCTACATCAATGAACTGCAGTCAAAAATTGCAACACACTTTTTAGGCAAAGTTTTGTAGCCACAACTGTGTGAATGACTGTCTTTTAGTGACATTCAGATGTAGCACTAACTCAGAGTATGGAAGCAATTGTTTTATCCAGCATAAACCATGACATGTTACTGAAAAATTCCTTAAAAGTGTCAGATTGGGCAAGTTCCCAAGGAAATTTAAAATGCTTTAAAGACTTAAAAGACTTCTAATCTAGTACTCCACAAAGTTATTGCATTGGTACTTAAATGAATTAAAACAAGGCAAAATTCTTCAATGGTTTATCTCAAGTGAGTAAACAGCTTCTTTCGACATCCGGAACCCTACTCACTGATAAACCTTAGTGTTGTACTTTTCTCATGGGCAAGCAGTCTTTAAAGAGTGGACCAGATCAACAGAAGTGTGCATCTGGATATACTCATGTGGCAGCCAGGTCAAGAAAACAGTGAAATTGTTCTTGCTAGGAGTGAAGATATCAACCAATAAACTGCTCTTTTGACAGTAGATGCCCTCCTGTTAGCATGTCAGACGTGTAGACATCCTCCTGTTCTCTCCTCTCATAAATAAGTTTAACATTGTAACTAAGACTTAGCAAAGACCAGGACAGTATGTCTGACATATTAGTCTAGTGGTTCATTCTGCATACAGCATATACATATCTGAGAACTTTACTGTGCAAAGATATGACTGCTTAAAGTCATATATATGTCCTAGAATACTTCTTCTTCCCCCCAAGGTACTAGCAGATAGTCATAGATGCTTGGAAACCAAAGCAAACTTCCTCCTACCCTAAGAGTAGAATACAAAGCACAATGCAAAGAAAATAAGATGTTTGACTTCCAGACATCCATATAGGATCGTGTATTGTCTCTCTGCTGGCAAGAGAATATATACATCCCAGATGATATTTTATTGCTGATCCTTCTGGAGAGTGAAATGTTTTAACATCCTTTTATGCATCTGGGTCTGCATGAAGACCAAGAGTAACTCAATTGTTGGCATTCTGAAGTAGGGTACAGAAAGTTTACATTCTAATACCAGTCTCACTGGTGATGCTTATGGCTGCCTACAATAACATTACATGGTGGGGTTTTTCCCTCTTTTAAAAGCTTCTGACATTCACATGATGCAAAACTCTTACAAGCTTTATAATGGAAAAGCCTTTACACTCTTTCAGCTATGGCTTGCCACAAAAGAAAACACAGTTGTTATATATTCTGAGAACTTAGAGTACACTGTGATTGTGTCATATTTTGGCAGGCTTAAAAGTTCAAATATATAATTGCAAATTTTAAGAAAGAGGACTGCCACTTCCCCGCGGCAGCCTGTAACCTGAATGTCATTGCAGAAGTGAGACTCAGTGGCCAGTCAGACCACTACTGATGCTGCAACTATCTGAACATTTCTATTCTGCTGCTTGGAAAATTCACTATTGTGAGGTGTTGGAAACAGTGGGCATTTTTTTAATGATTGAAATAACATTGGAAAAAAAATAAGCAAAAGTCAGTAAATTTTATAGCCACCATTTCATTTCTCACAATGTATATTTGAAAGTGACATGGTAACTATCGGATTTTTGGAGAAATCAAGAGGTTGTACAGGAGTCATTTATTAGTAGAAAGGTTCCAAAAAGTTTCTAAAATTAGATCTTCAAGAATTTTACCTTCATATTTGAACTCATAAGACTTGAGGATACGCACGAAACTATTCCTATAAAACAGAAGCTACAGAGAGAATTAAATGGGAAATTAAAACAAACCTTAAGTCAGAAGTGCCGCAGTAATGAGATCATATTTCTCCCTTTATTCTGTCCTGCTTCAGCTCCTTCCTGAAGTTCTCAAAGGAAGCAAATAAAAAACATGTTCTAGTGAACTTCCGTGTTTTTAGATGCAGCAACATTCTGTTAGCTGAGCTCTTCTACGCATTCATGCCACAGATGTACTCTATTACTCCTCTTTTGTGTTAGTCCAAAAGCACTTTCATAAAGCATTAGTATGTGGAATATTATGACACCATCACACCTGGACAGCAAAAAGGCCGTGACCTGTGTGGGCCTTGAGAATGAACTACCTTGCCTCTGCGTTCCCACAACTCAGGAATATAACACAATAGAGAGATGGTACATCAGTCTTCCAGTCCCTTTTGCACTGTAAAGAGACATTTCTCCCGCAGGATCACTTGCGTAGCCATGTGTAATAGTCGAGTCCATTACAAAGCAGCAATATGTACATACTGTCTCCATGTAGTGACATTCACATATGTAGTTCTTCCTAACACTAGCAGGATTTTTTGTTTTCCTCACAGTATTTGCAGACCCGAGAGTGATTCAACAAGCATTAGGAAAGCAAGTGAATTCTGGTCTACCTTTTATAATGAGAGTGATTTTTACTGTAAACCTAAGTTCAAGTGTCTTCTGACAGTAAGCCAGATTTTTGGGTTTGGGTTTGTTTTTTTTTTTTGTTTTAATAATGGAATAAATTAAATAATACAACAAAGTCTAATACAGGAAGGGGACCCTTATTAAAACAAAATGGAACTTCATGTGTTTCTGACTGTTTGAGCCTGAGGCTTCTCCCAGGTGCTAGTAATATATTGGCAGCCAAAGTCAGGCAAAAGTTCAAGGAAACACTTCTCTGCTTTTAAAAATCTGACAAGCAAAACTTCCAGTTACTGTTTTGAATAAGTGATTTATAGCCAACTTTCTTAGGAACAGTTATCTGTCAAGGATATTTTGCTGAGAGTCAAGCTTTTGAAAAATATGTTAATTAACTGTTCTACCCAGGTAGAGAACTATTTAGTGAAATATAGCTTACCCATTTGTGGCGTAGAGCTCCTTTCTGCATTACCCTAATCACAAAAGAAAATGTAGTCACTCACACTAGGAAAAAAACTTCACTTCTGCACTTCAATGCAGCCATGAGCTACTTTTTCATTCCTTTGACTATTATTGCTGTGGTTCAGCAAGAGTCTGGCTGAGCTACCTCTCTCCAGCCTTCACCAGTAGCTGCAACACTGTGAGATTCAGAATTGTTCTGTTCCCTCTTTAAAATCAAAAAGGTGTTGCTTTGAGTTTTAATTCTTTTTAAAATAAAAATATGCAGAATGTATTGTTTCAAATTGTAGATCTTTTTTTTTCCTTGTAAAGTTTAATAACTTAAAGCTTATATTTAACTCGCTTTAAGACTACTTTGCACTTCTAAAGTAATATGCAGGGTTCCTAAATTAACTGAGAGTATAGATACTCATATTATTTAAGTATAAGATTGTTTTATTGCATAACACTGTGCCCAAATCCAGTATGCTGTAATCACCACAGGACACACTGAGCTAGCAGAACAAAAAATTACATATAAAATAATGAAGCCTTGGAAATGCATTTAGTTTACTGATACATTAGCCTCTACTATCCAAACTTAATAATTTCACTATTAAACCTATCTGATTTGCAGTTAGATTGTCACTGGAACAGCTATCTTATTAAAAAAGAGCTATTAAAAAGAAAATCAAAACACCTGTGAAGTTTTTTATTCTCATTAGAGACAAAGTTGTGATGTAAGTGTTGGTTATCTAAGATATAGGCTTTCAAGTTCCCAAGAATGTTTTTTGTACTTTGATCACGCTTCAAAATGGAAAAAGAGCCAATATACATGTTCACTGTGCTGAACTATGTTCTGTGCTTGAAGAATGTGGGATCCTTACAGAAAGAGACAGAATCCTGGAACTCTGCACAGTGAACACATCTATGATATATTTTCAAGAAGAAGTCAATACTGTTGTTGCTTTTTAGTCATTCCTCCTCTTTATATAGCTACTGCCATCTGCACTTAGGCTTTCTTCCTGCAATTCGAAAAAAAGATCGCAGCTAATCAAAATCTATAATGAGTTACCTCTGTTTTGCACTTAAAACCTCAAGATGACTAGATGACACAGCATCTAGGACACAGAATGTGCAAGATTAAAACCTTCCACCATTTTTAATAGTTGGAAAATGTAGTAATTCTTTATTGTCTTGATTGAGTAGATATTGGGGGGGGGGGGGTGGAGGAAGGAGGCCCCATATAGCTCCTGTTAAGTGCCAGAGGTTTATTGGAGATTTTAATCTTCTTGAGGCTTTGTTTGGTTTTTTTAAATAAGGGCACTGATTTACAGTTGTATCAGCATCCCATGACCCCCATGACCCCACTCAAAGGATCTGTGGCACAGTACAAATTTCTGAGAAGTCATATCTTAAATGCCAATATAACTGAACTGCACTACATTAACTTTTGTCTTGTCTGGGATGGGACACTTACCACTACAACAATACAAGGGAGAAAGGCAGTATGCAAATGACACCAAGTTAGAAAGGGAGAAAATCCAAGCTCAAAGTACTAGAGAATACTTCCCATTTTGGTTAAATCAAGATCAGAGCTGAATTATGATGATCTCATTTCCTTTTTTTTCCTTTTTTTTTTTTTTTCTTTCTTTCAGAAAGGGAATATTACAGACTTCAGTTAGTGGGGAATGAACCATAGAATCATAGAATCATTTAGGAAAATGTCAAGTCCAGCCACTAAACCCCACATATAAACAACTTTTAAGTACCTCCAAGGATGGTGACTCCACCACTTCCCTGGGCAGCCTGTTCCAATGGCTGACAACCCTTTCAGTAAGGAAATATTTCCTAATATCCAATCTAAACTTCTCCTGGCACAATTTTAGGCCTTTTTCTCTTGTCCTACCACTTTTTGCTTGGGAGAAGAGACCAACACCCACCTCGCTACAACTTCCTTTCAGACAGTCGTAGAGAGCGAGAAGGTCTCCCCTCAGTCTCCTTTTCTCCAGGCTAAACCCCAGTTCCCTGAGCTGCTCCCAGGATATTATAGGGTTGATGTGCTTTCTATGTGTACTTTTCCTCTTTCTTCAGTACAGCAAAATATATTTTTCTAAAGAAATTACACAATGTAGAATATATCCCAGAAGGTCTGGATTATACTATGATAAAGTTCTAAGGAGATATTGCTAAGTATTACCATATTCATCACTGGGCACTGCTTTTGAGACTTCACAAAGGCAATCAACTAAATGAGGAAAAGAACTTCCTTTCAAATAGTAGATCTATCCATAGACAAAATAAATTATTCAACTAAAACATGTTTCTGAATTCTTGGATTTATTCCCAGTTTAACTGGCAATTATTTAGTTCTTTCTTGGAGGGGATAATTTCCTTGGTCTGGATGAAGTATTCAAATGCATTTTCAGATGTACAAAGGTGAATGAGGAATTTTCTTTGTCACACAGATTTAGAAAATGTTATTTTAGCAATTTACAAAATACTGTTTTTAATAAGACCTTATTTTTATTTATGTATGGCTGATGAGTACCACACTAGTAGTATGAAGAACCATTAAATGTATATGGTCCATTTAAAATACTCATAGTTTTATAAAAGTTAAGTTTTGATAGGGATTATGGAATTTCTAATTTTAGTTCTTTATTTTCTTACCAGAAAAAAAAATGAAGATAGCTATTCTTTTTTTTTTCTTTTTTTTTTTTCTCTTCTAATTAATTGGGTCACTTTCTGATCACATCAATGAGAAATGGACTGAGCTATTCAGTTAATTCCGGGTACGACTTATTTCCCTTGCTTTCTGTAAAATTTGTTAAAGGAGAGGGTTTGCCTGAATAACCACATACTTATTAAACTACATTCTTACCACTCTGTCTAATGTGAAAACCAAAAAATTGAATTCGATTGTTCAAAACTCCTTCAGTATAGGATTCAAGAGGTGCCTGGCTGAGCCACCTTTCCTTGACCTGACTTCATTGACAAATCACTCAATGGATAGGGACCCCTTCCATTTCAAAAATCCTGGAAGAGGTCATCTACTTGTGCAGAGCAGCTGAATTCCACTCTTAATACACTTTCTTACCTTATTCTTGAAATCCATTTGAATAAACCCACAAGAAGTAGATATACTTAGGAAAACTCCCCTATTTGTTTTTTTGAGCTAACTTTAACATACTAAAACATACTGTAACTCTTGTGCTTCCCTGACATGTGCTAACCATCTTCTTGGACAGATATGAAAAACCTGTGTCTTGGGGAGGGAGGAACAGAGAAGAATGAATGCCATTTCTTCATGTAGAATCATAGATAAGACCTCTGAAATATCTTGGGATGTAACACTCAGACAAAAACCTGGAGGATGTTTCAGAAATACCCCTACTAATGAGTTTGCATTTAATTATTCCCTAATGAGGATTCTCTTCTTTTTTTTTTTTTTAAATATAAGGAGATAAATATCTTTATAGGAATGTTTCAAAATATTTAGAGATTTTTTGAAATTGCTACACCATACTTAATTTGATTGTTCGTTTCTATTATAACCACTCATACAAACTGCTGGACTGCCGCACTGTAAAAATATATACAGCCATTTCAGAATTAGGAACACAAGTGCTACCCATGAAAAGGTAAAAATAAATAGTTAGAGAAATCCAAGTCAAAATTACCAGTCGTTAAATAAAATGTTAAAATTCCAAAATAAATTTGAACAAAACACTGACAAAAATAAAAAGAATATTTTTTCCTGCTTTTTGTGCTAGGAAAGAGGGAGACATTTCCCTTCTCTTTTTCAGGAGAAAGGAGATAATATTGATAAAAAGTTTTTAAAATTAAAAGTTAAATAAAAATGAAATGAGGCAGTAGTGCACAAATAATGGTGAAAATGCAAATGAGAAGTATTTTTTCCTTTTAAAATTACATCTTAGCAATATAACTAGAAAAGAGGATATATTCCCTTTGTACACTGTATTTCACCCCCAAATCCCTTAGTAGGTGAGGGTGGGAGATATCATAACATTCCTGTTCTTTTTTGTTGACTGTATGATGATTCTTTAGCAAAGCTGTAGCTAATGCATCCTTGAACTGCCTTGGCTCTGTAACCCGAGCGTGAGGGGAGCTTGTGGCTGGAGGGGAGAATGCTTTTCTAGGAGTCACATCAAACACACACATCTGGGTATAGCTTTTGGGGCACCTGGTGAAACTGGCAGTGGGAGGAAAAACTCGGCAAATACCAAAGATGGGTACAGAATAAAAGACAGATGGTGAGGAACACAAGAAGGAAAGCACCAGTAGTAACATAAAGTAGGTGACTTTCCAGCAGAACCAGGGGAATATTTGGAGTTTTTCCACCCCAAGAAGTCAGAGGTTGTTGCTAGACAGGGACACAGTGGGCAGGACTTTGCTCCCGACAGACTGAATTTATGCTTTCAAAAAGGTAACTCCAGGCAAGTCTCTTCTGTTTTGTAAAACTCTACTTGAGCCAAGACACTTGCTACTGTTCTTGCTCCACAGGAGAGGAGGCAAAGGATGAAACACTGAGATACTGAAGCATTTCTCAATTGCACCCATCTCAATAGCACCTGGGAAGCACGAATCTCACACCAGTGTACAGAAAACACTTATGATTATAAATTTTCTTTGGGTTTGCTTTACTGAGGATCGTACCTTGAAACCTTCATCGATCTTTGTAGGTAACTTCTTTGCAAACACCTAGCAATGTTTACTATGTATAAATATATATAAGACTTTTTACTTATATCAAAATTATGCATTGTGTATTTACATATAGCTTTATATATTGCATTTAATGGTCGGCAATAAAATGTAGATTTACTAGTCCACATATTTACAATATATTCAGTTTGTGATGTCTTTGGTATTGAGCATTTTCTATTTGATAGAAAGGGATAAAAAATTTTACTGGAACTGAATCCTACCTGATAAATTTAAGAGGCTTCTTGGGCTGTGGTTTGGAAACCATTGAAATTAATGCCATGAAGGAAGTCAGGCCAATTTAAAATAAAATTAAGAGACTTGTCTATTTCATTTGCATTATATATCTTTGTCGGTTCCAGTTATAAAGAGTCTCTGGAAAGAATTATGTTTTAATAAGAACCAGTGTTCACCATTCAGTTTTATCAGGTTTTAAGCTTTGGAAAGATCCCTGTGGTTAAAGAAGAAAGTCAGAACCTCACATCCTTTAAGTAGAGACCTCAAGATAAGATTTAGGCCTTTGGCAATCAGGGTTCTTCTGGTTAGTAAATGATATAAGTAGCTGAGCTTACTGCTTATTACAGATACAGAAGTTGTTCTCTAGTTAAGCAGAGCTATTACGGCTTCTTTTTATGTTGTGCAAAGATCTTAACCGTCTGTGCAAGTTTAACAGTTAGTTGCTTGTGCAGGACACAAACACATAGAAATATGTTTTGACTTATTTTTTCCCCCCTTTTTGATTCCAAAAGCTTTGAATTCTGAACTTCCAAATGGATTCCCTTTTTTTCTGGAAAGGAGAATTCAGAGCTCTTTATAATCCTCCAAGCCCCCTTGACGTATGAGCCTACTCTAAGGAAAATAGCATTTTGATAGGTACTGTGTGGATTTCTTTTTTACTGGCCACTTATGTATCTCCCTATTGTTTTATTCTGGTTACCCATCACAGATCTAAGCAGACTGCACACATGTGAAGCAAGCAGACTAGGAACAGGTTAATTCACTATTTCCAAAGAATGGAACAACCCTGTGCCTGTTAAAATATTTTACCCTCATGTTTACCACTGGACAAGAACCAAGTCCAAGATTTGTTCTGAAATGTCAATGGAAAGTTGCAGAAATTGAGATTTTCATCAATGGATTAATACATTTTAGTAATGCTCACAGCTCTTATATAGGGTTTTCTCCTAGGACATGACAAAGCCATCCAGGCTAAAGAACTTCTAACAACTGTTCCCCTGTTAGTTTTAACCTTCGAGAACTGGCTATTGCCTTTGATCTGTTATTTTCACTGCTACTTAAATCTTGAGATGCGGGTTCTTTGGTTCTGATTGCTTGTGTTTCTTTGAAGGAGTTTGTGTTTCTTCAGTTAGGTGAGTGGCTTTCCTTCTTTTTGTGAGGTACAATTCTATAGACTATTCATATAAATGGTGTAGTAAATCTCAGTCCTAATTTTATATAAGAATGGCCCTATTAATACGTTAAGGAGCTACAGTGTCTACAGGAAATCATCTGGATTCAAAAATCAGGTGACAAGGTGACTTCAAGCAAGTGATTCAAGACTTTATTTTCAAATACAGATGAGAAAATTCAATCTCATTAATCCATGTTTAGAGATTAATAACCTCATATTTGTAAATTCACATTTAAAGAGCTCAGTAACATAATCAAACTCAGTAGTTCTAATTAACAGCTTCTCTCATTGCCATCCAGAATGGAAATAAATACAGATGCTGAACCTCTTAAAATACTGGCATTGGTTTTTCCACTTGTGTGCAGAAAAGCGCTTTGAGCTTTGTCTTTTAGATACATCTTTATGTTCAGCAGTATGTAATTATCCACAACATTTTAGTACCTAAGCATAGCTGCAAATGTTTTTCTATAGTAGAAATAGCTCAGGGGAGAAACAATGAACTAAATGTTTGCTGTGTATAACTGTCTCATGTTATCATACTCCTTTGGGATCTTAGAGACGTGGGTTTGGATTCATAAAATCATAGAATATCCTGGGTTGGAAGGGATCCATATGGATCATCAAGTCCAACTCCTGGCTCCAATCCTTTGAAGAGTGGCATGAAGCCTCATTCCACACCATAGGTGACCATTCTTCTCTGTTTGCAGAAAGAGTGCATCTGAACTCTGCAGCAGATCTGAACTCTGCATATCCACTGTCCACCATGCTAAAGAAAAGAAGCCAGAAGAATTTGGATAGGATGTTGATCAGTGTTTACACCAATGTGTGTAATGTCTGTGGCTTAGCCCATCTCACTTGTGGCATGGACATGAGATGTCCAAGTGGCCACAAATGCATGTGGACTTGGCAACTGTCCTCATGCTCAAGCAGTCACACATTTACATTAATCCTGCCTTCGCTATGTTGGAGTATAAACAGCAGACAAGAAATGCATAATGAAAGCAGCTACAATCTGCACCAGTAACTGACCAGTATATACTCTGCTCTTCTGCAGATCCTGAGAGCTCGGCTAATGACAGTGTATGATTGATAATTACATCTGTTCTTTCTCTTCTGTCTGCCTGTTCAGCAGAAAGTGTCTTGGCTCTCTGCGAAGACAGGGAGAGCTTACTTTTTACATGCAGCCACACATGTTTTCAAAGGTATCATTTCTCCTACTGGAAGGGTATAACTTTCTGATGAAGTCATTGACATACAACTTGAAATATGATACCATATGGAATCTGTTCTTTAGATTTCACGCACTTGCCACAAGAATGACTTGTGACTTTCTGCTAACTTCTGTTTTCAGACTTGCCAGTCTTAAAATAAATTACCTTTTCTTATACATAACACAGTGGCTTCACTACTCCTAACTGATTTAAAATGTCTCTATATTACATCATTTGAATTATCTATTAGAAACAAAACACGGTGCTGTTTGGTCAAGTATGTTCAGATCCTTCTGTTTTACAGTGTAACACTGCAGGCTGATAGGCATTTATCACTTCAAAAGAATCTCTTGTAAATCAGACTGAACATTGAGACCAGCCACCTAATTTATCATCAAGTACAATCAAAGATTACAGTTCATCAAATACCAAGAGCAAAGCTGTTTTTCTATAGGTTTTTTCATAGCTCTCTTAAATTAAAAGAGGCTTCCTTCACTTTGATAGTATGTAAATAATAAATAAAAGTGTCTGCTTATACTTTTCTTACTAGCTCCTGTAACAACCCTGTGGTGATGAAAACAACTATCATCTGCTAACTTGTATAACTGGCATGGTTTTAAAAACTCTGAAGCCCTGCTTCAAGGCATAACTAAATGTCAACAGAGAGGCATACTTCCCACCTACACAAGTAGGCTCGTAAGTTGTGATTGGAGGAATACTTGGAGTATATTTGTTCTCATTAACAAGAATTTCACAGCCTATTGCTATTAATAGACCAGAAAAAAAAAGAAGTCTAAAAGGCTTAGATACCTATAGCATGACTTTGGCAAGAGACTGTTATGTCTTCATCTGTGGATGAATTTGTCGCCACCTGAAGACTTCTTCTAGCATGCTATTACATCAATACTTATTGTAATGGATGACCTTAAGCATCATAAGTTACCGAGTCAGTTCATGCACATAAAGAAGTATGATACCACTTCTATGAGCTTGGCTACTGTTGAGGACCCTTGAGTAGGCTCAGCCACCCTTGATATGCCTGATCCTGTTGGTTTCTTGGAGTACATGTTCTTGAAGTGTTTTATTCCCAGCAAAACAGAGCAGGCACTGTTGCTGCCTCTGTAAACAGAAAGACTTGAAATAGTGATACTGACACTTTGTCTTCTGCAAAGTTTTGGTTACCTACCATGGGCAAAGCAGGGTTCACCACTTCTTTTCAGAATTATGCAAACTTGTATCTCAGGTCCCAGGGAAGCATAGTTAGGGAAAATAGGACATGTTCTTTCTCCTTTCCCTTATGGAAGATACAGGAAAAAACTAGGCTACATAAAAACAGCACAAGGAGGAATATGAATCAGCAACTAATACATTAACAGGCAAGAAACAAGTTTAATGTTTTACTGATGACCATAAATTTCAAGCTACTAAACCTACCTTCCTGTAGAGGAAACTTCTGCACTCAAAACTCTAGAGGACAAAGGTTCTTTCCTCCATATCAATGTGGGAATTTCATACAGGCTGACTACATACTCACTGCAGACATTGTTGCCAAGCCTAGAAATCTAAATTTTCCATTTGACATGGGGTTGTTTCAGCCCCTAAATCATCCTACATACCATACAAAAATCACAAGAGCTAAAAAAACACCCTTCACTTAGGCATCTGAATTCTGCAGACTAACAGCCTAAAATGTAGGCATCTGATCCTTATCACTTAACATTGAAATTAATTAGACCATACATGATTTGCTCAAGATCACACAGAAAGCCTATGCCTTCTCTTGATTGGCCTAGTGCTTTACCTGACACCGAATTTACTTACTAAAAACAACACCGAAGTATTCACTCATACCGAAACACCTATGCAAAACAGTGGTGTATGGCTTAAGATTCATATACATAAGGAAAACTGCAACCATCCTTATACTGTATCCCTAATATGTCACCATGAAGGATGGCTTCTTGAAGGGAAAAGAATATCCACTAAATTCTCCATGAACCCTGCTCAGAATCAAAATTATTGTGGGGTTTGTGATGAGAATTCCTGACTACAGAGACTGGAACGAAATCACCAAACTACTTTCATGAGACAACAAACATATTCTTCCCATTCCCTACACCTGCTAGTTTTCTCTGGCCTGGTTCTTCAGATTTACTACTGGTAGCCAGCAAAGGTCATTTTTTATGAAGCCTGAGTTCTTGAATAATGATGTCAGAATAAATGGCTGGCAAGACTGACACAGTGACAGTATCCCAGTAGCCAGAATAAACACAAATGAAAGAAAGAGCCTCTACGTAAAATGCTCCATGCCATGTGAAGCTAGCAGTGTGAGAAAAAATCTGCTTTTCCTTTTAGTCAATTCCAAACCTCATGGTTTCCTCAAATAATTCAACAAAACAAGAACTAAAGAGGGAAAAGAATACTAGATAAAATATGTGAATCATACATAAAATTTCACCATTTTAAACACACAACACAGGCATATTTGAGGAAAATTAAAGTAAATTAATGAGGTTGTGTCTCTGCTACTCTAAAAGCATGGTGAACTTTTCTGTATCTTCTCAGTTTATAGGAAATCTAAGTTTAGGCTCTGCCTTTGTCAACAGGATTTCCTGAGGAAAGTTCTAAATAATGAGTTAAAGCTTTTCCACAGCACCACTTTTATTTGCACTGGTTTTGGAGCTTTTTTCACTTAATGTTCACTTTTTGTCACAACTCGTGACTGAAATTGAAAAAGACGCCCAAGTCAGGATTTTAACACTGAGTTCCACTTTCTGTTCCATCAAATAAGTAAAGCTATAATTTCTCCCTCCTTACGGGGTGTCCTGAACACCATCCTGATATGCCATGTCTCCCTCCTCTCGTTCCCCAAATACCTTTCCAAAAATATTCACCTGCTCATTCATGCAAAATGGAAGAACTGCAGGAGGTAAGCTATGATGTATGTGAATTTTCAGTGGTCTGACCAATAGAGCCACATACCTGGCACTAACATCACATAATTCTGCTGGACCACATACAGATTTGAGGAGTCTTTGGGGACTTTCTCAGAATAACAACTATCATTTAGCCTAATCAGAAATTCCTGACTCATGAATAGCACAGGGAGTCCAGGCTTCCCTTGAAAGTGCTCAGCTACTACAAAATCCCTTGTTCAGCTGCATTTGTGAATCTGGGTCTATCATGCATCAGCAACTGAAACTTGTAAAATACTGTTCATCAAAAATAACTGATGAACATTTTTACTACTAAGTGACAATTATTTTACATTTTTGCATAATTTTTTTTCTTTTGGAGTATGAAAGCATCTGCTTCTTTTTTAATATCCATGTACTGAAAGTCTCAGATGGGCATATCTCTTCCTAAAGATTTATTTCACAATGTGTGAGAGCAGCAAAAGATAATGGAAAATTCTTAAGTAATTGCTCCAGTTGCTTTCCTTCCCACTTGCCTAATTCCAGCCTCTTCTACCATAATAAGTGATAAAAGCTTGTTCGTTAATCTTCAGACTAAGTGTTCAGCACAGAAAAGTTGTACTAGAAATGTTTGAGTTTAGAAGCCTGTCTTTAGTCTTACCTGGAAGTTGCTCTGTGTGTTATTACTCATATATACATGCCCAAGAACAGCATTTAATTTTAGCATGTAATAAGAAAATAAACCTTCTGTTTACTTTTGTTCACCACTAATTGGATATAATATTTTCCTCGACATTTGGCAAATCGTAATTATATAAAATTAAGGAAATTGGGAGAATGTTCATAAGGAAGGAAAACACACAATTCAGTGAGAGTCTTTCCCCTGTCAGGTAAATAAATTCCACCCACTTACACACCCAAACCAAATTCTCTCAAAATCAATGGAAAGGCTTCTGTTGGCCTCAGTGGCTCCTGGATCAGACCCAGGCTATTCCCACTAAAGTCAACTCAGGACTTGAGATAGATCATGATGCAACTGAATTAATTAGCATTAAATTATGAGAAACTACTCTCCATTACTACAAATTACTTGTAAGATAGCCAAGCTTTACCAGTATTAATGATTTCGGTAGCGTTAGATGAGAAGTTTTTTCCAATGATATTACTAAATACATTTTTAGGACCAAATTTGGGCTTTCAGAGTCCTGTTCCTAATTTAAAGTAACAGTGATACAAAAACATGGATGCCCACTCACTGCATTAGTTACCACCAGCTTGAGTTTGGCAGAATGAAATCCATCATCATGACTTTTCTCATGGATTATGAGCTTCATTGTGTTGTACCATCACAGAGATCACATTCCTTAGGATTTTTGCACAGCCTGGTAGTCCTCTGCTGTGAACTTTTAGGCTGTTTGGGTTGGGTGTTCTGATTTAATATATACAAAAAAGCTTCAAGCTGAGAATTTGATGCTAGGTCTGTATTTCTGGCTCAAGCCCAGCTGTCTACGTCCTGAAATGTATTTGATTTTTGGAATATACATTTCTGGAATGGAATGTCAAGAAAATACATAATCAAGAGGGCATCACAGATAACGAGCTACAAAAACCTGTTTGTCACCCTCCTCCCACAATGGCGAAGAGCCTTCTACAGCTGCTAATTAGAAAATTAGAACACCACAAATGGATTATATTTTACTGGCAGCATAGCGTCTTCCCCCCAGTGTTTTAAAGTACTTTTTGAATTGTTTGCTGTCAGCAAAACAAGTGCACTACCTGCGATCCTATAGACAACAAAGCCCAGCAGCAGGATTTCAGTCAGGTGATGTCACCCAGGTAAAATTGTACTGACAAGCTTTTAATTAAAGTTTTCCCACACATCTTTCCGCTGGTCCCCAGGAGCTATTATTCATTATGTGCCGACTGTCAGCCAATTGTGAGTCGGGAGGGAAGTGTTTTATTTTCAAAGCCCTTGCTGACAGCTAGAGAACACTTTGTTATACAATCTGTTTACTTTTTACACACACACAATCTTGCTAAAGGGGAAATGGTCATGCAGTAGTGTTTACAGTTTATGGCAATAATTAAATGCATCTGGCAGAGCAGTAGCTGAAAGGAGGTCCGTGTGGGTGTGGATGAAAAGCCATAAAATTCCTCCTATAAACAGTTACTCTCACCTTGCAGAGCCCCTAGCGTTTTTAGACAAAGTTTCTTTGGGAAAGGGCAGGTCCAAACAGGTGCACAGATTCTGGAATGGGAATATTTGGATCTAGCCATGTGGTGCTCGATGCTGAGAAACACTGTCCAGGAATCAGGGTAACACTCTGTTCTCATCAGTGACTAGAACAGTTTGAAGTAGTTATAAAACAGCTGCTTGTCCTTTCGCATTGTTAAATCCCAAAGAACTTACCTCTGCAAAAAGAAATGTGCAATAAGAAACAACTTGCCACAAGATGAAAGCAGAAGGTGGTGTGGTGTCTGGTTTCAGCAAAGGGCCAGTATTTGATGCTTAATACTTACAGAGAAACAGTCCTCTCAAAATTTTTAATGGGTTACAATAAAATCCTTTTTACCAGTTGACCAGTGATGATAAATATTTATTTAGAGTTACAACTTTTAAACATGAGCAACTTTTAAAGCATGGTAAAAAAGCTGTAAGCGACAATCAACGCCTCACGTTAAGTATTTAATACTTCCATTTATTACAAATAATAGAAAGTCAACAAGCACTCTTAAAATATTATTGGTTGAACTAAAACTAGTGCAATATTCATATTCACGGAGGTAAAAAAAATTGCATGCCATTTCCTGCTGGGCCATGGATAATTCTGTGGAAATCACTTTCACTGCAAACTGAAGAGACTGGAAAATAAATTAATTGATGAATATTTAAATGCCATATTTTACTCACATAAATTACTACAGAAATTATAGAGGGAATATACAGTTCCACTGCTAATGAATTAAAATCTTTCGCTGTTTTAAGTGCCTTTGAATAGCTCCGTTCTTAGGAAATAATTTTCTTTAAAATGGGCTGATTTTATGGTAGTTGAGTATTAAATAGTGGGTCTTAGATGTATATGGTCAGTATGCTGTAGACAATGCAGCATACCTGCCTCAAAAGTCTTTTCTGTTTTGATATCATAAAAGGTCTTCAGCCCACCAGCATATGAACACATCAGTGCAGTTTTCACTAGTGGAAAGGAAAACATTAAAAATCCTAATTGCAAATTTTACTCATAGGTGCCACTTTGTAGATTTTGTGCTTTATTACTGTTAATGTGGTTTTTTTCTTCTCTAATGAAAAATTTACTTTATTATTTTTTATAGGATGATAGGAGCAAGATTATATTTTTATATTTTTTGTCTCAGTCACAGACAGCAAATAGATCCTAAGATACTACACAGTTACATTCAAATTAACATATTTGTGATCATCATTTTCATCTTCCCAAGCTTAACAAAACCAACATACTATGAATAATGTAAGAAGTTTATGTTAATCTTTACTTTAAGATCAATGTTAGATTATTATTACTTTAGGATCAGAACTATAAACACCAACAGCAAGATTTATGAGAGATTCAAGAAATCAAAGAATAGAGATTAGGTTGTAAAATGTAAAGAAAATCTTGCCTCAGAGTTTAAGGCCACCTGTGCATTCTAGTCAATGAATATTGCATCCAAAATGCATGGACTCATGAGCACAGTCCTAGGCTCCCCACTGATAAGGGGGAAAGGACTTTTCAACCAGTCATGACCATATCACTCTCTTCTTCCACATGCTTTCTACCCTGGAGAGGTTGGGGGAGCTGAAAGGCAGAAGAGCCAAATATCTTCAGACAGAGCAGGTACTCAAATCCAGCAGAGATCATTCCTTTAGGCGCAGCACTGTGCTAATGTGATTGCACATCTTCCTGCTGGAGCTAGTCCACATCTAGCTGATCTGAAGTGATAGAAAGCAACTGTCTGCAACTGGCTTCCCGGTTCCCTCCTTAAGAGCGCGCCTGCCTTTGTGATCCGGCACTCTGGACTCTCATCTGATAAATGTAAAAGACAAGGACTACCATTGGCTCCACTCCCATCAACTTTCACATGCAAAAATAAAAGGTTAGTTAAAAAAAAAGATGTAATAGTTGAGGTGAAGAGGTACTCACTGAAACATTTTTAAGTTACCAGGAAATCAGAATTAATTTTATGGAAAATAGGATTTTGCAAATAAACTTGATAAGGATTCTTTAGGGGAAAAAAAAATAATCAGGTCTTTCTACCAAGGTTTGACTGTGTTATGTGTACACATGTCATTGGACTTTTCTCAGGCACTGGACAGTAGATAGAGCTAAACAACACAAGACAACACTTTCCAGCTCCCAACGTAGGGGTAGTGGTGAAATGATGAAGCATGTACTAATGCCTCTTCATTGCTACTGATACATGGCTGTGTTAAAGCAGTGAGGCTTACTGGTGGTACAAAAATGCAATCATATGTGAGAGAGAGCTAATAAAGTATTAGCAACATACCATACTAACAGAGAAAATATTAAATTGTGTATAAACAAGTTCAAATGTGCACTTGGAATCTAACTAAACTTTTATTAGCATTGTGCTGAAAGGATCTAGTTTTTGCTCAATGCAATTTGATATTATCGTCAATGGTCTGAAAGAAAGCTAAAATGGAAGGGTAGCACAAAAAGATATAGATGTAAGTGATAAAGACTGGTCAGTTATGTAACCCATTGGATTTCAGGTTAGGGAGTGTAATAGCCAATTGCTCTTGAAACAAAATGATTGGGATTTAACATAACCAGGTAAGTATGAACTGCCCTTCCTCTTCCAGAATACATGATCATTTAAATATCCTTTTATGCCCTGGCCTCCCAATTACCCACCATCACTAATTACTTTCAATATTTGCTGCTTCTTTCTGATCCTGGTGTCTGTTTTCTAAACTCTGCTTATGTTGGAAGAAAAAAGAGGAGGAAAAAAGAGGAAAAAACCCACTCCACAACTATTTTCTAAGGTATTCTTCACATATTGCAAGAACTTACAACAGGGTATTTCCTTGACTCTTGCCTAAAATGGTCTGAGTACAGAACAAATCTGCATCTTCAAAAATAAAATAAAATCCAACAAAACAAACCATACACCTTTCACAGTTTTTCTTACCTTCCTCAGTCTCACCTCTCACCTTTCATTTCCAGATAAGATCTGAATAGCCACCAGATAAACCAATCATGCTTCTTTTTCCAGTGTGATATCCCCTCTAGCTATGTGACATATCTCTGTCCTAATAAAAGGAGAACAACTTCTGTCTTGAGTATATCCAATGCAGACTTGAATTTTCTAATCTTTAACTGCTCAAAAATTGTGGATTTTATCAGAGTCAGTATATGGTGTGATTACTGCTGTATCGTGAATTTACTTAGCATGACAGAGATCACAGCTTGACAATGGACTACGGCTCGGCTTTCTGTCATCCGCTGGACCCTTATTTGTTGGCAAAGAAAGTAAATAGGAATACCTATTTTCTTCTCTTTGTGTCTTCCTTGAAAAAAAAAAAAAAAGGGCACTTCCCATTCAACTTTTGCCATTCATCTGGACTGTCACGTCACCTTCTTCCTGCAATGTGTTCTGGCTGATTTGGATTTACCATGAAGCACTTTTCTAATTCTAAAATGAGATTTATAAAAAAGTTCCCTCTGGAAACTGACAGCACCCTGCAGGGCTCTTGCCCCAGGCAGCCAGGAAAGCACATGAAGATATTGTAAAGGCTCTGTTTGAACAACTCTTCTTTCCTCACCTTCAGCCAAGTTCTTTCCCTTAGTAAACTGCAGGTCATACTGGCAGATATCTTGCTTGTCCTTTATCTTTTCTTTTTCTGCCTCTATTTATATTTTCAGTTAACCAATGCATCCCCACAGATGTCTATTATATTTCACACTAGTCAGTGTAGGAAATTACTTTAGCTGTGGTCTCTCTCTCTCTCATTTCTCTATCCAGGTGCTACAGTATGAATTTATCTTAACTTCACATTTTTTACAGTGCAAAACCTGCTTTAGGATGTTGGGTGTGTTGGGGTTTTTTAAAGCAAAGAGGAAGAAAAGGTACAGAAGGTATCTTTCAGTAGCACAGGCCATGCTTGTCCCTCTTCTTTCACTACTTTTACAACACTGTGAATAAAGTAAGCATTACGGATAGGAAGCAAGCTGGATGAGGAAACCCACACATAATTACGCTGACAGTCTGAAGATGTGCACTCTAACTCACTCTTCATGACTGCCCTCAATGTGCTGGAACTGTGAGTTCACTCATAGATCATATCTCTGCAATGCAACGTGAAGGGGATTTAGCTCTGAAGATAGTATTCTTCTTCTTGCACTCATCAATGTGGGTCTCCTTATCATCAGCTCCCCATGAAGCAGCTCTGTGCCAGTCTAATTGAGTCTTCAGTCTTCCTGTACCTCCTCCTCTTCATGTTAATAGTGTGAATGGCAAGCAAAATGAGCACGAGTATGTGTCTTACTGTACATGCAAGCTTACAGCAAGTCAACCTCTATGTAGCTCAACCTCTTACTTTGAAGGCAGAAGAGCAAACCTCACACCTGAGCTATTTTCCTAATATCAATGAGGGGTTGTGTCTTTTGGGGCACTGGCTTCTGAACAACCAATGCCTTGAAGGAAATGGAGACACCTAGGACAGAAACACCTTCTCAGACAAAGGATCCCTGTAATCTTTCTCTGACAATACCTGTCAGAATCCATCTCTGGAACAGTTAGGAAATGTGGCAAACTCATGATGATCATTCTAATGGATAATTTGTCATCCCTCAGATGCTACTTAAATTTGAAGTAAGAAATAGCATTTTCTTTTTTTTTTTTTTCTCCCATTAGTTTGTCCACTCAACTCTCAAGTAAATTTCTAATATGTAAAATATTGTTTGGCAAGGAATTCCACAAGTGACTACATAAGAAACATTTTCTTCTTTGTTTGGTACCTACCAATGACTCGTTTAATTTGAAGACTTTAAAGTTATTGCAGAAGACATAGTGCTAACTATTCTAATCTTTCCGTCATGAATATATAGATCCATGTCACATCTCTCATATGATATCTCCTTTACAAAAAATCCCAGTCATATGAGTTATTTATTTGCATGGGAGTCATTCCATACCTCTGATCATCCCTGCTGTCCTTTGACTTTCCCATATCCTGTATTCCTTTCAAAGTTGGTATTCCAGTTCTGCATCCAATATTCATGACGCAGATGGGGGAATTTATTCAGCACAGCAGTACCATCTTCTATTCTGAGCTTTATTTGTCATCATAATTCATAGTACCTTATTTTCTTTTTCAAATAGTGTTGAGCATAGTTTTCATGGAACTACAAATCTGGAAGAGCTCCCTGAAACATATAACTTCAAATTTATCTACCCCAAATTTCACCTGCCATTTGGTTTGTCAGTCACTCATCATCACTATGTCCTTGTGCAGTACTTTGCAGGGGTGTCTCATTTTTATAACCTTGATTAATATTTTTCACCTCACTGCTCACTTTCTTATTAAATCATTCATTAGGATGGTGAATGGCACATATGTGACACAGAGCCATGTAAGACACTACTGGGGATCTCCTTCCACTCTGAAAATATATTTCTACATTATTTTTGCCATACAATTTATTTTTATCCATGTGAGAAGACTTTCTTTTATCTTACAGCCAGTCAGTTTGAGAGCTTCTGGAGAAGAAACTTCTAGAACAAGTGTCAGAAGAAACTTCTGGAGAAGAAACAGAAACACTTCTGGAAAACCAAATGACTGCCTCAACTCATCTTCCTTATTCACATACTTATTGACTTCTGAAAATAAATAATAGCTCATTAATTGAATAGAATTCTTTTCACAATGAATTTATTATTATTTCTTAACATATTATACTCTGTATCATATTTATCCCAAATATATTTATCTATGTTTTATCTAATTCTATCTTTTATTGTAGTTTCTATTAATTTTCTGGCTACATACATACCTTACAGACATGTATTAGTCACTGAATGGTCTCCTAAAAGCCTTTATCTTCAAGTCTGTGTTGCAAGGGAAATTATATGCTACAGTTAATATTCTAGCTATTTCATCCAAGGAAACTTATAGAATCCAAGAGATAGGTGAACACAAACTGGTTATGACAATTTTTAGACTTCAGTTTATTAATTCCTCAGCTCCTTCTAATTATATCTTTAGAGACAGATCCTGTGAGTTGCACCTAAAAATAGGAATTATTCTGTTTGAATCTCCCCAGATTTTATTATAAAAATCTTTTTAATGACACAAACCTCCAAACTTAAGCCAACTGACATCTGCTGTAGCTACTTACACACACTCTGTCTCACCCAACTTAGAAGTTAAACTGTACTGACAGCTCTACAATCATATACTAACAGATTTCAGCCACACATGTAAAATAGGCTGCACCTTGTATTCATAGGTTTCTTGTTTTCTAACCAGTATTCATGCTTAAAACAAGTAGAGGCTCCGCAGTTTAGCTATAATACTTCAAAAGCACTGTTCCACAGAGTTAAAAGGCAAATCAAATTCCTTCTAAAATACCAAGTTCCTGGGACTGTTCATGGTGCCAAGCAGGAACCATGAACATCAGTGGATGCAAGAGTGACTTTTTTAAAAACTAAGACAATTCTAAAAATTGCTATAGAAGATGGTAATTTTAGAGATGGTTGTACCTTGAGAACTCCTTTAAAGCTGAAATAAATTGGGTCTTAGACTAGCAAAGCAATTTTACAGAGTAAACTTATGAAGTATTTGAACTTTAAAATAATAAAATTTATTTACAAAAAATATTTTTGTAGTACCTAGATATATATATTTATACCAACAAACAAGTGAGCATAGAATCTCCTCCATCACTAGTAGCAAATGGAAAATTATTTTTTTTTATTCTGTACAAAGAGTGGTTTGTTTCCACCATCTGTCCAGCCAAGCTATTGAGCAAAACCTGAAGTAGATGAGGGCATTTCATATTAAAACATTCTGTGCCTTATTGAGGCTTGGTGCTATACAAGGATCACGTTTTAAGTTCTCAGGAAAATTATGTCTTCCAAATAATGTACAGTTTTACTACACATAATTAAATCCATATTCAGTTGTGTAAAAATAATCAAAATTAATGCTCACATAGTCTTTAATGTGGTAAAAACCATTTTGGTTAACTTTTCTGCTCCATACAGAATAATGCATTGAAATAACAAGTGCACCGGTCAGTGAAAAGCTTTACAGAGAACAAAATATAGGTACTTTGTTTCATCGGAGAACTGCCATAATCATATGACAGTTATACTATAAGTTATGGGTAAGGAGACAGGACAGTACATTAGATTAATACTTTGCCTTTTTAATCTATTAATCTACCACCTTTGGGACATGATTTTAAATCCACTGCAGAGCAAAGTGACTGAAAATCATTCCACCCTGACAGCTTTAAAAGATCACAAGTGAAATGTGTTAAGAAGGTCTCAACCCAGCTGATACTGAAGAGGAGCAGTCATCTCAGAAGGTACCCAACATTGGTCCTCTTTTAGCATTCTCACCAAAACAGATAGCTTTTTTACAACAAGGCGTATTTCATACTAGGCAGGTGATAAAATGATTGAAATATGTGCTAAAGTGGCCCAGGAGGAGTGCACAGGTTCACTGCCAAAGAATATTGCGTGCCTGCTAGTCACATATAAAATGTTAGGAAAACATTTTGCCTACTGCTCTGGTGTAAAAGTAACCCATTTGATTGGGTTTTAACTTTTTAGAAAAGATAAGAAAATGACAAAAATCATCTGAAAGTCAGAAAGAAGGTAAGCATACTGTCCTGCAGCATCAATGCGCTACTTTAAATTATATCTGCAAATTCCATAGCTAGTCTTTTCTGATTGCAATGTTTGTTTTAAAAGAGGTTTGGGGTTTTTTTTCAAAGATGCAAAATATTCCAGCAACTGCTGTGGTTTCTTTTCTCTCACTAATAAATGTGAGTAAAGACAAATAACAGCTTTAGTACTTTTCCTGCTGGCAAATTCCTAATTAAATAGTTTATTAGTAGATTATCTAACCTTCATTTAATGAGGCCCTCCAGATGTTGTGTCTTAAGTGGAGCAAAAAGGAAAACAGCTGAATGTTAAGCACAACATAATTGGTTATGGTCAGCTTGGAAAAGACTGCATTCTCATGTTACCATTACTGTAATAATGTATGATTTTCTCCAGAAATTGTCAATGAGTGATGACCTACAGAAAATCCCTTAACTATCTCCAGTTATAATTTTAAATATACTTGGCTGTATTTGCGTCACTTCTATCTAACATTAGTCTTCTCTCCACTACTTGCATGCAGCTGTTTCTAACACTTAGAGATTCCAGCTTGCGCTTTTCTGCTCTCTTTATGACACTTCCATTTTTATGATGAAGTTTCCTCTATTTGTTCCTCCTAAAGAACTGTGTCCAGTACAGATTCGTATTTCCTTTCTTTAATAGTCAGACAGACAAATCATTCTCTTCGGAATTCTTCATGGGATGCTAATTGATCAGAAAGATTTAAGTAGAACAAACGGAATTTTCATACAGGATAGGAAACAGACTATGATTGTAATTGAGTATCAAAAAGTCTGAATTTAAGCTCCTGCCCACGTAAGCACAACGAGAAGCTTTTGAAACACAGAAATTCTTTAATTTTTTTTTTTAGTAATTATATGGAGTCTTGGGGGAAAAGTAGCATGTCTTCCTCCAGATAAACATGGAGATGATTCATTTAACTCTTCAATTCTTATTAGTATTTTTAAATTAGTCATGTGACACTTCTTTGAAGAGTTCAACAATAGAATGTAGATAAATGAAATGAAAAATATTTTCCATAAACGTCCAAAAGATTTTCAAGAAAATATATAGTCATGTGGTAAAAGGTTTTATAACATGGATAAATATGGTACTACTGTGCTGGAAACAGGGTAGGAAAAGATGGTAAAGTCTTATGATAGAAAAAGTTTTTCAATGAAGTTATCTGGCCAAAGGTTCATGCTTTTCATGTCCCTGGAAGTAGGATAACCAGGTGTCAAATTTTCTGAATACACTAACAAGGATAGTAAAAGAAGGGCCAACTCTTAAGAACATCAAAAGGATCCCCTGCAATTCAGGGTCTGGGCAGTAAAACAATAGATGAAATTTAGTTCTGATAAACCTGGACTGATGCCTACAGTCAAGTAAGTCCAACCTTCCCATCTAAAGGGATGGTCCCCGAGCTGTCAGTGACATGAGATCTTGGAGTTAGGATAGAAAAATCCATGAAAAGATCAACCTGATACACTCTGGCAGTCAAAATGGCAAGTATAGGAATTGGAAGGAAAGGGAGGTGGGGGGCAAGTAAACGGAATTGAAACATCTTCAATGACGCAAGCACTTGCACCTTCATGTCCGGGAGGAGATCACTGAATTGGGAAAGGCTCAGAGGAGGGCAAGAGCAACCAAGAGCAGGGATCAATAAGGAAGCACTTCAGCTTTTTCAATTTGGAAAATGAACAACTATAAGGAGTTGTGATAAAATCATCTTTAGGATGGAAAGGGTGTGCAGGGGTTCGCTGTCACTTGCACTATAATAACCCAAGTCCTGGACATTGCTAGAAAGACAAAGGTTCAAAGCAAAGTGATGTTTCCTAAAGAAATGTAGTTAGGGTGGGATGCCCTGTCTCAAAATGATGAAATACTGAAAGCTTATACATGTTCAGCAGGAGTCTATGGAAGCTCCTGTTAGAGAAATACAGTGAAGCGATTAAACACATGGGAATCACACCTGGGTGAGGAAATCTCAGATCACTGGATGGTGGTGAAACACCTTTCCTTTTCTAAAAGAAAAAGATTCCTTTCTGTATTTTTTCTCTTTTTCCTTCAAAATCCATGAAGATACAGGTAAAAATGTATATTTTCATTATTCTTTGGCCTATCAGATATTGGTTTGATCTTGAAAAATTTCTAGAAAATTTAACAGCAAGAAAAGAAAGAAAAAAATTAGACATTTGAAAATATTATTTTTATTTGTTGTCAAGAAAGGAGAATAATGAAGGAGAAATAGACATGTGGATTTTCAACAGTAAAATTTTCCAAAGCAGCATTACAAAAATTGAAATTTTAAATAAAGAACATGCTTATTTTAAATTTCCTGTAAAAAATGATCACATTAAGTAGAAGTAATGTTTTATCATAAAAGTTATTTCTAAATGAGGATTAATTTTCTATCAGGATACACTTGTATTTGATGTATTAGTATTTGAATAAAAATCCCAGTCAAATTGACCATTTTACTGTATTTCTATACAGTTTTTACATACAGTTTATACATTTTTAACCTATTTTTTACCAATTATTACCTATTTTTCAAAAACTGAGACGGGTCCTCTATTATTGTTAAGATTTATATAGCCTTATATACATGCATTCTGTGAAAAAAACATATTTTGAAAATATCACACTAAATTGATGATGACATTTTAAATAATTCTGGTTATGGTACATCATATGTGAAAGACAATGCTGCAGTCACTTAAAACTGACACCATCCACAAATGTTAGCAAAGTCTTTTGGGTCGTGGAGACATAAAAGGAAAACAATGAGGGAAATAGTTTGATGCCTGCATTGTTTTCCAAGAACTGTGCCCAAAATGTAAACAAATAGACTACAAAGGTAAAACTTTTAACTCATTCTGACTTTTTGCATTATGGAGTTGCACTTGTTCCTTTGATCATCAGCCCTGATGAACTCAGGCTACACTAAAACTGCCTAGTTATCATCCAGGTATGTATTTACTCTCATAAAGCTAATAAACAGCATGTTTTATTCAAAATGGAATGATATGTTTAGCTGAGTATTGCAAAATCTAGTGTTAACATTTAAGACCTGAGTGTCTCACATTATCATCAGATAGGTTTGTGTAATGTTAAATAAGACCAAGCAGAGAGTAAAGACTGCATGGGAAATTACCCAGAACAGTTCTCCATGGTAAAGGGCACTTGTATCTTGCCCCTTATAGAGCATTCTCCAAGTATGAACCACCTGAAAGGACATCACCATGACTAACTGGTCTTCCTTGTTCCCTTCCCCTCCCCTCCCTTTCCCTTCCCTCCTTCCCTCCCTTCTATCAACTTTCGATCTACCTATCACTTTTCAGTAAACAGTGATAGTGATGTATTTGATCTATGAGTTGTGCTGAGACTATTTAATGGAATACTCATAGCAACCATTTTTCTGTTTGTTATTAAAGGTTAGTGACTCACCCACACCACGTGGTCTTGTTTCTGTATCCTAATTGGATCATCCACTCTTGCCAGATTCTTTCTAACTCCATTAAAATCAAATTGAGTTTTATTTCTCTAATAAATTAATCCTGACTGCATTTCTCTAATTATCGTGAACACTCACAGGAATAAAATCTTAACTCAACTTGTATTCATGCAGCATGAATATATATGATGCAAAGACATCAAATTCAAACCAACATTTGATTTTTTTTTTAAGGTTTCTGAATATTTTTCTTAAATCGTCAGTTAATACCAGTATGGACGATTGCCATCAATAAATAACAGACTTGTCTGGAAGAGGTGTTCGGCAGACTAGATGGAGGAGGTGTTTGGAAGTTAGTATGCAGAAGATATTTAATCAGGCTTTTACAAAACTGATCTTGCAACAATCATAGAATCATTTAAGTTAGGAAGGACCATTAAGATCACTGAATAGAGCAATTAACCTAACACTGCCAAGTGCAACCCCTAGACCAGGTCCCCAGGTGCCACACCAATGTGAATGGTGGTCCTACCACTTCCCTGGGCAGTCTGTTCCAATGATTGACAACTCTTTAAATGCGGAAATATTTCCTAATATCCAATCTAAACCTCCTCTGGTGCAACTTGAGGGCATTTCCTATCCTATCACTTGTTACTTGGGAGAAGAGACCAATACCTACCTGGCTACAACCTCCTTTCAAGTAGTTGTGGAGAGCAATAAGGACTTCCTTCAGCCTCCTGTTCTCCAGGCAATAAGTGAACTTAAGCTCCAGGACTCTTTAGAGGCAGATTTTTCAGACTAGGTAGGACTCAGATCTTAAAGGAAATGTGTGAACTAAGATGAAAGACTTAATATAGTTGAAGTCTGAATCCACAACATACTTCCATATGTTTGAAAACTACATAGTAAAGGTCAATGGATATCAAGGTGGCTACTGGGTCTTGGCCAAGGTCTTAGAAACATATTCTCCAGATAAGTGCAAGTATCCTAGGACAAAGACCTTTTACAAAACCAGTGCTCAGCTTGTGGACAGTTGCTTTTTCTCTAATGATAGTCACTTAGAGCTTTTAAGAGGTCCAGTTAAAGTTTTCTGGGCTTCTTTGAAAACAAAGTCTTTGAACAGTTTCCCCCTCTGTATTAGAGTTTGCATAAATACATCATGCTTTACTCATTTGCCATTGTTATTTGTTATTTGAGAAAAGAGCTTGATGAAGTATGAAAAGGTGACAGCAAATTCCCATGCTAGTTGTCAACAGTGTAAATTAGATCTATTTGTACCTCCACAACTTGCTCTAGTTATTCCAAATTAAATTGTATGCCTCAATTCTGAAGTATAAGCAAACACTGATGAACTGCTCCAAGGAATACGTATATCAGAAATCCTCACTTGGTACAGGAATGTGGTAATGACCAACACTGAGCTATAAACAAATCTCACATCGCTCTGCTGAAAACCCTGTGGGCAAAGCTAAGCTCTTTGACATGGCTCTGCAGGAAGTCCAAGCTAAAAGGCAAATTCAATGTAGAAAGCCATGGACAGAGACTGCTCTACAACATCATTCCATTTAGACCATGTAGGTCAAACACAGAGCCTTAAACTGCACCTTGCTGCAGGAGCGCAACCGAGTTGATGGTGGAACATCACTTTGTCAAATCATGTTCAATACATGATTCAAAGCCCCCTGCATAAAGCATTGCACAAAATCCTGCGAAGATTGTATCTTTGTGCGACAAAGGGATGGATTATTGTAGCAAGGTCCATGTCTGAGAGAGGTGGTCGCAATCCTCTGAGAAAGCACAAAGGACCAAAAGAAATCTGTAGAAATCAGATCAGCCTGTTCATTTGACCTGTGGAGGTGTGGGCCTTTTCTACATGACAAAATGCACTCTAATTTAGCGGGAAATATATTTATTTTAAGTAGGCTATTTGCAAATTTTCTGCAAGATTAACATAAAAGTAATGAGTTTACATTACTACAAGATATCTATCATAGCACTCTGCTATTAAACTATTTTACTACTTTTGTGTAGATTACAAAACATCAAGTAGTGGAACATAGTTAAAATATTACAGTTCTGCTGTAGATGAAATACTGGACAAAGGGTGGAGTAGCCTTTATTCCAGTAGCCTGATTACCCACAAGTACAATGTGCAACATATCACCAGCCGTGATGACTGCTTGGAGCAGAACAAGCAACTATTTTATCAATTCTTTTAAAAACACACAGAAGTGTATTAGAGTCACATTTTGTGAAAGTGTGTGCCAACTAAATTCACGTTTAAAATTATGTATTTTTCTTTGACCTTAATATTTGAGCACGTACAGTTCAGTTACTCGTTAAAACAACATACTGGAAAATGATCCAAGAAGAAAATCTCTGTTGAACTTAGATTCATATGATTATTTTATCTTGTTCCTATGAATGATGTCATTTGAGTAATACTTTAACTCATTTTAAAGAAAAATACCAAGAACTAACCGAAGACAAGATTAATTTGACAGTCATACATTAACTAGATCCTGCCTGTGAAAGACTCTAAGCCCCATAACAAAAATTAAAAATTTTGCTCATGAACCAAATATTTTATGCGTGTGAGAACAACATGCTAATGCAGAGGCCAGGAATTGGGAGGTGTTTCTTGCATTGATTTGTAAACCACAGGTTATACACAAAAACTAGGGAAGCATCAGAGGTTTTTAATGCTAAAGCTCAATACTGAAATTAAAGGCAGCTTCACCACCAGAGCTTTGGAAGCTTTGTGGTAAAACTGCAAGCATCTGTATAAAACCAAAAAGGTCTTCTAAATACAGGACTTGTATTTACATATATCTTGTATTTGTTGCATTTAAACATAAATGGCAGCTGTATTTAGGCAAATGACAACCACCTTTTTAGATCAGGTGAAATGCAAAATGCCAAGGTAAGGCAAGGTAGAATTAAAGATCATTATAAACCTCTACATACGTGCACATCGGAGCTGCCCTCCAGACTAGGCTTCGCTACAAGGCATTTGTAAATCTGCAGAAACACCGCTCCAACACCTTCAGCAGCCTTTCTTCATGCTTCTTGCAAGGCCCTGCTTGCTATGTACTCCCTTCTCATCTCAGCAGTGGACAGACTCCTTGCTGTCCCCCAAATACACACCCATGATGCTGCCCCACTCATGGCTCCCAGGGAAAAGGCAGGTCCTTCTGGAAGAAACATGACACTGTCGCATCCACAAGTAAAGCGAATACCATCAGTCATAGTGAATCAGGGGGAAAAAAAAAATCAAACCACACAAAACAAGAGAGCAAAGAAACCAATCCCAAAACCAACCCACCACATTTCTAGTCTGTTTCTCAAATGGTAAGAAATACACACTACTTCATTTCCCAAATGGTAAGAAATTCGCATTACTTAATTTCCCAAATGGTAAGAAATACACGTTACCTAATTTAGTTTCCAGTGTTTTGTCTGAATTTGACACTTTCTTTCTGCTTTGCCAAAAACTCAACTATCCCATAGTATTGTATGACAAACCAGTTCTTAGGTAAAACAAAGCACTTAAGTAACTGTGAAAAATTTATACATACATTTCCCTTCCCCCCCAAAAAAAGAAGTGTGAGTGTGATACCATGCTTCTGCTGAAAAGAGGCCCTTCGCCCATGCCAATCGGACAGAATAACAACATCAGACTTACATGTACAGGTCATTAAAAATTAAATGCTAGTCTAGAATTTCAATGCAGTTTTATGATTCAAAAGATATATTTTTAAAATAAAGTAGGTCTTAAATAAACCTGTGTACCTGTCAGGTTTGTTCAAAATCAGACTCGGTATTTGTTTGCACTAAAAGAAATCAAACTATAAAAACCAGAGGTGATGATAGCCTAGAATTATTCATTGCATTAAGCACAGGTATCCTCAAACTTGTATTAAATTCCATTTAATTACCATCAGATCAAGATGAAGGAAGTAGTATATGATTAATACCTCTGTTTAAATAGTAAAAATAAGTTCTTTTATTTACTTATGCATTCTTAGTGTGAGGTAAGGTGATGTGGACTTCTTTGTTATCAATTTACATGGAAAGATTTTGTGTTATGTACTGTTCACTTTCTATTTTGAAAGATATTAAGGAAACTGATTTCTGTATAACTCAAGTTCTTTCTCTGCTATGCATACCTTGCTGCTGTACTACTCAATTGCATCATTATAACCAACCTTTTCATTACTCTATGTATGGAAAATCAGAAGTGAAAAATTAATACTTTGGGGTAATTCCTTATCTCCTTTGTATTAAAAAAACAAAAAAAAGAAAAGCTACAGCTGACATCCCAAGACCATAATTCCAAAATAATCAAACTCTCATTTGTTGAAAACTCACTGAAATTAACCTATCAGCAACCCTAAGGGTTTTCCCAAAACTAAAATGAAGGTAGTAGCTGGTTTTATGTCTCCATGCCTAATTTGGAGTTTATGGCATTCGGTCTGAGAATATTTTTACATGGTTACTAAGTTTTACACTAATCAACACAAGAATGCTGTCTCTTCAGACATGTATCCTCACAGACAGATCTCTGTAGGGACACCCAACAGCTTCCCATCACAAGGTGGTAGTAGCCCCTTGTAAACTTGCATACCTCAAGTCAGGCTCCTGAACCACAGTACGAGAGCTATTGCTTTGTGGCTTTGCCTGCAAATCACACTGCAGTCAATGAAATCTCACCTTCTTTCTTACAAACTTTCTATCTTATCCATGTGCTTGTGTAAGGATTTATAACTCTTTCATGGGAGGCATAGTTTGATCACTTTGTATTATGTTTGTTTGATCCTTCTTATTCGTGAGAATGTGATTTCTTCAATATGGAGCAGTTTGGTCACCATACTTTAAACTTCCTCCTGTAGATTCAGAGAACAGTTTCAGATTATTGTTTGAGCATCTGCAAGGAATGCTTAAAAGTTGTAAGAGAAAATGGAAAATATGGGGTTTTGTTTTTTCCTTTTTTCAGTCATAAAAGACAAGACTATTGCAGAACTGAACAATTTTGAAATCAAGATGCTACAGAAAGCAGTCATCTGCTTCTTCAGAGAAGGCAGTTACATGATGCTGCATGTTACACTTCTTGGACACTGTTAGTATATGTATCTCCAGTGTAAATATTTAACATGGGGAAAAAATGCTAATAAAATTGTTTCATGTCCTTTAAATGGCCAAGCTGGCATTTTCTGGGAAGAAACAAACATAAGAAATGTCTGTTATTTCCAATTATCTTTCTTAATTTGAGATTTCTTTTCTTCATGTGGCTTACAGTATTGAGACCTCTATCAGTGTTTTGTAATGCAAGAACACTGTTACTTCAAAAAAAGACTCTGGAATTCCTGATGGGATATTATAATTACTTATTCTAAATCTTGAGTTAGATTTTTCATAATATGAGGTTATGCTGTCAATTGTTTAAAACAAATGAGACCAAGCCAGATGGTTTATATTTATTTATCATTAAGGCACACTTGAATATTTTGCTCATAAGGAGATGTGAAGAATTATTGTATCAGCTCTTCTTCAATGTAGCCATAGTCCAAACTCTGCAGAACTTAAAGGAGCTCCTGAACTGTAAAGCCTTTTTACAAACTTGTGCTAACGGGGAAATAAAACCCCTACAGATTTAAGCATACAAACCACAATCCGTTTCTTCCTCCAGATTCATTGATCCCACTCTATTAGACACACATATGTGAAGCTGAATTAGCATGGTGATGAATCTGGCATTCAATTAGTAAATATACCATGAAATGTTGGCATCAAAGGGATTATAAGAGAGGCTTTGCACTGCAAAGTCTTTGGTGTTAAAGTGAATACATGGAATTGAGCTCCTAATTTTAGGGAAAAAAAATCAAACTGGTATCTGTCACTTACTGCCCCACTGTTATACCAGGATGTGATTTCACTCACCTCTTTGCAAAAATCTTTTATGCACAGAACTTCAATATTTCCACTGGGAGAATATTTCTGAGAGGTTGTTACCGCCAATACCTCCAGAACTGAAGCTCCCTTTAATTTCATGTAGATGTGCTTTGAGTACAGCTTCTTGCTTATTCAGTGTTTTGGCTGTTGTGATATAGTTTCACTTACTCCTTTGCTAAGGCCCACGGCGGCAGGCTTCTTTCTTTAGTTTTTAGCTTCAACATCCTCCATCTTGTGTTCACTGTCCATTTATGCCACATTCACATCTCTGGCTTCATTCTCTCCTTCTTTCCTTCCTCTTCCTTCTCCCTTTATTTTTCTATGCAGACTGCATGCCATTCAGACCCTCCCTGGACACCTCTTACTTTTTTTTGTAAATCACTGCTTATGACAAGGAGCATTATTCTCCGTTGTCCTGAATGCATTTGATGGAGAAAATATTATTTTATTCCAAGGTGTCAGATAAAATGAATGCAACCTCAGGTTAAATACCAGGACTCACTTTTGAGCTGCAGGAGGACTGCACATCAGGCCCAAGGTTACCAAGCAGAGTACACAAGAAGTCATCACTACACAACAATGGCTCACATCAGCCAAGACCTTCAGATATTCTTGACACACAAATATGCTACTTCCACAACAAACATGCAAAGCAAAGCAAAACTAAACAGAAAAGTCAGACGAATCTTAGATTTGTGAAAAACTGAGACAGTGTGTCAATCAACATGGAGAAGAAAATGCTGTCCTACTGAACACAATTAGACTGAGCCATTTGCAGCACATGGGTCCACTTACATTCAAATTATTTCAAATGACTGCACCAGTGTTAATGGAGACGTAGCTTCCTGCATTCATAGATTAGAGGGGTTTTCTGCCAGGTTTGCTGAGCAAATATGGCGTCAGTGTCAGATCAGACTACAATGCAGACCAAAATTGTACAAGGCTGTTGTGCTGAACAGACTCAAGATTTTGACATAGTATAGAAAGCACATCTGCCAGCTGGAGAAGTTCCACCAGAGGCACCTATGCATCTTGCTCGGAGTCATATGCTACACTGAGCTGACCAGTGATGAATTCCTGCAGTGTATCCACATGGAAGGCCCAGGTGTAATAGGCTGGACATATGGCTTGGATCAATGATGTACATATGTTCAAGTACCTCCTATGCAGGGAACTGGAGAGTGGAAAGAGGAAGCAATGATGATCCAAGAAAGTGCTTCTAGGACACCCTAAAGGCAGGATTGATTGAGTGCAACCTTCCGGCCAAATCTTTTGAGTTCTTTGCCAGAAAGAGACAGCAATGGAGCATCAAGGTGAGGGAAGGCATAGGCCTCTTTGAACAAAAACAGATGCCGTTGGGCAGGAAAAGCATGCAGGAGGGAAAAAAAAAGAAGAAAAAAAAGGGTTGTGTCAGCAGCAGCAGCAGCAATAGATCATTCCATGCAGATAGTGAGTGGCATGGTGACAAGCATGGTAAAAAAGTAGTTATTCTACACAGGCCTCTACAAGTTTTCTTTGTACCCACTGAGACTGACTCACCCATGAGCTGAACAGGACCGCCTTCCTTCACTTGGAGGGACAAACTGTGAGTGATTCAACAGTTTTCCACATATAAAAAATATCTGAGGCGAGTTGCTTTGGGTTTTGGGGTGGAATTTTTTTGCTTTCACTTTGTTATTGAAACCAAATTCAAATTAATATTGAAATTAAATTAGCTCTGAGAAGGAAAGCTTATTTTAATCTACTAAATCATGAAAATGCAAGCATTTTATCTTAATAATTCTTTTTCTTTCCTTTCATTTTGCTTATGTTGTCAAGAACTCGGAACTCTCTTTGTCATTCTGGTAGCCTTCTCATAAAATCTGACATCTGCCAACTTTTAAGTACCCTGGTTATACCAGTTACAGATTTTAATGGCATCCATATCTTCTAGCTGGAGTCTTACCAATAGTCATGGAATGAATGAGAAGGGAAGCTAGCCTACTTCAGAGACCCCTGCAGAGACCTCCAGTAGCATGGAGAGGGTCACGTAGCTTCATCCATGCTTGAAACTTCTGAGTACATGACTAGGACCCAGGTTTGTAAAACAGTGCATGTCCCTTAAGTGCTTCATGCATCTAGGTAGCTGGATGTACCTATGTCCTCTGGCCTTTACCTAAGGCTCTAGGAACACAGTTTGTCCCACAACTGACCATAAAAGGAGCTCAGGGTGATTATCTCAGACTTTGATGTCTGACAGTAAGACGTCAAACATAAGATTAAAAAAAAATGTTGGAGCTTCCTCAGCTTCCACAGTCCTGCTGTGTGTACCAAAAGCTGCCTCCTCCTTGGCAGAACTCCATGTTTAGTCAGTGGTCGTAAATTAGCGAAGAGTTACTGGAAGTTGCACTGGTATTTGCTTGCCTTCTCAGTCTGCATTTTAGAAAATATGGAGCGGCATCTCTCTCCATCTGTTTTTGGAAGGAATGGCTCAGTTGATAATGTCAACCTGTGCTCTGCATTGCAGATCCTCATTTGCTGTTGACTGTTACAGGCCAGACACAGCACTCAGCAGAGCACTTACCTGCACAAGATAAAAGACTCTTTTCTCTCTTATATTTTCCAGGACAGGTTTTGGACCTGTTCACTGGCTGCAGTGAGGGAGAATCTGAGGTGTCTAACCATCCTCCCTCAAACTTCGACACCTGACTGAAGGCTGTTAAACCTTTTTCAATTCCTTCGGGGAACTAGCAGCAAAACTAGATTTTTCGCAATCGTTAGCATTCGTGTCGGATGAGAAGTTCCCTTCAGAGAAGCTGAAAGATCCAAAAAGGACAGACATATTGAAAACTTATGCATTTTTATTTTTCCTGTTGAGAAAGTAAGGTAGCATTTAATTCTGAGAATAGTCGGTCTTTTGCAAACCGCAGGTGACAGTTTTGTTTTCTGGTTCATCTCTGCAGTCAGCAAGTCTCCTAGTTTTATATCCCTAAGCCATCTGATCCTTGTAAGCCCGTATATCTCTTCAGGGCATGAAAGTCCATTGAGATGAAGGGACCAATTAAATGAACAGCAGCAATAGGAAAAACTACAGCGTTACAATGGGATTTGAAGGAGAAAAGAAACATTCAGCAAATACATTCAACTTCCCTGTGATACTTATCTTTACTGCAAACAGGTAAGCTAGGCTCAGTAACCACGACAGAGAAACAAATGTCTGTGTAGAAGTGTCAGACTACCATCTGCCTACTTTTCCTCTCTTTCTTACTCTTACTTACAAATTTCTATGAAAGCATTGTGCCACAATTTCTGTCTCCACCATATAAAAGAAAAACACAAATAGAATTTGAACATTATCTGCATAACAGAAAACCATTCTTAAAACTGTGTAGTCAAAAGCAAAGCATCCCCAAGCACAATATACAGAACGCTAAAAAGCAGATGAAACCACATGGTTTACAAGGCGCACCAGGAGGAAATCAGTACATCACTTTTTAAGATACTTACCTACAGCTGGTCACAGTTACCAACTTGAGTAAACATCATTGTTCAAAGACAACACCTAAGCTTTATGCCTAACTCATAAGCACATGCTGAGACCTCTTGAGTCTAAGCAATTAGAGGAGGAAGTCAATCAGGAACACAACACCTGAAGTTGAGTTTAGGCCAAGTACAAAATTAGTAACCAAATTTTTTCCTTGGCTACTTCCTACCCCTGAAGGCAACATGACCCTTACAGTACTCAGATTTGCTCTACTTTTTGCAGAGATGAGGGGCTGGACACCTCATTTACCAACCTGGTAGGAATCCCAAACTAGGCCTGACTCCTCTGAGAGACTCAGTCTAGTAAATATCTTAAGTATTTCTTGCCCTTTGAATGAGTCCCTACTGACTGAGCTGCCTGATACAGATCACAACCCAAGAAGAGCTCATAAAATCAAGCTGCTGACAGCATCACAAGAACCTGTGCCTCGGTTTTAGAACCCCAGGGCAAGGGAAAATTAATATACTTTATCCCATTACTTAGCCTATGTAGTGGAAATATGGTATAGAGCTCCATGCATCCCACTCCCTTGGCTCAAGGGTTTAGGCCACTGAACTGGGACAGGAACCACACAGAGAAAAGAACAAAATGTGAAAAAATTTGCCGGCCCTGTAGCCTTTGGGTTGCTGGGCAGATGATTTCCTTTATTGAAAAGACTGTGTCCTGTTCCTCCTTCCAAAGAAAATCAGAAGCAGCCTTATATTGGAAGGATGATGGAAATCTGTGGTGCACAGGTGGGATGGGCTGTTTGTGCCCCAGAGAGAGGCAGGAATTCACACAGCCCTGCTCGGTGTTTCCTGGGCCAGTGGACGGGAGCTTAATCCCATCCTGACATACCTAATCTTCCTCTTGGGCTGTACAGAACACTAAATTCTGTTTCAAAGGACAAGGACATCTTTCTCCAATAGTTCTGAATTATGACCGAAGTAGATAACTTTGCCATTTTTGCAGCACCCAATAGCCAGAGCCAGCTGTATAAATAAGTACAACTAAGCTGAAGTCCGCGTAACTTCACTGATTTACCTCTGCTTAGATTCTGGCCTTGGAATATTGATTTATGATTTGATATCTTAGCACTTCCTTTCACAGGCACCAGTCCTGCCAGTTCATACAATCAAATAGATATTTTTTTAAGTCACTCCTCAGTTGTAATCAGTATTTCTTTTTACCTTCAGTGCACAAAAATTACTACCAGCTTTAAAAACACCATACTGTAGTTACCTTGATCTTTGACAAAGAGTTCTTAATTTTCCATAATTTTGTATTTGAACCAGAACAGGAAACAGTTTTCGTGGCACAGACCAAGTAATCAATCCATCATTTGTATATCTAACTAGAATTTATACCTCTTTCCTCAAACCATTTGACTACTGTATTTTAAAATGCTTTAAAAAATTTTAAGGGAAAAAAAAAAAGTAAGAGAAAGCACAATTGACAACACAATGAATTAGTCCAGGATGATTAGTAAAATCTCTGGAAATTTTTGTGTGTACAACATGAATTTCAACATGTCAGAATTTAAGCCCATAAGTCACAGAACCCACCTTGGATTCAGATTCTAGTATAGGAATAAAATTATGAAAGTATAATTATGTGGAGGAATTACATTGAACACAACTGAGAGTTACCGAGGATTGAATTGCTTGTCTTTCTCCACCTTGTCCTCAGCCAAGTGGCAGGAAACAGCTGGCCAGAATTTTTGAGTGCCTTTAATGAAGTGAATACTTAGTTGTTAGGATTTGGTGATTAAATGAAATAAGACTAATATTCCTGTGTGGATTTGCTGAAAGATGATTGTCCTGAAAGGAAGACAACTCTCTATGTGAGATTTAGCTAGGGAGCAAACTTACTCAAAAGTTCAATTTACAGAGAAAATTCTTAGGGGGTTCTATTTTTTATTGTTATTATTATTACAAGACTCCTTGAAGACACTAAATCAAGGCACAAATTAACTGATTTATTTTTGATGTCTCACCTCAGCTGAATTCATACAAATGGCTAAGCTAAATAAATAAGCTAGGCGAATATATTCTGTTGTCAGGACCTTCTTAATGTTCTACTGTAATGAATATAAAGCTCTAAGGATTATTTCAGAGTGCTTGTAGGTTAAGTAAAGTTTTTTCATATAAAAGCTGCGTATATTGAAGCTGCACAATGTAGAACTGTCAGTATATAGGAAACTCATCTTGATGTTGGAAGTTTAGGAATAACAACAGGCATCAAAAAGTGACCAAAAATATAATGTTGGACATTTTGCATCTGTTTATGTTTTACTGGAGGAGATGTAAGAAATTCCAGATTCACTTTCATCATGTTTGGTACTTGCAGTTAATCTATATTCCAGATTTGCTTAACAAGAAATATTAACTTTCTGGGAATTCACCCTCCCTCTTTAGCTACACGTATAATCAATTCATAATATAATCCATGAAGTAAATATTTTTTGACAAATGATTAAACTAAACTTGCCATTCTTTTGCAAGATTAAAAAAAAAAAGGGAGAGTGGGGGGTGGGGAGAACAAGCAAACAAACAATCAAATGAGCAGCCAAAAAAAGACCCTTAGGGTAAACTGTGCCCAACCAAAACACTTAAAGTGCTGTCAAGACGCTTTGATGTTCTGATGGTTCTGGTAAGAATTTAACTCTATCAAACAATATAATGAATAACCACATTTGTGTTCAGGTTATTGTTTAAAGGTACTCCTAAAGCTATTCAGCAAGCAGTCTCAAAAAATAATAGCATGCATAAATATCTTTACCAATAATTGATAAGTAAAACATTAGAGTATACTTTCCATCCTTAGCTGAAATGCTCAAGACATTAGCCGCTTCACCTTCTACAGCCAAGAAAGGGTTTGAAAAGTCAAAGTGTTAATTCTTCTTTTCAAAAATTTTTAAGCTTGAAAAAATAACCCCACTTACAACTTCATCTACATCAACATTAAATAAAGGGGAGATTTTCTGACAGTTTCAGTGAACTTTTGCGAAGGTCTGCCGAACAGCGCAACCCATTTGATTTAATCAATTGACAGAAGTCTAAGGAAGTGTCACATTTAGCTACTGAACACTATGCCCCTGGGTTTGGTAGGGGTTTATTGCTTTACCTGAAATAGTGAAGAACCCAGTTGTATCAGTAACAAAGCAGACTGCAAAAAGTAACTCAAAAATACATGTGTCAACAAATTCCAGGGAAAAAGCAAAAAATACTGTATCTAATTGATCCTTTTTTTTTCGTTTTGTATTTCTCAAGGCTCCCAGGATTTTTGTGATATTTAAGACACTTTCTAGCAGTATTATGCTTGAGGTTTTTTTGCACGTTGCTTAGCTCCTGATAATTTTCATTTTTACCAATAAGGGGCCACCTTATTGGTAAAATAAGGTGGTATATAACCTAAGCTTTAAGGTGATATAACCTAAGCGTCCACAACACTCATTCTGACCTTTGAAAACCTGCTGTGTAAACCTCTATTAATGTCTATGAAGAGGAAGCCATAAAATCTAGAGATATTTAAGCAAAATATTAAAGTGGACCATTATGAGACTTTATCTATAATTTAATTTTTTTTATTTTTTTTAAGCTGGCTTCTAGACAAAGGCAAAATGAGCAGCTGCCTGAGGGAGAGGATTGCTAGAGGAATGCACTTTGGAGGGTGAAAGCGAAACCAAGCACGACACTGCTGCAAACAGATGATGCAGCCACAACTGCCCCATCCCTCTGGATGGAGCAAGATCTGCAGGCCTTGCCCTTCAGAGCTGGCCCCCAGTTCCCCACATCAGGCATGAGCTTCCTAGTCTCGGAAAGACAAAAATGAATTCTCCCTGGACCTCTATCAGACCATATGGATGTCCTCAGGCATCCTGAAGAAATCCTCTGAATTTCTAGTGTGAAGTCCTATGCAGTTTGGCTCTCTATGCCCTTTATCATCTGTTTTTAAAATGCTGCCTGTTTCAAGCCAAACCTGAGCACAGTTCTTTCAGAAGCGTGGGGTTTGCTCTGCTTAAGACTGCTCTTTGCCTGTGACTTCAGTGGAAGGAAAGACATCTCCAGTCAGCAGTAGCCAGTTTCACCCTCAGATGCTGCATGTATCTCTTGATACAATGGGTAGGAAACAGCAGGGTGTAACAAAGCAAAGCTCCTTCAGCGATCCACAGTGCCATAGAATCTGTCTGAGACAAAGTCATAGAGTGCCTGAGCATTTGAGGTAACCAACCTGTGCATCACGGTGAGTCAGTCGACAGGGCAGAGGGACTATCCCTAAATTTGTCTTGCTTATTTACTCAGTCTTTTCCATATCCAGACAACATTTTAACATTTAGAAAAAAAAAAAACCAAACCCAGGAGCTCTTATAATGCAGTGTCAAAGAAGCACAACACATGGCTACTGGCAAGACAGGAGCACATTAAAGCAAGAAGTCTTTCACTGTAAAGCCACAGAAAGTGTATCAGTTTGAATTGCCTTCATGAAAATGGCACTATTTTTAGATAATGATGCTCTTCTAATCTCATACCTAAATTATCCTAGATTGACAGGCTTTATATCACATAATACACTTTTTTTAGCACTGTCGATTGACCATTGCAAAAACATTTTGAAGTAACTCTTCCAGTATCATAAATATTAATCAAAGCTTACCAAATATTCTGAAATAAATCACTGAGGTCAAAATGTCCTGCAGATGTGCATAAGTAACAATCTTCATCATACAAGAGAGGAGTGTGTGTGCACACGCATGTGTAAAATACCAGGAGGAACAGCGATGTAAGTACACAGACATGGAAACCAGAGATCTGAATTCTTGCTAGTATTATTAATCTGCATAGCTGGGAACTGAGAGATCCTCAAAATTTTCCTTCAAATGATTTCCCATTGTTCCATCCACTTCTTGGATGGCATCAAGAGTTAGGTGTTTGTTACTTTATATGCCCTATCTCTCATCTTACCTCTCTGGAGTACTTGAACGGAAGCAAAAGAGAAGTATAAACTTCTCTCTTACATAGCCTTTCTGCCATTAAATTCTTCGGTTTGTTTTTCTCCCTAGGAGTAGTTTTAGGGGGGAGAATCACTGACTGACTGACCAACTGGCTTGAGGAAAGCATTAGATACACTACAAGTGCTTTGGCAGGACTAACACATCTGGCAGTTTAGCCCTGATTTGTCCATATCCCTTTCCCATTTAGGAAGAAAACAAAATAACCAAGGCTCAAATCCTGCAAATGTTAATGAAAGCCAGTAACTTTAAACTTACAAATGGCTTGGTGCCTGCATTGACACTAGCTATCTGCATACATTTTTGGACAGATATGGGAGCCCTGTATATATAAATTTAGCATGGAGCCTTGCTGCAATCAGTTAGTTACAGCATACCACAGCACTAACACTGCTGGAAGAAACAGAAAGTCTCTAAATAGCTACAGCCAATAGCTGCAATCCTAGAAACTCTCACATCTGAATAACATCAATGTCACAAATTCTCACACTGGATTTGGCAGTTCTCACTCGCATAAGGTAAATTACTTCACCAGAGTACCTGTTTATAGGATTATGATACTCTCTGCTATTCTTTATTCCATCTTCAACCCACAAAAAAGACATGAGAGAACACATAAACAACATACATATACATATATGCATATATAAAGCACATATATGTGTACATGCACACGCACGCACACACGTACACACATATATAGAAACAGTCATAATATGGATGATGACTGACAAAGACCCCAGCTGTGTCATTTTCCTCTACCATTCACTGCATTCGAGAATCACATTTAAACAAAATATTGGGACTGCAAGGCCAAACACTGAAAAGGTAGGAAATCCACAAGTAAAGGCTAGTTTTTGAAACAGTGCCTTGTTCTCAGAGATCTGTCTATCCAGCAGACAATCAAGTGGGATGATGTAGGGCCTAGGGAAGAAAAAAGATAATCGCTTCTTTGTTTCTTAGTCTGACAAAAATGTTAATCATATGAAATCTTTCCAGTTGTCACATTGTGGAGAACAGAGCTGGAATCTGAATTCCAGCAGAAGTTTAGCACAAGAGACAACGGAATAACCAGCAGTGATTGTGGACCCGGTGCTATGGGGAATACGAGATTTACGCTGCCAGTGAAATCTCAGTTATTTAGTAAGTAGCAGAGGAACCCTGAAAAACAGAAGTCCTGGGTCCTGCCCCCGGTTCTGGAAGATGGTATGTTTCAGTAGCTATAGGCCTTCTACAGTCTTTTCTAACCTGTCATGTTCTACCTCTGCCTTTTCCTCTGCATAACATGTTTTTGGCTCTTGTCCTATTTTCTTTTGTTTCTACTGCCTGACCTTGTCCACAACCACTTCTAGAGCCTGTTGACACCTCCTTCAGACTCTAAGTCCTGCAGATACCTGCCGCTGCCCCAGCTCTGGTCTCACTCTCTGACTTTTATTCAAGGTTGATTATTCTGTCCTTCTTCAGACTGCCCTGAAGTGACGTGGGTGGCAATGAAGGAGAAATGAGAACAGAAAAAAAAATACAGTCTTCTGGACCCTGTTTCTAGAGTTACTGAGGCACATAAGAGGAACAATTATAGCAAATGACATGCTTAGCTCTGCTCTGAGATTGCCATCCTCAAATATACACACTGTAGATGAAATCTACAAAGTATTAAACTGTAAGCTATTATATCAAGTATACCCAATGATAACTCTGCCAAATGGGTGTGTATTTTTATAGGGAAAGCAAAAAAATGCACCTCTTTCTAGCCTCAACATACCCTCCTTCTAAATTTACAGCATTTACTGTAAAGCAGTTTATTCAGTAATGTCACACAGATTTTTAACATTAGCAAACCAAATCGTTTCTCCCTATCGTTCCTGGAAACAGTTAAACTGTTTTGCTGAAGCTTTCTCTTTATATAAAAGCAAGACACGCAGTGTGAGGCACACATCAGTCATAAAAATTCTCGTCTGAACAATTACATCTAACAATAAGAAACACACCGGAATCATACATAAGAAAATGCTATCCATCTTTAAATAGGGATCTCATTTCCAGCACATCTGTAGCATATATATACATGTAAATTGCTCATTTTTGAGTGTTATCTGTTTTTCACCATCTGCTAGCATTTTTACTTCTCATGTATTTCAAAGTTTTTCTGTTTACCTGCATTTGTATGTAATCACAACACATGACCTATTTCTCATGTTGGATTCCCACTTCACTCATTGGGCCAAACTCCTCTTCGTATATTCACCAGCCTCCTCTGAGTAAGATCAGTGACTATTTTTACCAAGGTATACTTAATACTCATGTAAAAATGTGAACTTACTTAGAGTTAAGAGACTAAAATGTCTTGAACACTCTATTGTACTCGAGGTTCCTCTTCAAGGTCGTGTCTTGAATGCACTTGAGAAATCCCACTGCACATAGTTATCTGCCAGTGCAAAACCCAATTTATTGACAACTTGGGGTGGGGGGAAATATCTAGAAGCACTTTTTCTCAAATTGCTCTGAAGTCTATCCCATTCTCTTATACATGGCAATAAACTCTGCATAGTTGGATAAAGAATATCTTCATTGTTTTGTCTTAAGATGCTGGTTTCCTTTCAAGGGATTCATGTAGGAGAAGCTTGCAGAGTTACACAGTATAGCAGCATTTACACGCATGAATCACAAATGAATTGACAGGAAGCCTAACTTCATTGTGGTTTATCTATTATACCTCTAAATGTGTTTACATTCTTAGATAAAGGTAACTACTGTATTCCCTTAAAGTCAACTCATAGAGCCTTATGTATTGATTCATGGATTATTAGCATATTTGAAGAGATGAATATGTTTAACATGTAATTCTGTAGAGCTATAGTTATGTGATGTCACACTTTCAAGGTAAAATGTATTTCATAGATTTATACTTTTCCTTTAACCTGGGCATTCCCAACATTACATTACAAGTTGACAGCTACGTCCCAGGATGTTGACAGAGCGTGGCTGACATTATTAAGCTCTGATTTTGGTAAAAATATGGTTTACTTCTCCTCTCTCTGATATATAATTGTTCCTCTTGAGAATGTTCTAAACTAGGTATTTACTTTCACAGCTTCAATCCAGGTCACAAAACAAGTCTGTCTGACAAGAAACAAGAAGTCTTTCTCCACCACCAGTAGATGTTGTTCTGAAAGTACCCAATGGCTTCGGCAGCAGAGGTGAAAAGATGGTTAGGCTGCTCCCAGCAGCCAGCACAGTCCCAGCTCCTCCTTCTGACACTACATAATCTATTGGTTGTTCAGTTTGGTTGATGAGGTGTATAGAAAAAATGCTGGATTCTTACTGATGACAATAGATGGTAAGAAGTAGCTATGTGTCATGGTAAATTATTTTTAACTTTTTTTAAAAATGTGGAAATAACTTACATACGGAAACATCAGATCTCATACATTTCATATCATTTCATTCCCAACACATCTTCTTTTTACTGTGCTTGTGCCTTGCACATTTGCAAGACAGTACTATTCTCTCTCCCCCCGCCCCACCTCCTTCTCCCTTACATATGGGTCTTACATATGACCCCCACACATCAAATGCAATTGCCTGACCTGATCTGTGATCTACTAACCAGCTGCATCTGGAATCACAGACTGGGAGAGAAGCTATAGCACGGGGCTGAAGATGGAGTGCCTCACAGCAGATTTCTGCAAGAAAATCCCCAAATCCACCCAGTTGCAACTCAGGACAATAACGGTCCTTGTCTGTGCGCCAGTGTGCCTTGGATGCATGATCATCACAGTCTTGGGATCCAGAGGTACCAGAAGTTTCGTCCTTCATTACATGACCCCACTGAGAGAATCTTATGTATAACAAGAGAGTTTAAAAAAAAAAAACTTACTTGAGCTTTCAATTCAACCAGTTGCAAGTGTCAATATCACATAAATAATGGCTGCAGGATCTTAATTTTGTCCTCTTATTCATATGATTTACAATAAAGTAATTATTTCTATGACTACATTGGGTTTTTTTCCCACTTAGTTCTGTACAAAGGTGGATACCCATGGTGGCAGTTTTTCTGCTGAAAAAGTGGTATTTCACAAATAACTGTTTAATTAAATATCCTTGCATTCATTCTGTGCATTTCAGATTTTGGATTTTAGAAGTCCCTTATTCCCTTTAAATGCAAAAAATATCTAATTCACAATAGGAAAATTGGAAACTGTTTTCTCGGTATTGAGTGATTTGATATATTTTAAAAGAGGCTGTTTCTCACAATTGATTTTTTGCTGCATATTCATTATATAATTTTACATTATAATATTCTAATGACAGCGTGGTAATGGAAGTTAGTGGAAGGAGATGGCTGAAGCCATATTTCCCACTGACTCATGCAGGCACTTAATGCATTCATGCTTAGTATTCTTGGGCATTATAGAAGGGATTAGAATAAAATAAAAGGGGAAAAAAATACAGACAGAAAATGTACAGATTTATCTGCTGTCCAATCCTTTCATTAGCTTGAAAACAAGTTTACTATGGATTTACATTGTGACTTATTATCTTCAGAATCACAAACCTTCTCCATTAATAAAAATAAGCTTATACGCACACTACATTAAAATAACCTAAGGATGAATAGTTCGGCTTTACCACTTTTTTTTAGGACTGGATTCAATAAGAGAAATTGGACTCAGCTGTATGGATTTTTCAAGGATATTATGGACCATATTTCCACAGACATTTTTATAGTTTCTAGTCCTCTTAAAACATCCAAAAAATTGTGCTTTTAACTGAGTAGTTTCTTCTGTTTATTAGCTTTTGTAAACATTTTTTCCTTTTACGTCAACTGCAGGACTATAATTTCATTCTTGCTACTACAGATAAAGAAAAGTTTGTTTGATTGCTACTTCTTGAGTAGTTAACTCCCACTGAAGTCAGCCGAAATAGAATTATGTGTGTTTAATTCAGAAAGGGCTTTGCACAAAGGCAGTTTGGAGGACTCCACTACATAGGGGACCTTTTGTAATTCCAGTAAAAAAAAAAATTATTTGTGATAGCTAACTTTTCAAATTTAGCATAAGAAAGCTAAATGCTGTGTTCTTACATGTTAACTAATAATATTCTGCAATTCAAATTATTTACTATGAAAAAAATCCAAAGGAGGTAGGTTTTTATTCCTCCCTAACCGCATCTTGCAGCTCTAACAAGAATTTTTAAAAATGTATGTGGGCCAATGAAACAAAGAGATCCAACTTACAGACATTAACACTGTCTAAACATGGAGAGATAGAAAAGTAATCATGCAGTCACTTTGCTGACAACAATCATATTTTAAAGTCAAGTGAGATTTCAGTGTTTTACAGGAAATCTTATACTTGTTTGGTTGGTGGTGGTGGGCTGTTTTTAACTTCAAAGCCTGGATTGTGGAACTGAGTAATGAAGTAAGTATCCCACATTTCATTATTTCATAAATGAATCCCTCTCTCCCAGACTTGCAGCGCAAAATTTGGTGTGAAAGAAGTTCAGAAATCAGAAGACAAATGAAAACCTGGGGTGGGGAGGAATAAAAAATAAAAAATTTTTAAAATCTCTAGAAGCACATAAAGCTGAGCACAGCACTGGAGGTTTTTGGGGTGGGTTCTTTGAGCTTTTGTACCCCCAAGAAGAAATATGTGCTGAGGATAAGATTCTTCCCACCTAGCTGGAGAGGAAGAGAAAGAGAGGAACTAAATCCCGCTGTTTCCCCTCTGCGCTTCCTCTCAGGTCAGTGGAACAGCTGCCCCCCCTCACCCCCCTCCCAGCCCCCTGCCTGCTCCTGCCTCTCCCGGGGCACGAAACCACCTTGCCCATGTGCAGATATCCAATAGGAAATGCAAGAAGTGGCAAATTATGGCTTGGATCTGCTCACGCACGCACACACAGGGCTCAAACTCTGAGAAGATAATGTCCATACACTGGAGCCCAACTCTGTACCCTCTCTCTCACAGAGAGGTGAAGAAGGGGGAAGAGGATGGTCTCGCTCCCCCTCCCCCGGTGGGGCCGTGCAGAAAAAGGCAAGGGGGACAATACCGGGGAGCGAGAGGCAGCATGGGGACATGGCTGTTTTGTCTAGAGGGTAAGTTTCTGTCCCTGCTCCAAAGGCTTCGTGTTGAGTTTGTGCCGTGCTGTCACCATCAGGAACAGCTTCAGCTCAGGTGCTTAGGAGAAGACAAGGGTGACCACCTCCTGCGAGTAGCTGAGATTTTAGGCTTCCTTGGGGAGGGTCTACCAGCCTGAGCATGTTCAGGTCAACATCTCAAACACAGTTAGGAAGGCTGAAGCCTTTCTAGGCATAAAGAAAGACAGCACACCATTACTTGGGTGAGTTTAAGATCCAGAAAAGAACATGATACTGAAGCAAAATGATCCGAAGGGATTTTCTACTCCATTTGTATCTTGTTCCCTTCTTGAATAAAGCCCTAAGCCCTTTCACAAGGGTGCTGGGAGGTCCTGATGCCTGGAGGCCTGTCCTTTCTGAAGACTTCCTTTTTTCTTTTTTCCCAAAGAATAACAGAAAACCAAGGCACCCCACTGAAGCCCAGATGTTTTGCAGTGTGAATGCAGAACATATGGAAAGCTCACCCCCACCCATCAAGGCACCTGGTCCTAAAGTTCATCCAAAGCTGAACACCCACGATCCAGAGGTGCAACAGGTTAGCATGTCAATACCCATTTTAAAGCTTCTCTCTCTTTGAGACGTGCCGCAAATGCTTTAACTAACCCAAATACTCGGTACATGCAGGAGGAGAATTCATGGAAGATATAGGAGCTATGTCCGTTGTAAAGGGTATGAAAACCCCTTCCACTACCTTAAGATGTGCCAGAGAGGGAAATGCTGCAAGATATTGCTCTCCCTCCTCTCACAAAAGCAGACCTGACCAATTTCTGCCAGAACAGCAGCAGTGCACAGTGTGACACTGAGATAGGTGCAGTGGTCCTTGCCAAAATCAATGGGGAGCTCTGCACCCGGTCGATGCCCCGATGCGGCCGACGGCTGCAGGAACCCGTTTCCGTGTGAGTCACCTATGAGACTGCAGGTGCTGGAGGCCTATGGAAAGTTGAATCCTAGCCACTAACAGCTAATGTAATCATGTTGCTTGCTCAGATCTCCGGCTGATAAACGCACACAGTTACTCCTAACTGTCTCCCTTACAAAATAACACCTCCCAGGACACCTACCTCCTCGATAGTTTTTAACCATGCTGCAGCTGCACGAGAAAATCCATTCATCAATTATAAATCAATTGAGGAAGAGAAATCTGCAGTTCGCTTGATTGCCCTTGTTGTCCCTGCAACTCACTGATCCAGCTACAGAAACTTTCCAGCCTGCCAGGTCTGTACTACTACTATTATTATTATTATTATTTCAGAGCCTGAACGGATCGTTCCTTCCTTTGCAAAAAAATAACTTTGCAGCCGTAATCCGCTAACAGAGCTATGGTGGGAGAGAGGAAGAGAGAAGGAGAGGAACGGGGAAAGAGAGAGGAAAAAGGGGTTGTGTTTCTCACAGGGAGATGCGAGCAGTCTCCGGCTGCAGCCCTCCCTCTCTGGTTGCGGGGGACTTCTTTAAATAGGTAGCTATTCCCCGAGAAAGAGCTCTGCTCCTCCTCTCCTGTTTACGCTGCGAATTCCCAGCCCTCTTCTTCCAAGCAAAGATTTGCATTATGTGCGAGGCTGCTATTAACGAGGAAAGCGTTTGCAAAAGTTTACTTCAGAGAGAAGGATTAGGCGGGCTCGTTGCTCGATGGTGAACTACAACAGCAACCAAAAAAAAAAAATTAAAAAAAAAAAACCAAAACAAACCCGCTAACTGCCTGGGAAAGGAGGAGGGAAGGCAGGCTGGAAATGTTAGAAAGACTGGAAAGAATTTAGAGAAATTTTATCCACTCTCCGAGAAGGGGTAGAAGAAGGGGAAAAAAAAAAAAAAAAAAAGAGAAAAGAAAAAAAAGCTGCATTTACGATCACTGGGAACCGGAGGGCGGAGAGGGGGCATCTCAATATCTAATAATAATAACAACTACTACAAAAAAAAAAAAAATTCGTGGAGGAAGAGGCTTTTTTTATTACCTTGCCCTGCTGAAGTAGTCTTGCAGATATTTTTCTCCGTTATTAAACTAATCATTCTAACTATCACTGTAAGGTAGTATTTCTGGAGCTAAACGAGTAGCAGGAAAAATGGATATTTTGCTCTTTTTTTCTTTTTTTTTTTTTTTTTGGTGTTGAGTGTTCCGAGGTGACTAAATTTGCCTTGTTGAGCCTTGTAAAATCCTGACTTAATCATGTAAACTTCTGTGTAAGCAAAATAGACGAAACTTCAAAGGGTCAAAAACCCTTTAGGGATTTGCGAGGAGACGCCAGCAATAGATCCTAATCTGCCTCCAGAATCCTGGCTGTATTTGTCCAAAGAACTGGTACCAGCAAACTCTCGAAGGTAGAGATAGTGGGTTGATTCAGGCTTTATCCCCTTAGAGAGTATTGGCTTTGTGAGGCTCTAGGCAGCGCTTCAACGCCAGGGGATCTTGCCCAAACCCTCTAAAAATGAAGTACAGGAGTAATTTGAGATAATGACTTTGTAACAGGCTTGGGCAGACCTTGGACAGAAGAAGTGAGAGATGTTATCACCCCAGCATTCCTCTTAAAATGCAGTTTTTCCCCCCGCTTATTCCCAGTTAGTCAAAGCTACATTAACATTCCATCCAGGGCTGCTAAACAGAATCTTAATTAGTCCTGATACTCTTGTGCAAGGGGTTTATTCATTGCACTCTTAACTAATGGTTGCTGTCAGAGTATTTTTTTTCTTTCTTGGGGTTCTTTGGGGATATCGTGTTCTGCTGCAAAGCATGACAGAAATGTAATGTGCATGCACACACACAAAAAAAAAAAAGCGGCTTGCAGATCTGAAATCTCGAGACTGAAGCTGACTCGAGCCTTGTCTAATGGTGAGACATTGTTAGGACTAATGAGAATAACTTCGCCAACAGAAATATCCCTGCATCTTGTTTATCTTAAATTTTAATGGTACACGCTCTCTCGCTCTTTTTTTTCCCCTTCCCCGCGACAGAAAACATTACAAACTTGTTAGTGTTCCGAAGGAGTTCGCGTAACTCCCACTAAATTTGCAGCCCTCTGTATTTTGCATTAGCCACCCGTGGCTCGGTATTTAATGAGAGTCTGTAGGTGGAGAAGAATTAATAAGTTACTAAACGGCCGGTTGCTCCGGCAGGACCTTTCCCTGCGCGTTATACCGTGTTTACAACCCCGCTTTTCAGTGATTCCTCCCTCTGCCCCCGGCTCTGACACACGCACACACGCGCGCGCGTTTCTGGTTTACACGCACACAGGGGTTTCCCTCCGCAACTCGCCGACTCGGACTGGCTCCGGTGTCAGCAAAGGGCAGAGAAACTCAGGCGCCCGTAAGTGCTGCGTACGCAGATGTCACTAGACGGGAGCATCCCTCAAGGTTATTTGTGGCTCCGGGCGGAATCGTGACCGCGAACAGCGGAGACACGCACCACTTTAATAATAATAATAATAATTTTAAGAAGAGATATATTTTTAAAGAGAGAGAGGAGCGTAGCGGGGATGCCTCTCCACCCGCGCTGCACTGAAGCTGGTGTTTCGTTTATCAGCCGCAGCAGAAGTCGTTATTTGCCTGTAAATCTACGTTCAGCTACACCGATCTCGGAAACAGATTTATAAGACTATAAATTACCGTTTCTTTCTTTCGAGCTAGGGGGAAGAAATGAAGGGGGAGGAGGGGGAAGACGGGGAGGGGGGGTGGAAAGAAAGGTGTTTTTCTGGAAATAGGAGGTCCGTGTTTCGTAGCTGCTGCTCACCCCTATTAAAGACTCCTTCCCATAAGCTTGCGTAACATTGATTACTCACAAAGAGTTCACAATAACTATCATGTAGCTAAACTAATTGAGACAATCATGCTAAGTTATAGTCAGACTAAAAGGTACCATTGATGTGGTAATGCCTATAGAAAGTCAGACATGCGACTCACTACCATTTAATTGCTCCTTTAAACCTGTTATTACAATGTTAACTGGCTTAAGTATATATTGCTGCCTTTTATTGCCTTGATGTGACAAATTAAAACATACACTCTGGAAGCGGCATTCATTTGCGGACGGAGTGCAGGAAAAAGGGAGCCGGGCGATGTCAAACCTGTCAGGATTAATTAATTTTAAAACTTGCATTTTGCACTGCAATTCCCTTTGCAGTTTTGTTGCACGGGGGAAACACTTTACATGTAAAGCGTATGACTACTATATATAATATTATATGTGCGTACTCCAACTCACGCAGATCTACCGTAAAATCAACCTCATCGTGCTGAAAACGAAAAGTCCTGTTGGCTCCGAGACCTCTCCTGACGCTAAATTAAGTGGAGGTTTGGAGGAAAGGGGGGAGGGGGCAACGACGGAGCTTCTACCTCGGTTCGGCGCCACTCGCCAGTATTTGGGGGTGCGGGGAGGCTTGTCAGCGGTTAACTCGCCTTGGCGTGCCAGGTCCGAGGCCCGAAGGGGGGGGGGGGGGGTGTTACTCACGCACGCCCCAAGACCCGGGAGCAAAGCAGCAGACACCGTCCCTCCGGGCTGCCCTTTTGGTGCTCTTCTTCATGATGAAGCTCTACCGAGCTCCCGCAAGGGTTGGGGGCGGGAGGGAGGAGGGGGAGAAGAGAGAGAGGGGGAAAAAAAAGTAATAATAATTTCTTGCTTCCCCATCCTCAGGGCTGAGACGGGTTCAGGACCGTTTAAACGCGCAAGGCTGCGCCTCTCCCACCCGATGAACGGAGCCCAGCCCGCACGGCGCTACACCGCTCCCTCACTCACACATCCCGCGCATCCTACGCGGGCTGGGCGGGGGGCTTCGTGAGCTCCAGGTAGAGGACACTGCACTATCCCTTCCTTGCATTATCGTGAGGGCGTTGATGACTCCCACAAACAAGAAACGCTCAGCTCCCTATTTCCCCCTTTTTTTTTTTTTATTTTGGTTTTTGTTTTTCTCCTCGCGGAAATATGTCAGAGGGTTAAAACGCCCTGCCAGCCCTCGCCCTTGATCTCGGGGAGAGAGGTAAGAGTTGCTGGCACCTTTATGGGACTCAGACCTGCTGTGGCTGCGGGAAGCGTCGGCCGCCGCTAACTTTGATCGACCTTATTCATCCCAGCTGCGCTCTATTTGTTTGTCATTTCGCCCTTTTCCTCCCAGAATCGTTATTTATGGTCTGAAAAGTGAAACGCGCCGCGATTTGCTTTTACATGGACTCTTCTGCAAACGGGGGGGAGGATATCTTCCCTCCTCTCTCCCTCTTCAGCGAGGGGGGGTTGCCAAAAGAGAGAGAGAGAAAAAAAAACCTGTCTCAATCATTATCAAATCAGCTTTGAATTCATTACTCCAGAGCATTAACTAATTACCAGATCAGAGAGAAGAAAAAATAAATATTCCTTTAAATAACTGAAGGTAATTATAACCCTGTTGTTGACACTAACGATTAATAATTGATCAGAAGTTATACACAATAAATTGTCAATTTATCTCCCTATAAAAATGCACATACTTTTTTTTTTTTCCTAGGCGATTTTTGAGAGCCCGAACACCGACAGTATCCACACAACTGCTGTGCAAGGAGCAGCACGACTGTTCCTTTCTCGCTTTTTTTCCCCCTTCCAAATATTCGGAGTACTTTGAAATCCCCCGTCACGGATGACACAAGCTCCGGGTGGAGCAGAAGTGACTTTCACTGACGGCCTGCGCTCCTGCCTTTCCGAGGAGGGCCGGGCTGGGGTGACCGCCCACCAACATCCAGCCCCCCCCTCCCGTTACTTTCAATCTCCGAATCCCAAAAGGAGCAAAGTTAACAGCGCTCCCCCGCCTCTCCCCAAGGCAGAGCTGCTGCGTCCCTCTGTGCCTTACTTTTGCTGAGGGAAAATGCAGCCGGCTCGACCCGGATTGTGTGTGAAATAGCGACATTCTCCCTTGAGTCACTGTTTGGGGGGGGGAAGGGGGGGAAGGGGGCACGGGTCCAGACTGCGGGAGCCCGGCTGTCACCTCGGCCAGGGCGTTTACAGGTAAAAAGCTCCTCCAGAGCTTTCCTGCCTCCAGATCGCTGCCTGCAGCTCCGAGCTACCGATCTGCCAGCGTGCGCCCCGCCGATCGCGCCTTCCCTCTGTAGTTCTAATAAAGATTTTGCTTCAGAGCCGCCGAGTAATAATCAGGGATTAGATGCATGGGTGCTTTGAATATTCACAGTGGATCCCTTTGTTTCTTAACATTCTTTTTCTTTTTTTGGCTTTGCTTTTATTTCTGTAGAAGCCGGGAACATACCTGAGTTATTAGTTACTGGATTAAAAACAAAGGGGTGAAATTCACATTACTTAGTGTGCAGTATTACTGTTAATAACAGTATTTCTTTTTACCATCATTATTCAGTTCCTACAATGGAGAGGCTCTTTTCGACCAACTGGATCGTGAGAAACTTGCCCAAGCAGACGGCAAATGTCTCAAAGCAGAAGGCAACGAATCGACCTATATGTAAACTCGGGCTTTGGGTTTGTTTGGGAGGGGTTTTTGTTGTTTTTTTTTTAAAAAAAAAATAGTTAATAAGCAATAAAATCCTCCCGGTATTGATTACATCCCTGCCACGTTTTCTCAGCGGCGCGGTGAATGTGAACCGCCTTTAAGTGAGATGTAACATGTGACGGAGACAGAAACTTCCAGTGTTTTTTCTTTTTCCGCTGGTCACGGAGAGGCCGCGACGGAGCGGACCAAACCGGATCGGGCCCGGTCGCCTCGCTCCGCTCCGAGCTGCCCGGCTCCGGCCCGCTCCCGCTCTTCGCAGGAGCTCTGCCGGCCCTTCCAGTCGGAAGCTAATTGACGGCCCATTAGGGAAGAAGGTACCTCCAGGTAAGGCTAAACCAGACGGTGTACCTTGCAATTTATTTCTTCGCCTGAAAATAGCCCTTCACCCCCAAAACCTGGAGGCTCCACCGCGTGTGGATGTTTGGGGCGGCAGTCTTCTTCTTTACTGTTGTTGGGTTTGTCACTTTTTTTTTCCCCCTTTCCCATTTATTTTGCTTTTTCCTGCAGTCTTCTTCTCCCTTACAGGGGCTCAGCACATCGGTGGATAAGACGCAAACGGACTGGGGGAAGAAACGCAGATGCCCATCGCGCTTTGTATTAACTTTCCCCTTAGCCAGGCCTGTCCCCCTCCAGACGTGAGTTGGTGAGCGGGAGCAGTCTATCCGTCCGCCCGTCCGTCTGTCAGTCCGTCAATCCGTCCTCCCGTCCGTCCGTCTCTCAGCTGCTGGCCTGTGCTGCGTGTTACCTCCGTCCCCATCCCTTCCCTTCCCCCAGTCTCCACCAGCCAAACAAAGGTGAGCGACGCTTTTTTCCCCTCTCTCTCTTGCCCTACCCGCTCTCGAAGGCGGTTGGTGAGCAGCTTTTCTGAAACAATAACTCTCTTATTGAGAACAAATGTTGACATTTGCAGGGAGCGAGGAAAAAAGCAGCCCAGGAAGTGCAAAGTGGAAAGCGACCCTCTTCCCATTTGACGACAGCTCCAATTCCTCCGGGATCCCACCTGAGATTAAAGGCTGAATTTCAATAAATCAGCTCTAATGAAACCTCTGGCCCCGAAGATGGGAGGGTTTGTCTTTCCCGTTCCGAAACGAGCATAGAAACGAGGGGAGGCAGTGGGGGAAGAGGGAGTAAATATAGAAGAGGGTGTGAGATTTTAATCCCAGAGGTCTGATTAGCATCGTTATGAAATAAACCGTACACGAAGTGATGCATTTTATCGTTCATGCCTCTTCCTTGCCATAGCGAAATAATCGCATTGTTTGTGCCAACAGTCTAGCAAGGCTACGCTTTCCTCCTGCTTTCAATTTTGATTATTAAATCTCAAATGACGTTGAATACACAGTTCTTGCCCATTAATTTCTGGTTTAAAAAAAAAAAAAAGTTTATTTGCCAAATCATTTGGGTGTCGCCCATCTGCATCCACAAACCGTTCGTGAATTTCTCAGGATGAGAGAAGTCCATTGGGTTTTACATACATAGTGAATACTTAAAAGCGAGTTTTCCAAGTCTTTCTACTTTTCTTTCCAGAAAGAAATCCAGGTCTAAATACTAGCAAGGGTGGGTAAATTATGGAAATCTTTTATAAGTCTTTGGGCGTATAAACATCAAAGGAATGTCGTTAGCCTTTTTTAATCTCTGCCACAGCTTTTGGTTTTTACCAATTGAAATGTACACTTTGCGTCCAACAGAGACCTGGAACATAAAACGTGGGTGGTGGGGGCGGATGGAGTAGGAGCAAGAGTGGGAAAAGGAGAGTTCAGGCGTCTCCCCTGACATAAAAAGTCGTGTCCGTTCCCCTCTGCACCCCCTTCTCCCACCCCTTAAAATCTTCCTAAAGTTCCCAGTAAAGATAGTCGAGGATGATTATAGTAAATATTTGCACCTACATCGTATGATAAATTGGAGGGGAGGGAAAATTGAATTACTTCTTAGCTGTTTGTCTAATTGTACTGCACGCTGCACACAGACACAATTGTGTTTTACCTCAGCGAAAACTGGGGTGCTACAGAAGCAGGGAAGCATCACCCTACCAACAGCATAAGATGAGTAGGCCTCCAGCTGCAAAGATCGTCAGTGTTTTATATTTAGCTAGATGGATCCCAGAGTTTTCCAGAATTACAGTATTAATTTCTGCCCTATCAGCTGAAAAACACATGCACTTTCTCAATCAGTTAGACATATATATGGTAGGATACGACCGGGGCGGGGGGGGGGGGGGGGGGGGCGGGGGAGGGAGGGGGAAGGGGGAGTTGGTTGGGGGGGAGAAGATGGATCATGGGAATTACTTGTATCTATTTAGGAACAACAGCTTCCTTTCCCTCTATTTAATATAATCACAACATTATTTCCTGACTCCAGACTAGCACGGCTCTTTATCCAGTTAACATTCCCAAGGCTGATGCCTGAAGTATCTAAGATCACTTTCAAATGCCCTTTCTAACAAGACCTGAGCAAGAGGCCACTAATTTTCACTGAACAAAAAGCCACTGGAGAGAGATCCGTTTGTCAATATCAACTGGTCCAGCAATTTCCCATCTTCAGACACATCGGCCTATCTGAGCTGGCAGATGTTTAGACAAGATTTTATAAATTGTTCAATATCAGACCATAATGAACCCCAACTGACCATTCCAAAGCAGCTAAAAGCATTCAGGATCTCCCCTGCTGGGATCTAATAATGCTCTCACGCTGGAACATTATTAATCATGGAATAAAATAGATGAGCCTCTTGAAAAATAAGTGTATGATTGATTAAAGGGCAATCTAAGAAGCTATTATTCTTGTTTTATAACCGTAAGTTATATTCACTCAATTTATCTTTTGGGGAAAATAAATGATTGCTCGTTTCTTTTCTGAAATTATATTATATGAGGATTCCCATTATTTTACTAAAAATTAAAATGATTAGTTAGCTGATTTTTATGAGCCCATTCAAAGTGGATTTCCAATGGAACTATAAAGATACAGTTTACTTATAGAAAGAAAAACGGGGAGAATCATAAAAAAGCGGGAATTTGACTTCTTTCGCTTTTTTTTTTTTTTTGCCTTTGCATATTTCAACCAGAAGCAGAAACAAAAAAATTAAAAATAAGCCGTAGCTGATTATAATTATTTTTTCCCCTGGAAATTGTGGATTAAAAGAATTTTAACTCAAATAAAGAGCTACTTCACACCCAGTATAAGCAGTTTATAAGAAACATGCATGTATTCACATCACTCTCTCTAAGCATATGCATGTATATATACAAATAAGTATTCGCACACATGTGTGTATTTAAAGCTTAAGTATAACGGAACAACCCAGAAGGAATTAATTTATGCAAAGCATATCTTTGCAACGTATTTAAATATCTTACTCTTTTTATGGTCTAATCTCTCCTGGTGAAATTACAGCTCACATCATTTTCTAAATAATAGATTATTATTATTTGGGGGGAAATGAACGAAAAAACACCATATTGTTGCAGACTAGTCTGTTTTTATTTACAATTAGAGATATAAATTAGTAAAGAATTCTCGTTAAACAACCAAAGATTGTATAACCATCAACGTTTCAAATAAAAACCAGGCAAAATTTATTTACAAAAAGTTCGGATTCCATTGCAATACAACTTGCATAAATTACTAGAAGCTTTATATCGTTACAAAAATAAATATCAAATTTGTTTCCACTTTGTAAGGACTCAAGTTCTCCAATCACGTCTTTATTATCTCTACTGTATACATCTTTTACAAATAAATTTTACAATAAATCCTATCACACCTATCGAATATATACCGTGGCAATGAAGTGATCAATTCAATCCTGAGAAAAACAGATCTGTTTTCAAAAGTCACACATACATTGGGGAAACTATACTATACCAGCAAACTCACATATGTCCAACAAAATTCTGGTTTAATAATTAGAGTCTGAAGATTTAATAGTGCTCTGTGGTCTTCTTTTATACAGTGGCACAAGATGTGATCCGGATTTAGAGATTTGTTATATATATTAGCTCGGGGAGAGACGATGGCTTGCTGACTTTTTTCAAAGCAATTGTGACACCTACCTGTGGACCAAGGAAAAAACCAGATCATCCAAAAATCCTTCAAATACACACTAACACCATTAAACTGAACAAAAAGGAAGTAAGGCAAAATTCTCGGTCGTCTAATTTCTTCCGACGAAAGAATTAGTTGAAAAAATATCAGGAGGGGCGATGTTTTTGTTGTCCTTGTTGCTGTTTAGCCCTCAGCGGTGGAGGCATTAACAATGCCATTAGTATCTAGGCAAGAGGCAGCTCACAGACAGCTCACCCTGCTTAAGATGCATGTCGATCTCTAATAATGGTCCCTTTTTATTTTAAATACACGGTCACCGCGTGAAGCCTCACTCAGAATGTACAATTTTAGCACTGCCACGTGAGCACAGGCACTTTGGTTTTAAACAACAATACCTTCAAAGGTTATTTTCTTTCCTTAAGCTTCCTTTCCTTAGCATTTAAATAGCCCTTACGGCTTTGCCTTACACAAGCGAAGAGCATGCAAGGTGAGGGAACTGTCTAACCTGACTTTAAAATGAAGATAAACCCGGGGAAGAAAAGCCGTAATGAGACCCTTTTAAAAAATAAATAAATAAACCCCCAACAAAATCAACAGCAAAAAAAAAACCCAACACAACCAACAAACCCTAAAAACGCCAGCAATAAAGAGTGTCTTCGTAATCAGGCACTTAAGTAATGAACCAAGAAATTAACGTTAAGCAAGCCTAGAAGTGTGCAGAGTGTCTCAGACCCGATGCCAAATGATCAGTGTAATAGAAAATGTTCTCACTTACTTGCATTGCTGTGTGATTGCACTTCTATAGGTATGGTTGTACTCCTACTGTGCAGACTTCAGTGGGATCTGTCAAAATATAACCGTCAGTTAGTCACAGGACATAGCCAGCTAACTAGATTATACACTGTGTGCAGGTCCCAACCCTCACTCGTGAAGAATTGGTAGCAAGGTCGTTTAAAAGGCCGGACAATATTTTATGATTGCCCGTATCTCTCGGGTATTTTGTTAGAATAAGCTGACAATTATATCGGTGGAAAACTTGGAAGGAAAAACAAACAAACAAACAAACAAAAAACCGATTAAGAATGTCCCGCTGCACGTAATTTCACGTCCAAGGTCAGCAATCATCTGAGCCCAAAGCTCAAAAAAAAAAAAACCAACAAAAAAACCCAACAAAAAACCCACCCCCAAACCAAATACCCCTGTGAGAGCACTGGAAACAAAGAGAGCAAAATCAGTTTGTTATAAATTAAATAAAATTTAAAAATAAATAAATACAGGCAATGACACTGGTGCTCTGTGGGTATCTTTGTGAGCAGCTTTCCTTCTAAAAATTTCAGCCGCCTTGCAGCCTGCGAGACTGATCTAGAAGTCGTCTTTTACGTTCCCTCTCCTGGCTGTTAGAGGCAGGTATCGATACGACGGCAACATGGCATTTTTAATCCCCAGATTACGCTATTGCCCATCTTCACTCGGCGGTGGTAGAGGTGACAGTGCGACGGCTGCTTCCTCCAGAGCAGCTTTCAACATTTACAGCGTATAAAAGGGGCTTGTACGGGTTGGGGAAGGAGGGTGGGGGGAAAAGGGGAAGAAAGCGGCAAGAGCAAGTCACCTACCTTTCTTAGAGTCATAACTAGAGGGCCTGTAATGTTGTTCTAGCTGGTTAGTGATCGTTTTCAAAGAGTCACTGCTCTGCTTGTGGACAGAGCTGGCGTTTAGGACAGTCTGACTTAGTCCTTCGTTTGAAGCCACTGCTGCGGAGTTGTATCTCAGGATTCCCTGGCTCTGCAGAGCGTTAAAGTTCCCATAGTTTGTATAATTGCTATAAAAAGGTGAGGTGTAATAAATATGCCTCCCCAGGAGGGAGGAGGGCGAGTAGGCAGCGCTGTGCGGGGCGGAGGCGGGGGTGGCCGAGGAGAGCGGCACAGGCTGGCAGCCTTGGCCCAGGGTCTGGCTCTTGAGGTCCGAAGTGGCGATTTCGGCCAGCGACCAGAGCTTGGGCTTGCTGGCCGGCGTCGGGGGCCCGGGGGAAGCGCGGCCGCCCAGCGCCGCCTTGCTGGCGCTGCGGGCGGCGTCGGCGTGCGGGTGGCCGAGGAGCGGGGCCTCCACGGCAGCCAGCGGCGAGGAGGTGGCGGGCTTGACCGGCGGGTCGCGCTCCCCGCCGCCGCCGTCGTCCTCCTCGATGTCCTCGTCCTCCTCCTCCTCGTCCTCCTCCTCCTCCTCGATGTCCTCGTACTTGTCCTTGCACTCGGAGCCCGACTCGCAGAGGGGGTCGCCGGCTCGGCAGGGCAGCTTCTCTCCGTCCGACTCGGCGGAGCAGGAGTGGTCCGTCAGCGAGTCGACTTGCAAGCTGATCCCTGCAAGGGCCCGCCGGGCACAGAAAGGCAGAGTCAGGGGTGCGGCAGAAGGCGGGCGGGGAACAAGCGCGGCCACCATCACCGCCACCGCGGCGGGCAGGGAGACGCTAGCCGTCTCGGCCTTTTCCCTGCAAGCCCTTTTCGAGGAGCATCTATCCCCACGGGCTAGCTCCGACGCGACGCCCCGCCTGCCCCCTGCACGGCGCCGCCGCGCCGCCGCCCGCCGCAGCCCCCCGCCCGCCCCGGTCACCGGCACTGCGCGGCGACGAGCGCCCGGAGTAGCCGGACAGGACGGGACGGGGCACGTTTTGGGGGTCGCTTTTGTTAAACACCCCCCCACCACCACCACCACGCACCCGCTACCTTCCCCGCTGCCCCGCTCCCGGGGAGACACGACAGGGCGGGATGGGATCACCCCGCCGCGGTCACCCCGTGCCCACCTTCGTCCTCCGCGGAGGTTTCGTTGCTCTCGGGCATCTTTTCGGGACTTTCCTCTTTACTTCTCGCCCCGTCGCCTTCGTCGTCGTCCTCATCCTCGCTCTTGTTCCGTGGGGCCCAGGTCATCTTGTTCTCCTTCTTGAGCCGCCGGCGGGCGTTGGCGAACCAGGTGGAGACCTGGGTGAGGGTCATCTTGGTGATGATGGCCAGCATGATCTTCTCGCCCTTGGTGGGGTAGGGGTTCTTGCGGTGCTCCTGCAGCCAGGCCTTCAGCGTGGCCGTGGCGTCGCGGGTGGCGTTTTTCCTGTACGCGGGGTCGTTGAGCTGGTAAGGGTAGGCAGGGCTGCCGTACGGGTGGTAGCTGATGGCTCCGGTCATCCCCGTCGTATGGGCGTCGTAAGGGGAGCCCTGGACAGAACAAAACCATGGGGTTGGCAATTTGTTATTGCTGATAGCCATTAGTAAGTTGTCAAGACGAGATCGCTGGTTATATTTGTATTTCCCCGGGACGGTGTCTTGTATCCATATTCTATGAGGGGGAGAAGCAGCACCCAAAGGCCATTAAGTTGTGAATCCCCCCCCCCCCCCCCCCCCGCCTCCTTCCTCCGCCCAGCACAGACAGAGGCACACGCGCTTAAAATCGGCGATGTTTTAATCTTTCTGACTAATTTCAGTTCCTTGTAATTGAATATTTCCCAATATAATTTTTGAACCCAGCAGACATTTTAAAGGCCCTACAGGTAGTGTCTTGATATCTACATTTCTCTCAAAGGTTCAAAAGATGTTTCCTTTTTTGCTATAGAAAATACAACAAAGCCGCCACTTAGCAATTCACTGCACTAATGCATTGCAAATCCAATTTGCAAATCAGAAGATATGCACCGTTTCGAATTGTTCAAATACGATGTAATTAGCATTTTAATTCGCCCTTTAACGTTTAAATTGCGCTTATTTAAGTCTGCATAATGCAAGAAAAGTTAAAGATATCGCTCAGGAACTCGCTAACTTTCAGCACGTCTCTGAATCCCACGGATCGGCGAGTCACAGGCGCAACATCACCCCCCAATATCCCGCACAGTTCACAACCTCGCTGCAACTTCCAGCCACTCGCCTACTGTTTCTCAACAGGAAAAACAAGGAAGCGAGATCCTCAGGTCTTTCATACCACCCCGAATAAAGACTGCATGGCCATTTACGCACCATATTTTACAGGCAGAAAGCAAATAGTTTCCCCTGTCACTTTGCAGGGAAAGAGAACTACCCACGTTGCCATCCCCTCCTAGATCTCGACAGCGGCTCCAGTCTCAAATTCCAGGCACAGGTCTTTGTGTGTACGGACTAGATACGTGTCTGACTCAGTGTGTGCGTTATAAAACTATATAACCATCCCGACGTGCAGTTTATTTATATGGTTTATGGTTTTATTTATATAGTTTATGCACAGAATACACACACACGCAATCGCAAATGCTCCTTTTAACTAATAAGAAGAAAGTGAAATCTGAAACTGCGGCCACCACAACCATTTTGGGCTTAAGCGAAGCTCACAGATCGCAAACAGATGCTCCTTTTCATTCCTAAAATCCAGTTAAACCATTAGCACAAAACACACTGGAAGTAAATAAAACCACACGGGGATAAAGCCCGCAGCGCCTCTAAACACCGACATAGAAAGAGAAGGGGAAAAGGGGGAAAAGAAAGAGAGAAAGGGGAAGAAAAAAAAAAAAGAAAGAAACCCTCCCCTATCCTACCACAGCGAAAAGGGGGGGGGGGGAAGAGAACGCGAGAAGGGAGGGGGGAGAATGAAAGAATCCAACCCAACTGACTGAGACCATCCGTATTTCTTTAATCAGGGCGCCCGCCCGGCTCCGCGACCCGCGGGGCGAGCCCGGGTCCCAGGCCCGCCGGCACCGCGCTCGGCCGGGCGCGGACTGCAGCGGCGCCCCGGCCCCGGCCCCGGCCCGCCGCTCCGCTCCGGCTCCGCTCCGCCCGGCTCCGCGCGTCTCCACCGGCCCCGGCCAGGCTGGAGGCGGCGCGCAGTGCGGAGACGGCGGCGGTGCGGAGCGCCCGGCTGTACGGCGTGGTGTCGGGGGCTGATGATGAGTGTGTGAGGAGAGAGGCTGAAGATGATGAGGATGAGAATGCGGATGCTAATGAAGAAGGAGAGGGTTTCTCTTCGGTAGTTACCATGTAGGAGGGGAATCCCGTGGCGGGGTCTGTGGAGTACTGGAGCGGGCTGGTGAAGCCTGTGGCCGCCGCCTGGGCGGTGAAAGCTGCCGATCCCGGGTAAGGGCTGAACGCCGATCCCGACGAAGACCTGGCCAGCTCCTCGCTCCTGGGGGCCGCCAGCGCCGACGCCCCGTACGCCGGGCAGGAGTACAGAGCCAGCGAGCCGGGGGGCTGGTAGAGGTAACCCTGAGGATAGGACATGGCTTGCACTGGCGTGCACAGGAGCAGGGAGGGGGCGAGGGTGACCGGCCCTGCTGCTGCCGCTGCTCCTGGCTCTGCTTTCGTGCTCTCCCTCTCTCTCCCGCCCTCCCTCCCTCCCTCTCTCTCTCTCTCTCACACTCTCTCTCTCTCCTCTCTCTCTCTCTCCCCCCCCCTCCCACCCCCCCCGTCTCTCTCTCTCTCTCTCTCCCCGGTTGGTTCTGTGCAGTTATGTAGAGAATCAGAATTGTTATATGCTCCCCCCCATGCGCACCCAGACAGAATAAAAATAAACAGGAGATTTAAAAAAAAACCACAAAAACCAAAACCAAAACACCCACCCCCCCAAAAAAAAAAAAAAAAAAAAAGGGGGAAAATAAATAGAGTGATCAGAAATCTAACCGGGAGGGGAAAGCCATCTGGGGAGATGGAAGAGGAGAGGGTTAATTAAAAGAGAGAGAAAGGTAGAGAAACAGAAGGGGAGAGGGGGGAGAGAGAGAGAGAGAGAAGCGAGCTCCCGAAATCATAAAAGTGGCTGCTGCATATGGAGTTCTCCCAGCCAGCCAGCCAGCTCCCCCAGCGCCTGCGAGCCTGTATTTTGGGGGAAGTATAGAGTCTGAAGTGAGGAGTTGAGGGAAGGAGCGCTCGAGTTTCTGAGGGACATTGGAAAACAGAGCTGTCCGTCACTACCGCTCATCTGCATAGCGCGGCGGGCCCGCCCCCTCCCGCTCCGGCCCCGTCTCCTCCCGCGGCCGGCAGGCAGGCAGCGAAAGCAGGCTTTGTAATGCAAGCCAGCCTCTCCGAGGCTGAAGCCAAACGATGATACTGCTCATCAGCTCCTCTCCGGACTCGCGGAGCCATAAATACTCTTTTGCACACTCTCGATTGCACCCGCTGCCTCCCTCCTTCTATACCCAGGCGGCGAACAGAAGAGAATACGTATTGTGTGTGTATATATATATATATATTTATATATATGTGCAACCCTTCGCACAAGCAGTCGCCGGAGCGCTCCGTGCACGCACGCGTAGCGTAGATGCGTGCGTTTGCACGCGTGTGGGCACGCAGGGCCAGGCTGGAGGGAGCTGGGCAGCGCGCGGGGGAAGAGCGCTGCGCGCAAGTACCGCCCTATATGGTAGCAGAGAGGAGCAACTGCTCAAATCAGCAGATCCAGGATCGCGGCGTTCCTGGCAGACAGAGCTTTATAGTTTTATAAGTTGTCACGAACAGTCACGATCTAGTCATGGAGTGCGTTTGCATATATTTTCCCCCTCCTTTAGGGGAGGGGGGAAATATATTTTGGAAAGCCCCTCGTCTTTCCTTTATTTCTACTCGGGTGCGTGGGGAAGAGGCCTGGGTGACCCCTTCCCGGAGGAGGGGGGGGGCGGGGGCTAGCTGCCTTAACCCCCCTTTCCCCCCTTTCGCAGTTCAGATTAATCTCCTGGAATACGATCACAATGTAATTAATTTCCCAAACAACGTAATCTCTTCCGCTGCCCTCTCCCTTCGGCCCTGACCACCGTCAGCTTCTAGCCGTTGCTTCCTCGGGGAGGAGCAGCCGAAGGCACCTCTCCCTCTTTCTCCTCAGTGCAAACAGAAATAAATACATATATATGTGCGCGTGTATTTTTTAAATGATTAGCCTAGAGGGACCCTTCAGAATCCGGCGGTGAGCTGACCGCACTCCGGCCTTTTCCTCCCGGGATGAGGAGGGGTGCCGGCACGCCGTCTTGCAGCAGCCGGAGGTTCCGCGTCCCACCGCCCCCCACCCCCCCTCCTGGGGCGGTGTCGCTCCCCCCCTCCCCTGCACCCCCTCAACTTCCCCCCCCCACCCCCCACCCAGCTTCAGCCCCGGGGCACGGCGGTGGGCCCTGCCCGCCCCACCGAGCCGCTGCCAACGGGGCAGAGACGCGCTAGGCCGCTCCGCGCCTTCTGGCCCGCACCTGCGCCCCTCAACGCCGCCGCCGCCGCCGCCCGGGCGGGGCAGGATCGGGCCGGCAGGTAGGGACGGGGTGGCCCGGGCTGCAGGGCTGGAAGCCACCGCGCTGCCCGAAGCCCTGCACCCACAAACCGCGCCGTTTTAGGACCCCGGGACGAGCTGAAAAAAGCACGTAAATTCTTAGGATCTCATACACACACACCCCCTCCCCCCAAAAAAAGGAAAAAAAAAAACCGAGAAAAAGAAATGCTCAGCAGACCGTGTGTTTTATTTCTCCAACATCTGTGAGTGAGCACGTTTTCCGTATTTAAGCAAATGAAGTCGCTTGACGTTTACGGCCGACTTCTTGATGGAATACCTCAGGTAATGTCAGCTAGGTAGGATGGAGAAAACCCATCTGATGAGGTAGCAGGGGAATCGGCTGGCCATCGACGGAGGGGAGATGGCAATAGCTGAAGAATTGCGGGCTAGCAGGGTAGCCTATTGTGAATCAATTAAACACGCAGCTAATGAAAAATACGCTTCGAGAAGCCGTTTCAGCAGCCCCGCAAACAAAACGCCGTACTGAAACTACCGTCAAGTATCGGGATGTGCGCACTGTCTGAAGTAATCCGAGCTTTCCATTTGTTTTTCCTATCTGATTTTCTTCTTATTATTATTTCTTTCTCTTCCTCTCATCCTCTTCAATGAAACCAACATACCAGTTTACCCCTGTCCCTGCACGCAGCAGTAGAGATCTGGCCACCAGACATACCGGATTAATTCCTATCCAGATCTATCAGCTGGCCTGTAGAAGAGGCAATCCTTAAAAAAAGCAGGTGAGGGGGAGGAGGTTAACACCAACAGGTATTTCTTGTCATTAACTCCCGACTTCCTGATAAGAGAGTGATAAACAACTGGTAAACTCAGTGCAACAGATTACAGAAAAGACATTTGCTTCCCTGGCTTGGTGATTAATGCGCATATATTAAATAGAAATAGAAACTCTAAAAACACAGAGCTTTATATAAAGCACATTCATATTTCAGTAGTTCTATGGAATAATCGATATCACGCGATTACATCTGAATAGTCAATTCCTGTGTTCCGCAGACCGATTTCTAAGTATATGAGCTCTGCCTCTGAACGGAGCAGCAGCTGGAGAGCTGAGAATGCAAAATTAATTATAACATTATAAAGTCATACATGAATCTCCCTAAGTCAACCTGCATGCCTTGCAAAATGTGCTATACTCTCTGCATTTTTATATGGGAAGCCGAGTCTGTTCTTTTCCAGCAGGAGTGGTGTAAGTGAGTGTTTATCTACGCGAATTGATTGCTTTTAGTTCCTCCTCTTTAATAATTAGTGGAACAATACAGATTGGGAATACAATGGCCGTTGTGTTTACATTATAACAAGGGATTAATGCTATTAAGTGAGTGTTACAGTTATGACCTGGGAAGAGTACTTAAATAAATACCGTGATCCCAGGAGAACTGATATAATTCCGTTCAGAGTGTGTAGATACGCAGAGACACACACGCACACACGAGAGATACAAATCTCCATACATATCTACACGCCTATACATATGTTATACACGCTAGCTATATACGTGCCCGCCCGTGTAAAACGTAGGGGCTGTTTTCGCCTCCATCTGCATATCTTTTCTCTATGAAAAAATATTTTTTGTGATTTAGGTGGGAGGAATGTTTAAGTCAGCAACATCATCCCTCTTCCCCCAAATACAAAGAGCAACAGATTATATTTCCGATGTTTTAATTCGTGCGGTCCAAAAATATTGTTTTATACATAGAAGCGGGGTTAATTTCGCAATCAGAGATTAATGGAGCAAAATATTATCATTTCAAAAGGCAAGTTCTTGCGTTGATTTGATTTGCATAATTTTTGTGTGGCTTCAGAAAGGAATGGATTTACTCACTGCAAGGAGACGGTATGCATTTTATTACAAGTAGTACACCACTAATTTGACTCTGCACAATGTGGAGAACGAATAGCTAGTGGGGTCATTTAAATAAACCCGGCGAAGTCTGTGCGAAAAGCTAACCAGGAAACCGAGTCAATAACGTTTTGAAACACCGGTCAGTGTACGTGGCTGTGTTTAACTTCTCCTCGGAGTTACCTCTGTTTGATTTGAATGCCTTTCGCAGGGAAGATTTTTTTTTCTATCTGCCTGGCTCCGCCGCCGAAATCTAATTTTCCCATAGTACTACTACCCGTTACTAATAAAAAGCCGTCTAACTTGCGCTGTTAAACAGTAGAATAGTATTACATGCACTTTTTATTGGTAATAACTGTGGCAAATTAACATGCCTACACAGAGACATTAAGACTTTACACACTGCGTTTTTTATTTGAATAATCTATTCATTAGCTCAGCGTTTGCCTTCCTAGATTTTAACCGGTGCTCTCGCCTTATCTTCTTTAATTCAGTTTGCTCCAGCACAGCTGAGAAGGTAGTCGAGAGCCCCCTAACCTCCGCCCGCCACCTCCCTCCCCGCTCCCCCCCCCTTCACAGGCACCCTATCCCTTTTCAGCTATCGCTCACTGCCGTCCTGGGAGACAGGTTTTGCGGATTGTCATTTACTAGCTACGTCTTTGCATTAGTGACAGCAGAGGCTGAAGTTTTTCGGACGAGTGAAGTTGAAAGCCACTGCGTCCGTGGGAATGGCACTCGTGCCCCTGCTGCGGGAGCGCTCGCTGCGAGGAGCAGCGGCTGCCCGCCCGTCTCTGCCCGGCACCCGGGCGTCTGCCTGCCTAGCAGCCGGTCACTCGGGACCCCGCTCCCTTCAGTTCCACTCAGGTGAAAGGAAAAAAAGATAAAGAATTAAAAAAGGAAAAAAAAAAAAAGAAATAAAGCCCTTGTTGGCGTGAAGGGGAGATTTGCCCGCCCGGGGAGGGCTCCCTGTGGCCCGGAGAGGCGCACACGCCTATTACCCGGACAATGCCAATTGCCCAATTGTCATGACACCGGCCACAGCAACTTTTTAAGCAGAGCGAAGTGGAACTTGGTGGGGTTTGGAGATGCAACACAATGCGCAGCAGAAAGAGTTTCCTGTGACATAACCACACAATGGTCTGGGAATGCTTTCTCCTTTCTCTCATGAAATGGGGGACCGCCACCATCTCCCGGAGACAACGACGTGAAATAATAGACTATTGTATTTAAAAATAACAAATGGCACACTCATACTGTGCAAGCGGAGTTGTCCAGTTTTCTAGTAAAAGGAGCCCGGTTTACGAGGCTCTTTCTGGGCGAGGTGCTTTGCCAGGAGCGACCCCGGTGAGCTGGACGAGCCGTTCTGCTGTAGATCTAATCGCTGGCTTAAAGCAAAGAGCGGGGAAAACAGCAAGGGAGAAAGGAAAAGAAAGAACTTTTTCTCCATCTTCGGGATAAAATCTTTAGTTCAGGCTGCGTGTGGGAGGGGGCGCTGTGGCAATGAATTCTCCAGCGCTCCCGAGCGCTGGCAGCGTAATTGTTTATAGCTCCCTTCCCCAGAGCTTCTTTCCATATTTCAGTCATTACTTTTACTAACAGTATCATCTAACTGTCGCCCCGCGATACCTGCACTAAGAGGTAGACCGTTCGCATGAGTTATGGTCACTTCTTTTTCCCCGAACTTATTCCCCCGCCCCGCCTCCCCCCCCCCCCTTCTTTTTCTTTTCAGTTCGGTAAGACCATAAGTACTTCATTTTCAAAATACATCGCTAGAAGGGTCTGCCATGGGGCGCGCTAGGATTTTAGGCAACTTTCTATAACATGCAAATAAGACACATATGAAACGTACCCCTTGTTTGCATTTTTTCTCCTCCTGCTCCCTCATCCCCCCCCGGTGCATGTGTGGGTTCCACATTTTACACTAATAACGGGCCATGAGGAATTAACTCCCCCCTTTTGTGTGTGTGTGTGCGCGCACATTATTGGAGGGAAATGTTAAAAAAAAAAAGAAAAGAGAAAGAAAACTAAAGCGGATCCCTAAAAACTACATCTGGGGCTTAGAAAAGTTGTTTCCCATACGTCACACTTATTAAAAGTCTTAGTAATTTTCTGCTTAGGGAAATACAAGCAAATCTGTATCCGTAAGCATAAGGTAAAAGATCTCCAAGGCTTTCCTGGAGCCCGCTATTTTCACCTGAAAGGCAGGCACCGTGTCTCAGGGAGAGAACAAGTGTATGATCCACAGGTGGGATAGTTCCTCCTTCTTAAGGGGGAACGGGGGGGAACAGATAATAAATGAAAGAAGTTAAATCGGTGCATTCGGATTTTGAAGGAGCCACCGGGCTGTCCGTGCGGTGGAGGCAGAGGCGCGGAGGTCCCGTCGCTCGTTCCGAGATGCCCGGAGCCACCGCCCCGCGCCGCGCCCTGCTCCGCGCGTCCCTGCGGAGGCGTACGGAGCGCCCTGCGCGCTCGGCCATCGCCTGTGCGGAGCCGCGGCCGCTTCGTGCAGCGCCTCGAGTCGGTTTCGGTACGAGCGGCACCGGGCAGCCCGTGCCGGGATAAGCCGCGGCGATCCCCTCTCCACGAGCGGCGGGGAGGGAGGGCCGCCCTCCGGAGGGGGGTGTCAGGCGGGGGCGTAAGCGTCCCCCCCGCTCCTCTCCTCTCCTCTCCCCGCCTCGCCTCGCCTCGCCCCGCCCCGCCCCGCCCCGCCCCGCATGCTGCCGGGGGAAGAAGCGCTCCCCATCCCCCATCTCCTGCTCCGCGGGAGCCAGGCAGTCAGTCAATACCACAGCTTTGCCTCTGAATTTTGTACTCGGCCGGAGTGTCTTGGAAAGACTGCTGCAGAGTTAGAGGGAGGCTGGGTCCCCTCAGCGCCTCGTACGTTTCCGAAGTGTGTGACGGACGGAGTATAGGAAAAGCGGGACGATCTGACTAGAGGGCTGGTGGGGGGGGGTGGGTTTGCTTTATTTTTAAGGGCTCATGTTAAAACAGATTCTCCCGACGGAGGAATAATAGCCACCAAGTAGGTTTGATCACTCTGGTGCCCAACGAGCACCGGTGGGCAGGCAGGCAGGCCGCTATCAGTGTTTTACCCTGAGTGGAAGTTGTCCTACCGGTCCTTCCCTATACTTATGCCAGCGGTGTAGAAATCTGCTACCGGTTTAAAATCATTTTAGATAATTTTGGAGTTACCCTACCAGACCCTTTCCCTTTCTTGTAATTGACATCATCTGTTTGATCACCTCTTTTAACACTAGAGAGCACCTGCTCACCTGCTTTGTGCTTTTCTCTCATTGATACTTTCATACACCTCTGCGTGTGTATACATGTATGTGTATCCTTTCGTTTGTAGATCAAGTGATCAAGCTTAGCCCCCCACCCCCAAACCAGAAAGTCCTAATCTCTCCAATAAATAACCTTCCTGAACAATGGCCACTCTTTGTATCCATTTAAAAGCAGGTAGTTTCCTTTCTCAGAACAACTTTCCCTGTTCTGTGTTAGCATCATACGAGGTTGCTGGTATATTTGCAAAACAGACAGAAAATCTGTACTTATACTTTAGGACAGCTATTACATACTTGTGTGTTTAGTGATACCATGAGGTATTAAAAAAAATTCTATTCAAAACTGATGCAGCATGGTTCACAGTCATTCAGGTAGCTTTATAATAATTTTGTATTTTCTTCCATTAATGGGGAGAGTCAGGTAACTGAAGTTCTTAGTTTCATGTTTTCCTTTAAGTTCATAATTTTTCTAAATAAATCTTGAACATCCAGTGTTCCTTACAGTTAGTAGGAATTACTACAAAATTCTGGTTTGTTTTTGTTTTTTCCTTCATTCTTTACCTTATTTTCACGCAGAGGACGGGCAGACAGACCATCTAGCCCCTAGCTTTCTAACCTACAGCTGTGTGGGTTTCAAGATACTTTTGTCTGGGAAAAGCTGGTCACCAATTTGCCAGTCAGAAGTCTAAACACATGCAGATTTCTTCTCATACATCTGACTAATTTCCATCAGCAGGAGCAAAGAATGAAAACTAGCTGAAAAGAAGAGTTGTGCTTTGATTCCTTCTGATATCAACGTGGTTTTAAGAATGACATGAACTGCTGACTTTGTTGTGTGTTTGGCTACGCTCAGCACAACATTGGGACCCTGTCACGGCTAAAATACTGTGTGTAGGCTGGCTCTTTGGAAGGTTTGGAGAACTTGTATTGTTTTGCCAGTAGTAAGACATCTGGGGGGAAAAGAGCCTGACGGAGGTCTTCCGAAAGATCTACGTTAGACTAATGCCAACACAAACTAATCAGCAGATTTTCTTCAGTTTTCAGAAAGACATTGCACATTTGAAATGGGGGTTCCAGGAGTTTAAAAGAACAAATTTCTTCATTCTTATCAAGAGACAATGAATTCTGCTTTATTCAGCTCAGACTTAAAACACATGACCTTTTAATGTATCTCTAAAAGGCAAGTAGTGAAATGATTTTTTTTTCTTTTCTTGGATGTTCCCCAATTGCTAATTAGTGAAGTCCTAGAAGGTCGTGACTCCTCTGCGCTTTTGAACATGGATTTTTGAAACTGTTGTTGAGAATTATGTGATGTCATTCTCTCAAACACCAGAGGTACACAATGTTTAAATTTTATTTCTCATGCAAATACACTGCTTGATTTTTTCATCTGGGACCCATTTGGTGGAGTACTTGTACTTGAAAGATAGGAAGCGATAAGGATGTGAAGCAAAAAATAACTGATAAACCATCAGTCTCCTCTGTGACATTTTGTCTCAAATAATTCTATCCTGGGATCAGAAAAAATTCTATAGTGTTCTGGTCTTTTAGTTTTTAAAAGCTGTTGGCTTCTCACAACAAAGGTAACCCAAAAGTTCCTCCCGGTCTCTCATTCTTTTCCTCCTCTGCTGCCACTCTTTTACCTTCACTCTGAGATTTTCTAGGAGGTAATGGTATGCCAGATGCATCATGACTTGGCAACGGTGGAATTGCCTTTGTGACCTTCAGAAGGCAATGATCTCACCAGAAGAACTTTATGAGCTGCTGCTTGTTGTTTGAACTTCAGGTCAATAGTCAGACACGTCAGATATCCTTCAGTACAGGTTTAGTGGGATTTCTTTATATTGTAACAAAACTGAATTCTGTAAATTTGATGGTTAAAGAAATTGTTTAGCACCACTCTTGTAAGAATGTATAATAGGTTTTTGGTTTGACAGTGACTCAGTTAATACAATATACGCACTTTCACAGTGGTTATTTTTTTTCCCCAAGGATTGGTGCTTACACCTCTTGAATTTCAGTTGAATTTATGCACCCCATCAGATCTGTGAACACGATCCACTAAAATATTTCCATTAACTTGATTAAAAATCCCATACAAAAGGATAAAGTAATATTCTAACCCTCGTAAAACAAATACAGGTTTCCCTGTAGATATGCATGTTTCAAATATGTAATTGAAAGAAGAAACAGCACATTTCATATGCTTTTTGAAAAACAAATGTTTTAATGGTTTGTTCTGGTTTTACCCAATTAGTGGAACTGTCTCTTTCAGCTCTCTTCATTGATTTTTGTTTAATAGAGTTCACTTACAAATAATTGTTCGTTAACTAACACTAGAAACAAATCCGTGACATTTACTTGGGACCAGTATTTTTTAGTACTTTGCTTCCTCCCTTTTCCACTTTAGTTGGCCACCTACTGTCTACTAGATTTACTTTTCTTAAAGACACCGCTCAGTAATTTGTCAATGGAACATGTAGGCCACTACTACTGCTTATTTTTCAGCCTCATAATATCATTTATAGGAAAACTCAGTGAGGTTAAAAAAAAAATAAATTCTTGTAGCAATATTCAAGACTGCTCTTCAATAGTATGTCAGAGATTGAGACTCTGTAATATGAGGTGCAGTACAAATGCACCACCAAAAGGACTGCTCTTAACCTACACAGAGTAAATACAACACAAATATAGGAGTATTAATGGGGAGGTAGTAATGCTAATGGACTCTTACAGATCTGTTTGTAAGTTTAGGAATATAATTTCTGTTTTTCAAGTCAAGACTTTCAGCATAAGTTAGGTCATAAAAAAGGCAACAAGCACAGAATAATAATAAAAAAAAATAGATGTGTTTTTTTATATACATGTGTATATATACGTGTGACTTTTTTCCAGTCAAGAGGGAGGACCAAGTGTGCAGCAGGACTGAACTGGGATAGGTAACCGCTGGGCATATATGTGAGCTGAAACTTTACATAGAATGAGCTACAGAACAGGGAGCAAATTAGAGACATCCACTTGTCATATTTGTAATAATGAAGCTTTATACTAGTTTTCCAGTGACTAGATAATGAAGAATTCTGTGATGTTCCTCTCTGCCTTAACAAACAAAATGAGACCCTTGAACTTTAATGTCTGAAGTCGGGCAGGACTGATCTCTTCATGGATTATGTTTCTGCCTCTTCGTATCTTCAAGTATATGAAAGCATTGGCAGTAAGACTGCTCACTCCACTACTTTTATTAAAACTGCATCATGAATTATTTCCTTCAAACAGCATTTGTATTTAATTATTTTAATTCATTTGTCATATTGCATTATTGATATTTATAGCAAAGCTCTTTTAAATTAGTTCTCTAGAGTACTTTGGAGCTGATCACTTGATCTTTCTTGGTTATATGCTGTGTGATATATAACTAGATTTCAGCACAATAATATAAAGTAGTTCTACAAAAAAAGCTGTATACAACAAAAAGTAGTTTCAAGCACTAGGGCACACCCTGTTTCATCCTACAAGCTGTATATAAAATGTAAACTCTGCATTAACTTTTGGGATAAAACTGATTAACAATATAGAAACTGAGTGCACTTCACAGCAATGTGTGCTCTCTGGGTCGGCACACGGCATTTGAGATAAGCACATCAGGACAAAACCTGTCTCAGCTCCCTTCGTTTCCATTTGAAAAAAATAATTTCTTGTGGGGCTATGAAGTGGATGACACAGGGTTTGAGCCTGTAGGATGTATGGTGGAGTGCACATCCTCCACTGTGTAGATCCAAATGTTGTGTAGACCTAACTGTTGACTTGACTAGGTGTAGTGCCACAGACACTTGGCTGGTGGGTGTACCTTTCACAGACATATATAGGAGACCACTGAACTGCCATTTGAATAAGCTGGCTGGGGAAGCTGGCTCGATGACAGGTCAGGAACGCAGTACCACAGAGGGGTAAACCCCCGTGGTTAAGATCTGTAGGAAGAAGTTACACAGGCATCTTGGCCTTGATTTTGGAGAGTATTTTGACATTGCTTCAAAAAGATTTCTGTGCCTAAAAGACAATTTCAAAGATAGTGACAAACCTAGAAGCCTGTAACTCATTGGTCTCAGTGTGATTTTGGCTAGTATCTGACCCCTACAACACTTGGTATTTGATAAAGGAAAATTCTTCTGAAATGTTTGACTATCTAATACTCTGATTAAGAACTCGGTTCCTAGGCTTGTGCCTATAAACAGCACAGAGCTGAGAAGCCAGCAAAAACCAGATCCCCAGTCTTCATCTGTCCTGGAACTGCAATTTTTTTGAGGAAAGAGATTGCAAAAATTGATTTGTCTGAAACATGGCCAGACTGTGCTCAGCTTTTGTTCATTTGAAAAAAAGGCCTTGGTCAGGTCATACATCCTGCTGCATTCAGCTAGGCTGAAGAAGCACCAAGAGTCCTACATGTCCCAGGCTAGTAGAGCTGAACCATATATCAGGTACTTAAGCTGATCCATCACCGACTGGAAATGTAAGGCATCCGCTCTACCATATCGTCACCTTTCTGTGCTGGATTGCTGAGCTCCCTCTCAGCCTCTTTGTCGATCCTCTTCTACTCTGTATGTGATACCCGCCTGTCTATGGCCTCTTCTTGAGAGAGTTGCTTTGGGTTTACAGTAAACCCCAATCTCTTTCATGTAGCACTAGAGGGGAAGTAGATGCTAACTAAGCTGTGGGAGGTGAAGAATAATAGAAAAAAAATAGCATGCTGGCATTTGAAAACTAGAATTGAAAAATAAAATATTAGTCAAAAGGGTTCAAAAAGCAAGTAGAAGAAAAGAGAATTAAATAGCTGCTCTCTCAGAGACCAGTTCTGTTGCAAATAGTATTTTACTGTAAAGGTTATTCTGGGAAATTCAGGGCTGAGAATTCTTACTTTAGCACCAAGAAAGTTGGTTGAAATGCTAATTAAAAACAGAATTATAAAAGACCCAGCTGAAAATAATATGATGGAGACAGATCACCATGGCTTCTGTAAAAGAAATCTGTGCCTCTGTAAGCTATTCACATTCTTTTAATTGTTGGGTGTGATAACAAAAGAGTGAATACAAGAAGATTGGAAGACATAATTTATTTGGACTTTCGCAAAAGATGACAAAATTAATCCTGTAAATCTCATGAGTTAGCTAGGTTCAGTAAATAGACATGGACTTTCTTATCAAAAGCTCCATCCACTCACGAGTTCTCAATGTGGCAAGGGCTAAGAAACTTAGAACATTTTCAAAACTCACTTCACTTTTGTCATGATACCTTAGTCAACATAGCCAAGTATGTAACATAAAGGTGCAACACTAATTTACACAATGACATAGTAATTGTGTTAGTATTTTATGTAATTTTTTATTGCTTTAATAAGCCTGTTTTTACTTCTAAACAAAAATGACCTATTTCCCCCCACTCTAAACAGTCCCTATCTCTTCAATCTGTCATCATACAAGCTTTTTAATGTCTAGAATCATTTTTGTTCATCTGCCTCTGCTTTTGTTAGCAACTTCAGCAACTAATTACAATTTTGGGCAAAGAAAGTCTTTGTTCAAGATCCTCATTCTTTACACAACAGTGCCAGAACACCCAGAACACAAGACTTCCCAGAGCTGCTTCCAGGAAAAAAAATGGCAAAGACCAAACTTGGTATTTCTATAATATTTAAAAATTTTCAAAAGAGCAAATCTAGAAAAAGGAGAGAAAGAGGGAGAAAGAGGAAGAAAAAATTAGTAAAGAAGAAGGAAAGCAAGTGAGAGAGATTTCCAGTGAATTCTGTTTTTCAGATTAAAAAAAAAAAAAGATAAAATTGATTTAACAAAAGGAAGATTTGTCCTCAAAAGAAAAACACTGAAAACAACAGAAGTCCCCTATGTGAATTCATCAGCACCAGACAGAAGAGTCTGCCGATTAGGAACAGAGCAGATACTTTTTATCTCAGAGACATCAAACTCATTTTACCTGGTTTATTTTCCAGCATCCCGGTGCCTGCTGCAGTCCACATTCATACAGTGTTACAAAACAGAGACAGCATAAACCTAACCCACGTTGACACATTTACACCGTGTTTTTCCCTGTGCCCCGGAATCATGCGTACCTGGTACTTTGGGGGCCTGTGTGGATATTCAAAAGCAAAGTAACTTTGTTCCTGAGGTGTGATACTAAAACTAATAAAGTTGGCTGACAGTTGGAGATGGGGCATCTGTATGGCACAGCAGCAGGCCATATGGCTTAGCGCTTCAGGTCAGCATTAGCTCAAGGCGCTCTTCCTCCAGCACAGTTTGATGTGCTTGTAGATTTCTGGGAGGTCTGGGAACTTGTGAAAATACTCAATAGGCTCAGTTTGTCCTAAAGGCCGCAAGTTTTCCTTTTCTGCTTAACCTCTCAGATCTTCTTCTTTTTCAGGAGAGTCCTTAGTCTGCAAAGAGAGTGCTGCATGTCCTTCACCTTGTCCTGAAAATAATTTCGTTTCTTGAATAATTGAAATCCACTGGTGATGCTGGCTCTGGCTTTGTTTCCTCTCTAAACCCTAAATAGGAAACTTGTGTTGTGTGTATGAAAATCTATGGAATAAAAACTGCCAAAATGCATCAAGCGTCTCTGTAAAATAAGCTTTTAAAATCACTGGATCTGAAGTTATCAGGTGAGATTCCCAAATAAACTTAATTCAGTTTACGAGTAGGGAGACAATTTCTCCTAGCAGAGACTTTGACCCGTAATTGTTCTGGGGAGGTATTTGTGTGAAGATCACAAGATGTTCTGTCCTGGAATGTCTGGTACACAGGCATCTAAGAAGGACTGGGCAAAAGGAGGGGAGAAGGAATGTAAAAGAAAATGGAAAATAATAAAGAGCAACAACAACAAAAAAACCATTCATGGCATATCTGGTTTTAATTTTTATTCTTAACAGATCTGGGTTTCTGGTAGGCTATTCTGGTTATGACTAAACTAACTCTTCGGGCGCACTTCTGGTCTGTATGGCCAGAAAAAGCTCAGTGCTTACATGCTTTTTAGTTCTTAATGTTTGCTTGTTTGTGAAGCTGAGTGAAACTTTTCAACCGATTTTTTTTTTTCCCAGCGTCAGAGGCAGAGATATACCCAAATGTTTTGCAAAATTGTGTTAATTTTGTTGAGTGCTTCACTTTGAAAAGAACCTTGCAATTTTCTAAAGAATCAAATGCTTCCTTTTTGACATTTTTCTAAGTGAAGCATTTAAATTATTTCGTTTGAAATGACATTCCATTTTGAAATTTCCTTTCAATATTTTGAGAAAAATAGTTTTAAAAGGTTTGAACCCACATAAAATATTTTGTGTTGCATCACTTTTGCCATGTCTCATGAAATTATAAAAAAAGAAAATAATTTTCAGTTTGATCCAAAACAACCCCCCTTTTTTTTTTTCTGAACTACCAATGAGTCAAAATTAATCTCTCACCCTGTTTGACCTACTGAAACTAAACAAAGTATTATTAAAAAAATATTAACTAATGTATTTTCAAACACTTTTTGGAGGTGGTATTATGCTACAGATGAGATTAATTTAACTGCTTCATGGTATGTCTATCATTCGTGTATATCCTCTGTTGCTGAGGAGCAAAACTGGGGGTGACGTCTGGTTCCATACCTCGTGAGAGGACAGACAGGGCTTTGATGACAAGCTAGACTTTTTCCTTACTGTGAGCTCCCTGAAGAGACCAAAGGCTCTTTTAAACTCAAAAAGACAATTTGTATAGAATAGAAACAAGAAAGTTTAACTTCATGAAGAAAGAAACATTTTTCTCTCTCCGTGAGGACAAAAAAAAGAAAAAGTAAAAATAAGTTTGTAAACAGCTTCACCGCTGTCTCCCTGTGTAGTGTTAGGTGGGTACTTTCTTCCAGGTTTGGTTTCAGTCAACTCAGTGACTTTCTGGGTTGCAGCAAGCTCCGCACAGTCCTCTCTGATCCCTAGGAAGTTTTCTTCCTGTCACCAAGGGAGCCTGGCTGTGCATATGTTCCCTGCTCCTTTCATGAGCCTCTCCATGAACAGCAGGCTCCCATCTTCTCACTAGGGCTCCCATTCTCTCTCCTCTCTTCACTACACCCTGAAGCCTGGGAGCTCCTCCTATCCTCCTCCTCCTCCCACCCAGTCCTCAAGCATGTTCATCTGCTCTCCAGGGAAAGGAGGAATCTCTGCTCCCTCCAGGGGGTCCATCTGACCTAGTCACTCCCTTTTTAAAGGAACATGACATACAACGGAGAACAAAAAAAAAAAAAAAGAACAGATGCTTTCCAAAATAAACCTATTCACATGCCAGAAGAGAAAATCAGTACATCTCCCAGGCTTGGTTCTCTCAAAACCCCATCACGTGGACGTTTGGGCCCTCCAGCTGTTTGTTCTCTGTGTATGGAGCAATGAGACCGTATTCTGGTAACTTCTGCACAAACTGGCCAAGATCCATCAGATTTTTTGATCCAAAGCTTTTACCCATTTCCAGATTGCAACTTGCTTAGTGCATTTTACATGAGACACATGAAAACAGGGAGGGAGTAAATCCAAGACTGCTCATTTCTCTCTCATGAAAATAGCAAGGGCTGGATGGCCAGAAGTACTTAACATAGTGGGCCTACAGGCTGCCTAAAAGTCCTTGTGCTACTGTGCAGGACCTTTGATAACCATACTGCACTTCTTTGGGCACAACTATCTTTTCCTTATCCTCTCCCAAAATTGTTCTAATTGCTACTGTTTAGGTAGCAAGGCCAAATCCAAGTCCTGTGCAGTAGCCCGATATGATGTCTCCATGGACAGTGCATGCATGGCTCAGACTGGTAATTAATAGCAGAATTAGATGTAGAGAGAGCAGGGTGAAGTTGAGAAACATTTTCAACATTTTTACTGCTGTATCTCACCGTCTTGCTATGTTCAGGTGTCTTCTTTTCCTTCATGGAAGATTAATGGAACTGACTGATGATGGTTTCATGCAGTTTAAGGCCAGAAAGGATTATTAGATCATCTTAGACTGACATCTCGTGCATTACAGGCCATAAAAGGTATATGCACATGGCACGGTGCAGTGCCGTACAGAGATACCCATGCTACCTCTGAACAAATTAGCTCAGCTACAGGAAGCAATAAAGCTGTGTTAGACTGGGGGCAGTGCTGGAAGCTGTACAGTTCACGTAGTCCAGGCGCGGCAGCTCCCGGCCGCAGCTGTGCTGTTTCCAGTTCAGAAACTGACACTGCCAGAAGCTGCTCAGGTGCCTCTAATAAATTCCCTCTACCCAGCCAACTATTTAGATTTAAACCTCTCCATTTTTAGGGATGTTCAGCTGAGTGTCGCAGTAGAGATGAAGACCATGGCATCACTGTCTGGGGGGATATTTCCCCACCAGTGCTTCTCACGCTATTGTTACAAGGAAAGCAAAACTTCCTTAAATCATTGCCTGGTCACAGGCTTGTGTGGGATGACTCACACCAGTGGAGCCTGGTTTCTTCTGTTGGATGAACCCTGGTGTGGCATATTTTATACCCACAATCTGTGTGGAGGGACCTGACAGTCTGGTTTTTGGCTTAGAGTCCTGTTTAACTGGCCTGTTTAACAGGTGGGATTTGACAGTTGAGACAGTGTACACAGGCAAGACCCTCTCTCTGCTTTCACTTGATTTTTCTTGGTTTCAAAGAAACTGTGGATCACATCAAGCCTTTTTTATTTTCTTGCCATAGATTTGCACTGGTAGTTAGGGTGGTTAACTCCAAGTATCTTTAAACTGTTTTCTGAAATAGAACCTCTCAGTCTGTGGACACAGTTTTCATTCTTTATTCCCACATACATTGTTAATAAACATCTTACTGAATGAATTTTTTGGGGGTGAGGGTGGGAACACGGCATTTTAAATCGATTGTTTGGGTCACTCTTGATGGTCCTTGTCATTATCTACCTCACTAACTTTTGTGTTATCTGCAAAACTTAACAAAGAATTTTGTACCATCTTTAGATCACTGACGTGTAAAATACAAAGGAGAAAAAGAAATTCCTAAAAAAAAATTCCAGGAGACTTTCTTAGAAACAGGACTACCTAGTCTTTTGGTGAGCTAGTGTTAACTTGAACTGTGTAGTCTCTGTCAATTCTGAAGTTTCCTGCACTCCGCTGAAATCCAGGTTTATTATGGTAGATTAAACTTGTTATCTTGACAGAAATGGTTGTTTGGCCACAGTTCTTTCACCCAAGCTTACCTGTATGTAGAATCCTAAGATTAAAACCTTTCAGTTAAAGTGAGTTGGGTGGATGTTCAATCAGAATTGTATTGGGACAGGAAATTTTACAATACCTTGAAAATTACCCATTTTACAAAGCATAATAATATTTGTTCAAAATTTGTGATTACTTTCTGTATGCTTTTGCATGCAAAGTATTTTCATAAGATACATTCACTTGAAACTGTACCATTTTAGCATATGTTTCCTCATATGCCATCCTTTGAAGACAATGAACTCTTGGTCCCTGGCACCTTACCTTGAAAGTGATTGGTACAGTGTTTTGTTGAAATGACAACCCCAAAAGTATGTAGGGAACATACATACCTAGCTACAGCTTGTATTCTAGATTAAGCATTCATAACCTAGGGTTTTTCTTGGCCCTCTCCATTCAAATTCCTTTTGTTATTACGTATTGTTGTAGCCATGGCTATTTGAGGATCTATTTAGTGCAAATTTTGCAGAGAAAGGGGACATTTTAACAGATGTAAGTGGAAAAAACAGATAATTTCTTTTGTCAGAGTCTTTTCTTCAGGCTGAGTATATTTCAACTTGCTGTGTATAATACTTTATTATTTACTCAGTTTTTGTATTAATATTTTATATTCTGTTTTGTTTACAATCTCCTTTTAACTAGGATAGCTTCTCAGTCAGTATAATTTGTTTTACTTGTGAACCATGCTTGTGGGTATCCAGGACTGTATTTTTTGGCAGATTCCACATTTTGACATAACTTACCACTTTAACTATATGACCACTTCATGTATAATACACCAAAAAACAGCCTACACAAACATATATGTGTGTATTTATATATATATATATATGTAAATAGGTTGGTGATATATTCTGTCTGCACAAGGTAAATGTAATCAGATCATGATATCTATACCCAGGAAACCATTTTTTTGTGGTAACAATGAACTCTTAGTTCATTTAAATCAGATTAAAACCTGAATTTTCTTTCTTTCTTTCTTCTTTTTTTTTTTGACATCAAGAGTTTCTGCATAAAGATATTACTTTTTTTTTTTTTTCAGAAATTTTGGAAAATTTTTATGATGCATGAGATGATGACCAAACAACTTCTGGGATTAAGTCACCCCTATTAGAATGTTAGGGGTTTTGCACATAATGGGCAGATGTTAAAGAACATTACAGGGTGTTATCTAGTGTGAGTAGGTTTTCTATTGTGGATTTTACAAAGAGGCCAGTAGATAGTTTTTATTATTTTTTTTTCTCTGTAGTTGTTACATCCCTGACATTTGCCTCCTATCCTGAGCTATCAGAAACAACTAGTATCTTTGATGTGAAGTCCCTATGTAGGTTTTCCCCCACACTTTATCCTTCTGGAAGAAACTGGAAGAATGAAAGGCTGTTTTCATCATAACAACCATCTTATCATATTTCCAGTACAAAATGCGTAATATTCCTTCTCAGGCAAGAGCATCTCCAGCTGTTATTTTTATTATCTGGGCTCCTCTCACTAATATGCAAATGGTTAAAAATGTGTTCCTTATCTGACCCCTTTTGCTTGCATTATCATGTGGAGGATGCCATAAAACTGGTTTAAACACTTGAGTATATCTACCAGGATTATCCTGTTACCACCCTCTGCCTCCATGGTTACATTAACAGCAACCTAATACCTTACCTAGAGATTATTCACTCTACTACTGAGATGGTATCCATTAGAATCATGCAATCTGCCTCTTTCCACAGTATCTGTGTACTTCACCGAGTACATGCTCTTTCTCCTATTGCTAAAATTATTTACAAAGAAAAGGAAGAGATATCGGTATAAAAACCCCTTAAACTTACGGAAATAAAATTTTCAGGAAACCATTCTTACAGAATTGCCCCAAAGGAGCAAAGAAAAGGGAGAAACTTAATGACATTGACCAATAATAGCAATAGCATTTTCCCATCAAAATAGATGTTCCCAAGTTAATACAAGTACAGTGGAAAATTAAGTACCAGGGAAAAAAAAGAAGAAAAAAAGAAAAAAACCAAAAGTAAGATAAAATTAATCTTAGGATTCATAGTGGCTTAAAAACATGTATAATCGACAAGCAAAACAGGCTCATGATTACAGAAGCGCATGCAAAAGCACACACTAAGGCAGTGTCAGCTTCATGAAGACGCATATATACCTAGAAACAAGAAAGATTTAGATTTTGGAAAGTAGATCTTTTATTGATCTCCTTACAAGAAAGAAAGAGAGAAAGAGAGAAAGAGAGAAAGAGAAGAAAGAGAAGAAAGAGAAGAAAGAGAGAGAAAGAGAGAGAGAGAGAAAGAAAGAAAGAAAAAATAAATAGTGGGTATAGGATATATGTTCCTTCTATCAGCTATGTAATGGCACAGACGTGACTTAAAAGCCCACGGGAGAAATGTCTGAAGGGAACTGCTGAAGTAGAAGCCCTGTAACAAATACACAGATTAAAAATTCAGACCTTATGGATAATTAGGTGGTGCTAACCAGTGGAACTGTAGCCAGCTCTACATGTTAAGGGGGATGTGAAGCATTGCATTGTATCTATTGAGCACCAGAACTGGAATGGTGGTGCTCCTGAATAAGAAAAAAAAATCCATGTTGGTCCTTACCTTCTTCCTCCATATTTGAGGTTTGCTTTTCTATCCAGTGCCCATTGCAACCTCCCGCCGGCTCCACTGCACTGTGCTCTAATTCCACCTCCCACATCTGTGCCCCCCACGCAGGGGACAGTCATGGTCAGGATCTCATAACAGCTGTGCGGACCTACAATTTCTTTTAGTATCTGCGTGAGGCAGGGCGCAGGGAGCAGGGCGGACTGCCTGTGCTCGCAACCAGCGCTATTGCCAGCCTCGCCCTCCATAAAAGCAGAGCAGCTGCCTCAGTTCTGAGCGCCTTGCAAATCACGATGCCCCTCTAAAATCCTGCATTGACAGGGTAGTTTTCCTTCATTCTCCCCAATACTGAGTTGCAGTTGTAGGCCACGGTTTTGCTCTAAACAAGTAACCTATACATTCCTTTTCTTCTGCAAACAATCAACAGAAATCTAAACATGTGCATAACAGAATATAGTAAGAGCAGAGCTCTAAATTTAGAAGTTGTGCATTTGGGATTTCAAAGCTGCTTCAAGTGCTGTTAGTACTTTTGGCAGCCCAGATTTATGTTAATTACATGAGGGTTGCTGGAGATGTCTCTTAGAGTCTGGACATTTTTGCATGTACTCTGTCTGTCTTGGTTTCCTGCATGCCACAGTCTTCAACTGAACGTCAAATTTTAGTTGCAGCACTGAAATCACAATTCCACACAAGTTCTAAAGGGCCAGAGAGTTGTATTTCACATCTTAGGTTTCTGCAGCAATATGGACTCGGTATTACAAACCATGTAACATGTGACTACCGCTGAAGGAAGGAGGCACAGCTGGCAGCTCCGTGGATGAGCAAGCACATTGAATGAGGACATTTTTCAAGCACTGGTTGGGGAGAGAGAAAAATATGCAAATAATTTCTTTGGCAGTGTTTATTTATTTATTTTGGAGCTCACCCCATTGTTTATCATCGTGATAGTTTTTGACAGATCATGTGTTGTGGTTACTTTGTATTTCAAAGGCGGATGTTCTGATATAAGGGATGCTGCTCACCCCACTTATTAATAGCAAGGGGTTGTAAACTTCCATAACTGCACAGTTTATCATATCATATGTTACGCCTTGTCTAGGAGGAATTTTTTCATCCCTGAAAAGATAGACAATAAATAGACAATAACATACCATAATTTGTGACAGCCGGAATGTCTTTGCCAGGAAATGGGATGACCAAGCTGGGCAGATCATTTGGGCTGTGCTTTCCAAAACCCACCTGATTATTGAATGCATGTGCTTGAATAAGGATTTGTGAACACCCAACCAGCACAGTCATTCCTCTCCTCTACTAAATGCGCAAATGATAAGTCCTTTTCATTTCTCTGCAAATCTTCTCCTTCTTGTTTTACCTTGTTCAGTCATGTGCAGGATCAAGGATAACTGATCAAAGAGAGGTAATAAAAAATCTGCTGCAGTTAACAGCATCAGCCTCCTAATGACCAAGCCCCGTATCAAACCTTACATATTTAAATGGAAGCTTCTGCTTCCAGGAGAACTTAACAAGAGGAGGTGATGATCCACAGACCCTGGCTTTTCTCACAGTACCATTCCCTTAAGGTGACAGCAGTCAGCCCCTGGCTATCCAGCAAAATCAGCCCCCAGGCAGGGGGCAGGGCAGCAAAATGACACTGCCATACTGCAAGTCCGAGTAGTGAGGACATTAATGTCCAATTAGTTGTGCCTAGTTAAAAGGAGGCATGAAAGCAAGACAGAAAACTCTTATCTGGCTAGAGCTGGCTCAGAGATTCTCAGTGGTTGTAGAAAAAAAGAATTTTCTTGCCAGCAATGGGATGCCAGGACCAGGACAAGAATGGGAGCTCTTGCAGTTAAAGGGAGAGGTATAAAGGGTAGAATTAAATACAGAGACAAAGGAAGAGCCCTGGAGAGCTGAACTTTTTTTTTTTCCTTTTTTTCTTTTTTTTTTTTTTTTTTGCTCCTGCCCAAAATAGTTTTCTTCTTTTGCCAAACTCCTCCTGTGGAAAGGGGTGGCTTACTTGCACGTGGAGCATGGGCTCTCAGCAGCACAGGCTTCCCAAGAAAGGCAAAAGTAAACAGTAGGCCCAGGACTATTTGTCTCCAGAAACTGCCTTCTTCACCATGCTTACATCTGACTATGTTACACTGTGGGTAGTTCATATCATATATCATATCATATCACATTCCCTATACAAAGTGCTGCTTTCTACTGATGGCATACTATCTTTAATTTAACCTGGCAAAACTAACTGTCTTAAAATTCTTCTGGCTGCAAAAACTCCTGTCTGTGGCAACTGATTAAAATGTTCTCTTTAGTCTTTAAGTACTACCTGGGGTATTGGAAGCAGATCTGAAAGAACTAGTGCTAGTAACCCCAGCAGATGCCTGAAGCACAGTGTATTCATAAGATGAAGTTGCCCTTCCACCAGTTCATGTGCATACCTGGAAAGGGGCATATTTTCCAACAGGGGAACTCCCCTCTGCCCTGCCCTTCAGGTCCCATTTCTCTAAGGCAGCTAAGGAAATCACTTCCAGGGAATAATACATTAGCATGTGTTTTTAACCTGGAGCAGATCTAGATTTGCTAATAGGCATGTTATGAAACTCATGTGTGTATAAGAGGTTCTCTGGATTAAATTTGTACAAGCAAAGACATTCTTCAGTTACCAGCCTTTAGCTCCTGGACTACAGTTTGTGAGAATGAATTTATGGAGGTGGCCAAGGTAAATAAGCCTGTCTTGCTTCATGCTGCTCCTTGCAGTGAGTTCTCCTGCCATCGTGGTGCTAGAGCTGGGCTGCACCCTGTCTTTTGTTTCACTCCCCTTTTAATCAGACCTGTTTGCTTCATACTGTGGTGGATTGACCCTGACTAGATGCCAGGTGCCCACCAAAGCCCCTCTATCCCTGCCCTCCTCAGCTGGACAGGGGAAAGAAAATATAACAAATGGCTCCTGCGTTGAGATAAGGGCAGGGAGAGATCATTCACCAACTACTGTCATGGGCAAAAAAGACTCAATGTGGCAATATTAATTTAATTTATTACCGATATAATCAGATTCAAATAATAAGAAGTAAAACCAAATTTGAAAAACATCTTCCTCCCACTCCTCCATTCTTTCCGTGCTTAACTTCAGTCTTTCCCTCTAGTGGTGCTGGGGGATGGGAAATAGGGGTTGTGTTCAGTTCATCACATGTTGTCTCTGTCCCTCCTTCCTCCTCACAGGAAGGGCTGCTCCAGCATGGAGCCCCTCCTATGAGAGACAAGCCTCCAAAAATTTCTCCAACATGAGTCCTTCCCACGGCCTGCAGTTCTTCATGAACTGCTCCAGCATGGGTCCCTTCCACAGGATGCAGACCTTCAGGAATAGACTGCTTCAGCACAGGCTTCCCATGGGGTCATAAGTCCTGCCAACAAACCTGTCCCTGGCTTCTCTCTCTCCATAGTGTCAGTGAACCTTCCAGGAGCCTGCTCCAGCGTGGGCTTCTCATAGGGTCACAGCCTCTTTCAGGTGCATCTACCTGCTCTGATGTGGCATCCTCCACTGGCTGCAAAAGGATGCCTGCTCCACCATTAATCTCCATAGGTTGCAGGGCGACAGTCTGCCTCACCACGGTCTTCTCCACAGGGTGCAAGGGAATGTCTATTCCAGCACCTGGAGCACATTCTCCTCCTCATTTTTCCACTGACCTTGGTGCCTGCAGAGTTGTTCCTGTCACATCTTCTCACTTCTCTCTGTGGCTGCATTGGTGGTTTCTTTTTTCCTCTTCTTAACTATGTTATCCCAGAGATGCTACCAGCATTGATGATTGGCTAAGCCTTGGCTAGCAGCAGGTCCATCAAACCTAGCGAGAGCTTCTAAAAGCTTCTCACTGAAGCCACTCCTGTAGCTCCCCCCTCCCCGCCAAAAACATGCCATGTAAACCAAGTACACATACTTGTTTGTAGAGACCTCATTGTCCAGTGATTTCCAAAATATGGCCTAGAGGCTTGAAACAGTACTAGGTACATTCATTTATATGAAAAACTCTTTACAAAAGAGAGGATTAAAGACCAGATCCTGATCTCCCATTACAAATGGAATCCAGCTGCCACACAACAGTCAACACCAGGTTTCAAAATCCCCACATATTTCTCTACTTTTATGAAAGTTAGAATACCTGGGAATTAACAGTTAAGTCTGCTGCTCCCCCTCTCCACATAGCTCTTTATAACTCAGTCTCCCTACACTTGTCTCGGGCTGGCCCCCTTCCATCTTTGGTCTGCAAAAATACGTACAAAGGTCAAAATAGCAAAATTGCTAGGAGATTGTTGGAAATAAAGTGTTTAAATAGGAAATGGGGTTTTATAATCTGTGTCTGCCATGGTCCCTGTAAGGGTAGAGGGTTTATAATGGCAAAAGCAGGAGTCAGTAGAATCTTACCATGTGGCCTGTCTCTAAACTGGAGACAAATAAGGTGAAAGCAAAGCAGTTGCATACAAATTGCAGTACAGAAATTACATGAGAATTGTATTGCAGCTAAATAAATTAGGCAGCATTGCCACATTGTGTTCATTAGATTGAATCTCTCAGCCTATGGTGCAGAGCAGAGTATCTATTTAGCTAACTTCCCCTGTCTTGCTGTGGTTGGACCTCACCCAGCTCATACAACAAATGGCTGAAAACCAAGTACGGCCACTGGCTGCTAGAGGGGGAGCTTGGTGTGTTCCCTGGCCCAGTCTTTTCCCTGAACAAATGGGTGACTGATGCCTTTTGCTGGTCCTTCTGGTTCTTTATCTCCAGGAATAAACTGCCAGAGATGTTCTGTGTCAGCTACAGATGCTGTCTCGGGGCATCCCTAAACTATGCAGTGGCAGGCAAAACCAAAAGGACTGAAAGAGCTAGCAAGAAGGGATGCTTATCTTGAAATGCACATGGGACTGAAAAGACTCCACTATATTTTTTTGGACACGTAAGAATTGATGTTGACAGGAAAACACTCGTGAACTACATCTCCTGGATTAGAAGCTGCTGGAGTTGGTATTTTAGGGGAAGTGACTAGAATAACCTGTGGAGGGAGGTTACAGACAAACAGAATTACAAAGCTTAACACCAGCAGCCTCTTGCCTCTTTACTCCAACACTTGCTTCTTCCACTCTTCCGCTATGTACCTTATCTACCATTCTGTACCATGACAAAGATCGTCACATCTTTTTAGGTAGCAATTACAACAAAGGATACTAGGCCTAATGAAGTCCAGTTAGTGCCTCAGGCTATTTGAACAACAATCTAAACTCCTCTCCCTGTAAAAAACCCACCATTTAGAGCTTGTTAGGTGTATTCCTATGCAGCTTTATTCAGCATGAAAGAGGGATATCTGGAATACCCTCTAAGAGGAAAAGTAAACACTGAATAAATTTACCCCTAAAAGGAAGTTTTGTATATTTATTATGTGTTCAATTATTTTAAAATAAAGAATTTAATCAAAGAAAAGCCTTTTAATTATATATTAATATATTAATTGCTTTATCATACAATAATTCTAATGCTCATAGTAAAACTACTTTGTAAACATTCTTGTAATGCTAGTACACAAAAGTAAGCCTCCAAATGACCGTTGGCTAATTTATGAGAATGGAATAGCTTAGAATGAATAATATTTTAGCTTCTTAAGGCCTTGTATTCACAAAACCTAATGTTACATATTTTAGCAGGTTTCATCCCTCTCTAGTGTCTATGGATTAATAGGAAGCCAATGGAAATCTATATCACATAACCTTGGTGAATAAACACTATTATTAATCTTCTCATAAGGTAATAGATTTTTTTTTCCTTTCTAGAGATACACAAAGAAAATAAGAAAGTAAAGGTGGGGGGAAATAAAGAAAAGTTGTACAGAAAGAAATGTGAATATTTCATCTGTCATTAAGAAACCAACGACTTCAAAACATGTTATATTGTCCTGATTTTTTTGAGAATGTTTTGCAGTCCCAGAACATACTGAGATATCCTTTAATCTGTTCTATATCTGTATGCTTTTTAATGTCCAGCTACAGAAAAATATCATTGTATGATCTATATTGCTACCACTAACTGTGGCTGCCAGTATAATAGCCTTTTTTTCCCCCCTTACATCTCTGTTAAATGATATTTAACTTCAGCCTTAATGTTGTACTCAGAATATCCAGAGGAACATTCAGAGGAATTTTCTAGTTTGCCCCATGGAGAGACTATACTGTCCAAGACTAGCCTTTAGATGCCACAAGTCTCCAGAAATCCAGCTTAGCTGCTGCCATGGCAGATATACCAGAAAAAGCTGTAAATTTACATTTAACCCTTCCAGATGAACTAGAGCAAAAAACCCTGAATGCTGAAAGTATGTGGCAGACTCAATTTCACAAAGCATTTTCATGTGTCTTAGGGTCTGAGTGTCATTTATGTATTCTAGTTGAAATGGCATCTATACTGAAGAGGACTTTCCTCAAGGTGGTGTTAAGTTTGAGGAAAGCTCTTCAGATCTATGTGTTCTAGAGATCAGAGAAAATTAGTTTTCAACCCATTTATTTTTTGTCCAACAAATATGCATATGAAATGTATGGGGTTGGAAAGTGGCTTTGCATATGGAAATAGTTCAGTAAAGTGTAATGCAGAGGCTTGTTCTAGATAAGCTTTTTGATCTTTCCAAACTGAGAGTGTTTAGAAATCTTGTACCAACCCTGCACATTATTTTTTTAAGAGCTGTCCGTTTTATCTTTCAGGGCTCTGCAGACACACATTTGTTAGGTCTGTGGCTGGAGGAAATTAGCAAAGGTTGAACTTCTTCTCAATACAAACAGGTAACATCATCACTCTCATAATCTCTCTGGTACTGGACATCTAACCAAAGTGATAAATTACCTGAGTTCAGTTCATTTATTGATTGGTCTTAGTAAGTTCAAATTTTCTTCAGTGAAACTTTGAATCCTCTCCAATAATAAATATTATTTTCTTTTTTCTTTTTCTTTTCTTTTTAAAATCCAAACACATATTTAGCCCCCAGAATTTGCCATTCTACCAACAAATCTTCCAATGCCATCTTTTCTATAGTTATCTTTACCATTCTAAGTACCCTAGTATCATTTTATCAAACTTACTGCCTAAATATCCATTCCTTTTCAGATGGCTGATTAGTACAATCTGATACCTTTGAGACTCCTCGGGTGATTTCTTTTTTTTTTTTTATGAGCACTGACCACCGACTCTTACCATCTGTTAAAGAAACCTGTTTATCCATTTAAGAGCCTTCCCTTAAAAGACCTTTGGAAAAGAGCTTTTCGGAACTTCTTTGGGATATTTGAGAAGGCTAGATCAACTAAATCTTTGTCCAGATAGGCTTTGACTCCTTCAAAATAGTTCTATAATTTTGTGAGGCATGACCACCCTTCACAAAAAAAATGTTTTTTCCTCCAATATTTCAAGCTTAGCCACATGCCCATTAATCAGAGGCCCATCTTCTTTATAGATTACACTTGCCCTATCTTTTATCAATCACTGATTTTATCAATAGTAACTATTTTCGGATTATTGACAGAAAGATTAAGTTAGAAGGGACAAGAATGGCTCATTAATATTTCCCATTTCATATTTCTACTGAACAGATAGTTTTTTCATTAATTTAATGTATATTACTTAGGCTTCAATTTTAGTTTGATTTCTTCATTAGAGTATGTGGTATCTGTTCAACTGTAAAAAACCCTAAAAAACCTCTCTATACTGCTTTAAATGTTTGTTTGTTTTGCTGTTGGTTTTTTTTTTTTAAAGTCTTCTTATGGTAAAATGTATAAAGCAAGTTTCTGTAAGTGCATGTTCAGTAGGATCAGTTATATTACTCTATTCTTTTTTTAATCACATGTCATGCTGAGTACTTGATTAATCTGTGGTCAGTGTCAGGTTGGAAGGCCTGTAATTGCTATGGTCTTACTGATTGTTTTTCTAAAATATGGACTTGATAGTAGCTTTATTCCATTTAGGGGGACTTTTCCAAATACATAGAGTTACTGAAAACCAGCCTAAGTTATCTAAAGACTTATCTTAGTTCTTTTTTTAAAAAAATACATATTTTCTAGAGTCAATTATTCAAAAATTACTTGCTTTAACAGATGCCATGTAATATCCATGCAATAAATTTTGCAGGAGGAAGTGCTTTATCATCATAGCACTCGGTACCTATATAATCTATTTTTCTTCCAAACACAGAAGTTTGGCCTGAAATTAATTCTTGGCAATTCTACCATTTCCATTTTTCAGGATTTCTCTTTTCCTAATATTTGAACTATCCTGTCTAATTAGCGACTGGATAACAGCACAATGGGACTTGCTTTAATTTAAATAATCCTTCAGGTACAGTGACTCCCATCAGATCACAGAATCACAGAATCGTAGGGGTTGGAAGGGACCTCGAGAGATCATTGGGTCCAACCCCCCATTTATGCCTACTGACAAAATACTGTAGAGGGAAGCTAACATTTCCATCTCCTAAAAGACTCCTGTGAACATGTTTTTTGATATGTTGGGAAAAATGACATTAAGAGCTCAAAATTAAATTGCTGAGGGGAGGAGGTGGTGAAGAATCCTGCTTCTGGAGTGAATCAAGGTAGCCTGGCAAAGAAACATCTTGTCTGTTAGTTACCCCAAAAGCTTGACATGGTGCTGTGACCAGAACTGGAGATTGCAATTGGACAAAGGACAGCTTAGTGCTGTTGTAGAGAATCTCCATGTCTTTGTCTCAGGATTGCTGGAAGTGAATCAGGTGCCTAAACACAGAGTCCAGAGAATATAAAGAAGCCCTATACAGAGATGTCAGATATGACATGAGAGCCATGGAACCCACAGACTTCTGGAGCAGCAGCAGATAACCAGACAAGATGATGGAAATCATCGAAAATGGGCCGTATTTTAACACTGCTGCCCTTTTGCCAGACTGGGAAGATGACTTCAATTAGTGTTGTCAATCGTGTTCACTAATTGCATTTTCCTTATATTTTTTAAGATTTGTACTTGACATCCTGAGCTCTCTTAACTCATAACAGCAAACAAAAATTAGAATTGAAGATACAAAGCAGTACATTGCACAAAGTACCTACTGAAATCAGATCCTAAGCATCTTAAAGATGTGAAATGTTTGGAAACTTTTCATCCTAAATGCTATTTATAAAATAAGTCACTAAAATGTTAAAACACATGCTGATCAAAGACTTGCAGAAAAGAACAGTAGACTCTCATTCTTCTACTGACTCATATTTTGTCAGTGATGTGGAGTAAATAATTTCATATGCTTGCAGACCCATTGACCTACTTGCAAACTCAGACTAGTTCTATTTGCCACTTCCACCAAAGCCTGCTGCTTACTGATGAAAGAGTTCTGTCCATAACAAATAGGACCTTTTAGTTTTTGGAAAAAAATCTGAGATAAAGAAAGCCTGAATAACTTACTAGATGTAAGTAGTTACTGCCTCTAGAGGTAGAGAATTTGCTGTCAGCCCGTTGAAAGCTAACTAGTTGCATATTGCTGGGTAATTTTTTTCTTGTTGTTCTTAGGTGGGCACATTCAGTATGAAACTTAGTAATAGGCTTTATTTTAATACATGAAAGCCTGGATCATGTAGTGGCATGTTGAGAATTAATGCACAAGAGAGTATCCTGCTAGATATGAATCTGACTCCTCTTTTTTTAAAACTAATTTGTTCCCAGTAACCACCAAGGTAGGTGGTTCAAGAGCTAGATGCTCTTGCAGATACAAGAACAGATCAAGACAGTCTGTCATTTCTTCATAACAATGTGAGGTGTATATAAAAGAATGTAAAGTTCGTAGTTCACATATGTAAGTATAAGCCTAAGTACAGCCTTTCAGTAAAAACATCTTATTTGAGCATTGTATTCAAAACCATTAAATAAACTTTTTATCTTCAAGGTTGGTTTATTTTTTGCTTACTTTTGGTTTTTGGGGTTTTTTTGGGGGTGTTTTTAATAATTATTTTTCTTATTTTATGTAAAAAAGCAAGAACATCACCAAAACAAGAGAGAAAACCAGCTGTTCCGCTAAGATGCAAGTTACTTCATAATTTTTGAAATATTCATTTTTTCTGATAATTGAAAGTACTTTACATTCTTAGTGGAAATAGCTGAACAGTCACTAGCTCCTGTCACAAAGCCACACAAAAAATGCCTGAATGTTTGAAATCAGGAAAAATATTTTTAAAAAATTAGTGAAACAGGCATTTTTCCTTGTAAAGAGCTGCCTAGATTGATGATAGGGGTAGGGATAAGGAGACTTGGATTGGTCACTCTAAATCTGAACTCTCATAATTTGTGGTTTTGGAAAACAAATTCCATATGTAGCAAAGTCTGCTACTACAAAAGTAATGCACACATCCATAACATTAAGCAGTCTGTCTCTGTACGTGGTAGAGATATTTTAGAAGAAGGTATATAAATGCTCTGGTCTATAAAGTTTCTACCTATTACCAGGTGGCTAGAAGCTGATCTGTTAAGTGGATGGTTTTTACAAAAAAATTCCAGGGTTTTTAGAATTTTGTTTATTGTTTTTCTAAAAAATATTAATCCAATAAATTTAAAGGCCTTGGCTTTGATATGCAGTGGTGGTGATTTTTAAAAGCTACCAAGATGATGTATTAATTGTGGACTGTGCCTAACTAACAAATGAGTATAAATAAAAATTAACTCCAGAAACAGTCCAAAAAGTAATGTATTTTTAAATAATATGTGAAAAATACATGCTAATTGAAGTAATATAACCCAATTGGGACATCAGCGCATATTGGAAATGCATTTAGAACTTTTTTTATCATGTTTATGTCACACTTTCTGAAGGCTTTGTGACCATTCGCAAATGCACAATGCCATATGTCCTTATGCACGTGGCTCTGATTCAAAAATACAAAATAAGAGAAGTCTGAAGGACACAGATTCTAAAACAAAACAGGCAATTCTCACAAGATGTCCATCCACATTTTTCACATCCAAAACATTTGAACAGTTCAGAAGACTTCAAATTAGTATCCACACTTGTAAACTGAGACTTCAAGGTTTTTGAAATTTGGCCATCTTTACTTAGTAAGCATCAACCAGAAAGTTTTTAATATTGACTTCATGCTTCACTTGAATAGCAAAGACATATGGCATTCTTTCCACATTGCCATTTAAACCACCTGTCCACCAAAAAAGGGCATACACAGGTAGAATTTCCACCAACCTGGCAGTGAAATATTTTTTCTTATCATTTAGGATTTACTTTAAAAGTGTTATGTTTTATACTGCAAAACCAAGACTCTCTTACTCTGTGAGGCTTTGGCATAAGGACTGACCTTGATCCTGAAGGTGTGCCTCAAGCAATACCTCCACTGTGTCAGGATTTTTATGCCTATGAGCTTTTAAGGAATCTTACTGAAATAGCTCCCTTCTATTATATTTCATGCACTGAGAAAGTATTAGGATACAGATACTACCTTGTCTCTTTGGAAGGCACTCAAAACTGCAGACTTCTAAAACATGCTGGCTTTTCTAGTTACCATAGTGTTTATCTCATTCGAATAACAAAGCTTGAAATCCTTTAATAATACCAAAACAGAAAGAAAGGGGGAAAAAAAAAAAGAACCTCTGATAAAAGGATTTTGAGTCCCCTATAATAGTACAATTCAAACCAAATTGTTTTAATTCAAGTATTTAGAATGCAGTAACATATTTCAAAACCATAATGTGTTTGTAGATAACCCAATTTCTTTGTGTATAGAAATCTCAAAAGAGAGATGTGAGTTTGTTACTTAGTTTTGATCATTTATTTTGTATAAATAATGACTATAACCTAAAATACTGCGTGGTGGCTTTTATTTATTTTTTTATTTCAGTAATATATCTTCTATGCCATGTTTAGCACATGAAAAGACAGCTGCTTTAAAAAAAAAATTTAAATAAAGGGAGTAGCTGCAACTCCTCTAGAAGGGCTTACAGTAAACGGATTTTATATAGGTACAGTACAGTGACAGCAGTCTGCATCTCCAGCTGACTGGGTATTCCTCGATTCCCCCCATTCTTTTATGAGATATCTCTGGAATAGTAGCTCTGAGGATAACCATAGAATCATCAAATCATTTAGGTTAGAAAAAACCTTTAAGGTAATAAAATCCAACTGTTATTTTTGTACTGCCAAGTCCGCCACTAAACCATGTCCCTAAGCACCACATCTACATGTCTTTTAAATACCTCCAGGGATGGTGACCCAACCATTTCCTTGGGCAGCCTATTCCACTGATTGACAACCCTTTTGGTGAATAAATTTTTCCAAATATGCAATGTAAGCCATCCCTGGCACAACTTTATGCCATTTCCTCTTGTCCTATCACTCGTTACATGGGAGAAGAGACTGACACTTCATTACGACGTCCTTTCAGGTAGTTGTAGAGAGTGATACGGTCTCCCCTCAGCCTCCTTTTCTCAAGGCTAAACAAACCTAGTTCCCTCAACCACTCCTCACAGGACTTGCTCTCCAGACCCTTCACCATCCTTGCTGCCCTCCTTTGGACATGCTCCAGCACCTCAATGTCTTTCTTATAGTGAGGGACCCAAAACTGAATGCAGTATTTGAGGCTTGGCCTCATCAGTGCTGGGTACAGCGGGATGATCACTTTCTTAGTCCTGCTGCCCACAATATTTCTGAGGCACACCAAGATGCTGTTGGCCTTCCTGGCCACCCAGGCACACTGCTGGCTCATATTCTCCTGATGGCTGGCCAACAACCCACGTTCTTTTCCACCAGGCATCTTTCCAGACACTCTTCCCCAAGCCTGTAGGATTGCAGGGGGTTGTTGTGACCCAACACAACACAGCTGGGGGAGAACCCAGTCACCGCTACATGTCCCACCATGCAGGAGACGTCATATGATTCTCATATGGGGGAAATCTGTGAGGAAAATCTTTCATCAGCCTTTTGGTTTTTAAAGGTGAAACTGACTCTCTCACTTTTTCTCTGTATAAAGTGCCATGGGTTTCGATGGAACATTTTAAAAATTCATTTTGCCCCAAAGTCAAGTGGGAGAAAACAGTAACAGTGTTTTGGTTTTATTTTTTTATCTTGGGGCAGAGATTTTTCTTCCCCATCAAAATTTTCAGATGCACTCAGCACCTATGTAATGAGTCTGGTAGAGGCAATGATTAATATAAGACAGAACAGCCTGTTAAATAAAAAGAAAACCTTGGGATATGGGCTCAGTCCCTGGCCAGGATATAATTAATGGAAGACAGACAGTACACATCTCTGTATTGGATCATGTATCTGAAGGCAAACTTCTTCCAAGGGATTACATAGCCTAGCACAAGGGTCCGGGTGTCTGTCTCCAAGGCTTTGACACACAGCTGGGAATGGGCAATGGCCCAAGAGGAGTTTTGTTCTATGCCTCAAAAGGTAGAACAAAATAAAATACCAAAGATGACATGCGTGGTCATGCTACCATAAAGAAACCTATTGTCCTGGTCCTAAAGTTACCTTGGAGGTGGTTGAATCTCCCCCAGGCACAAGTCCTTAAGAACTGTGGTAATGGATGAGTGGAATTTCTTGCCAGCTCCCCTGCATCCTGCTCAAAGTCTGACTGAATGGACTTAGCAAGGGAGAAAAACAATGCGAAGTTGAAGGGGAGGGTGGAGGGGGGAATTCTTTCCCTGCAGCCCAAAGCTGTGATGTGCAGAAGTTATGCTGCTGTAACCAACCACTACAGAGCTTGTCGGAGTAGCGGCTCTACATGATGCAGAGACATAATAGCAGTCAAACTCTCAACATGCTCCTCCCAGCTTCCTCTTTGCACCCTTTTGGAAAGAGACAAAAATTGTGCAATAAAATTCAAGGACACATGGAATTAGAGGCTCTGTCTGCAATTTGCCCCATGGCACCCTTTTGGCCTCTGGATCTTTACGCCATGAGATTTAGTATTTGGCATAAAAAGATGTAAGGTTTGGGGGGGGGAGGGGAGAGTTTTACTTGAACTTGTTTAACAGACACTTTTAAAGCTTCAGGCAGTAGATACAGACTAATTTAGATTGTTTATAATGCCTGAAGTTTGAGAAAGGAGTATATTATCTGAAAAAAATACATTATAAACATTGTTAAAATATCCATTTGCATAAAAAGCAAGTTTGTTCCTGTCTGGGTGCTTTGTTTCCTGCACATGGAGAAGACCACATTAAAATAAACAAATGAGTATTTTAGTTAAATGATCACACTCAAACATATGAGAATAACTTGACAGCTAGGATACCCCCCGCAAGCTTGCTCAAAGCATTGCTCCTGGCTGCTTACTCCATCTTCTCCCACACTCTCCCTGCAGTAGAAGGAATTGCAGACTCCAGACATGGCTATCATAGACCTTTTTTCTCCTTCATCTTTCTCTAATGACTGCAGCAGGCTGAACTACAGTCTTGCGTGAGTAACTGCATTGCTACTTAAAGCGTAATATATCAGAGGATTAAGAGGAAACTCCTGTACCGTTAAACTTCTAAGTGCAAGGTAGAACATACTGCACTTTCTCCACAGAAAGAAACGCCTCAGAACTAGTTACTTGTGCTTTTCCACCTATTTCTGTGTAAGCCTGGACAGCATTAAGATGGAACTGAAACGAGTACAATGAGGAAAGTGTTGGTTGGATGTTTTCTGTGAAGCCTCCTTTATTTATGAGTTTCATCTTCTTCAAGCCACCAGCTCTTACATCTCCTTACCTTCCTGACACATTGTGGGACTGCATCAGGTGCAGGTTCAGCTGGTGCATTTGTGTGTACAGCAGAGATAATACATAAGTCCGAGCCCTGCAATTGAGCCTACCTGGATGGTTTGCACAGGAACAGCTATGTTAATTTGTAATACCAGATTAATAATTATTATTGGGCTGCAAGTCTGTACTTAAGGTATCTTTAGTTAGTCTGGAGCATGAAGAAATCTTCTTTCTAAAGGCTAAAATTTGTTCTTAGCATTCCCATATGGTAAGTACCTTTATAGTAATACATGCTATTCTACTAGCCTCAAGAGAATTATTCAAATCCCTGATGTTGCCTTGATGAAACTTGCACAATCAGGATCTAGAGAAAAATATTAAATTAAATAAATTACAATTTAGCTCTACTGCTCCGTTGCATGTGGAAATTTTCCAATGAAAAAGACTTTGTTTCCATAACTGAGAATCAACCAAGGAGCTTCACCATCAGTCAAAGACACTTTCCCAACTTTCTCCTATCTGCATGAGAATCCTCATCATCAAGACTCACACGTACCCAGAGAGGACCTTCTACCTAAACCTAACAGAACTGCTATGTGCTGACATGTGAGCAATAACAGGAACCATTTCAAAACTGAAAATGGAGCCACAGAAAATGAATGTGGGCCTGTTGTACCATCACAGGCTCTGTCTTGCAAAACTACTTAAAAATTGTAAAAAACTATTGGTTTTGCTAAGGAAGTGCCTTCACACATTCAAATGTACATTTTGTATGCACAGATAATGTATTTTCAAATGCAGCATCTGCTTTTGGAGCCACATGGCATGTGATAATATAGTAATATGAAATATTATACTATATGATAATATAGTATAATATGAAAAGCCTGGGTTTGTACTATCACCTAAACAATACAGGTGTTTACAAAGTCAGTTTTGGGTTTCTTTGGGTTTTAAGTGCATTAAATATATAGCACTTTTATTTATTGACCAGAAACATATTTTAATTAAATTGTATTAGCAAAAGCAGAGAAATTCCACAAGTAAAGTATATAATTCTTTGATATTAAATGAATGCATTAGATTTGCCACTTTTCTGCTACAGTCTAAGTAGGATACTGTTTGATCACTAATAAAATACAATAACCATTCTACTCATGAGATTAGCCTGAGAAATCACTTGCTGTTAAGGGCCGAGTCATTCTGTTAATCCATACTCATGGGATTAACAGCAATTATATCCTTTGGGAAATCATGCAGCTTTCTAAATATATTTCTAGTTTTCTTCAGAAGTACTGGTAGGAAAACAAGAAGTGAATGGAATATATAGAGTGATTTCCCATGGTCTTTGAAAAGCAATTCATCTAATTGTATTACATTTACATAACTCCTAGGCCTTTTGCTTAAAAAGTGAGCTTCCTTTAATCCATCTGTCGTACTTTATTCTACTACAGGATAGAAATCACAACATGCTTCAGAGAGTTAATCATTAAAGACTATGAATTTCAGTTTTATGCACAAAAGGGCATAGGTACTGGCACAAATGCACATTATATCATCTTATCACACTATCTGCTACACATTTAACTGCCTTTGATCTTATCTAATAATAGATATATTGCTGAAATAATCACCATTTAAATATATTAGGTTGTTTGACATAGGTACTACACACAAGGAAAATCAATAATGATTATACAATCACTAGATACAATGTAAACTGCATACCGCAAATGTCTTTACAGGGTTAGATAACATCACAGAAATCCTAATGAAAGTCAATAGCCATTAGTTTTTAGAAGCAGCACTTGAACTTTTGGGATTTTTTACAGTAACTAGTCCAATCTTAGGTGCAAGATTTTAAAACAAATGAAGATCAAAGAAAGAATGACAAGTAGATTTAACAAATACGTCTCCGGGACAGGTCAATATTTGCTGCACTTTTGAAAAACTAGTAAATATATATTAATTTCTGTAGTAAGTGGAATCTATGCTAGCACGCTTATCCAGGACCTTGAAGTGAAAGTATTATTTTAATGTCTTTTTATTGTGGTAGCTGAGCTAATAACCACCTGTTAGCTCTCACAAATTGAAGCCAGCGTGCCTACATAAGAGGTAAGGTCACCCCGTGGAGTTCCTTAGCAAAGCTCCATTCCACAAGCTTAGGCAGTGCAACAGAACAAAACAACTACAAAGTCTACAACAGTGTTCAAAATAAGAACCTGGATTGTGAATAATGTTTTATTGGGTTCAGCTCATCTGAAAGGGACACAGTAATATTCTTGTCATACTTGCTGAAGCTATGTTCCTGTCCAAAGCCAGTGTATGCACATTTGGCAGTATTTAATATTGAAGAGCAAGAACTAGATTGTGATTTGATGCTGCAAAATTTAAAGCAAACAAACAAACAAACAAACAAATAAATCCTTATGTGGAGAAACCATAATGGTCATTAGAGAAATGCACAAGGTTTTATCGGAAGTTGAGAATTAAAGTCATTTCACGTATTATGGCATGGCAAGAACACAATGAATTTCAGCAAGTGGTGCAGCATTTACCTTTAATCAAAGATGAGTGGAGTTTTATCTCTACACAAAATCAATTGGTAGTTCTTGGTACTTTCCAGATGTAAAAGAAAGTGCCCAGTATAATTACACTGACATAAAGGTCCTGCTGCTTTTCTCACCAATAAGATATAAAAAAGATTACGTAGATAAGCAGGCTTTGAAAATAGTTTCAGAGCTGTAAACCATTTTTTTCTCAATTAACTGCTATTTTAAGAAACATTCAGAAGAACATACTGTATTTATTTTATATCTCCATGGCTCTGAGTCAGACAATTTTCAATTTATAAGTAAACATCAAAAGAGGATAAAAAAAGTTTTGAAAAAAAAATAATCCACTCATTCCTGTCTTCTTGTAAAATTAAAAGATTTTGGAGGTATAGAACCAACAGTTTATAACCCTTATCTTCTCTCCACTCTAACATGGCTGTCAAATTTACTGTTTAAGCTTTTCTTTGTAATCACACTATTACGCACTTCATCACCTTCCCCACCCCCATCATTCGATCTAATGGTTTTAAAGGGAAAGGAAATTACTTGTCTTCACTGCCAGCACTTGACACTTTTATGGGTCATTTGTAATGAAGCTATTCTTCGGTTTTAATGGAGACCTTGATTTGGACCAGTGTGAATAATTGTCAAAAGGTGATTAATTAAATAATCACCACCACCCCGTAAAATGGATCAACATATTACATTACACTGATCCAAAAGTTATTTTATTCCTGCATTAGACTTCAAATTCTATGCATTTAAACAAGCCTTAAACTGGGCCATATAATTTACTACACATTAATTATACATATAGTGTGGCTAAAGTAAGGAAAAGTGTTTTACACCTTTTTTAACTCTGTAAAAATATGCTGCCAAGGCTTACAACAATAAAAGATCCTTTGAGGGAATAATATTCCTGACTTACAATACACACACGTGCGTGCACATGCACACACACACACACACATTTAAAGTAAATTATATTATCTACATTAACTTAAGATTTAGAAAGATCTCTGCATTTTAGAAACACATGGTTTTAGCTGAGACATAGATTTTTTAAAAAAAACCCACACAACTCCATGTTTAGTTACATCTGAACAAGAGACAAGCATATGGTTAATAGCCTGTACAGAAGATGGATAGATATGTACTGTAAAATCATGAAATATTATTCTTTAGTTTAGACAGTCCTGTGCAGGTTCATGCACTGCTAACTCTTCCAAATAATAAACTTTGTTAGAGCCATAGCTTTTGTTATAGCTTATTGCCTTCAGTTCCTTTTTAAGAGCTGAAACACTATTCACAATACTATTTATAATTTGTCTATAGCCTTTATAAATGAAACGTCAGGATTCTGAATCACAATTTTTGAGATTACATAAAAGGATACAGCATTTTGGTTGCTGAACCTTTCCAGAAGAAATTTAGCTTAAAAGTATTGCTGTTTAAGGTATAAAAAGGCACCAAGCAAAGTGCATATATAAACAGCCATTGTGGGAAAACAGAGAGAGAGAGAATTCTTTTTCTTTCGAGCACATTTCTGCACTTGTTCCAGTGTCTCAAAATACTTCAATAGACTGACAAGAGAGTCACATTTCAGACAAACATTAAATAGCACCAACATGTTAAATGATGATAGAAAAGGCAATACTTCACAGAAATATGTAGGTGTCTGCTGTACACAAAAGGCAAATAGCTGTTTTGAACTGTGAAGACTATTTAAAGGTTTAGTGTACACCTTGGATTCCTGCTGCCTACATAAGTACAGAGACCTAAATCCACTGCATACTGGGACTAACTGATCAAAGCAGTAGTTAAATCTATCCATGGAAAATCTAAGTAGTCTTTGGAGGCAACTCTTTGAATGCAGATTAGTGATTTCATTGAAGTAGTCAATCAACCACTTTTTTTCTGGTTGTTAAAATGTCACTGAGTGAGCACAGTAGATAAAAAAATGATGAGCAAAAAATAATATTTCAACTTGAACAAACTTGCTATTTGTAGACTGGATCACATGAATCTGCTTCAGTCAAGATCATTTCAGAGGTAGCTATAGGAATGAATCCCACAAAGGGACTAAGTTTAATCATCCAATCCCAGACTGTATTGATTTTGGAACTACTTGCAATGACTATATAAATAAGCCATTTCTTTGCAACTGTATCTGGAGTCGGTCATGAACCCAAAACCTTCACAACCTGGTCCAAAGTGAATTATGCCCTGCAGAAATAAATTAATAAAACTAACACAGCTAGGCTTCTCTACCAACTTATTTTCACGTTTCAAGAGCTTAAAAATATAAAATCAATAATCATTTAGTCATAAGGGTAAATGAAGCGACATAACATCAAAGTATACCCTTTAGCCATTCAAGTCATTCTAGGTAATTTATCTCATCAAAAGGCACTGGTAATAATCCTTTCCACTCTGAGACAAGCCGCCACACAGCTGCTGTATTATCCTAGAGTAAACAAGTTTGGAGAAAATATTAAAAATCAATATCTGTTTCCTTCTATCAGGCCAGATGGCATCCATCATAAATCTGCCTTTGTAAAGAGTTCTTTAGGTTTAGCAGCCAGAGTGTGAAAGACAACTGAATTAACAATATAAAACTCAGGCCACTTTAATAGGAATTGACAGCTGGATTTCCTTAAACTTACAATATTGAGGCAACTGAACAATTTGCTAAAATTAAACAGACATGGAAAACAATCCATTACATTAATGTGCTATCTAAAGGAAGCTTTGACTAATCTTAGACACTCCAAATAGTAACATTAACTTCACAGAGTCCATAACAGCACAAACATAAAAGACTCCCAATTGTCATTTTTTGAATTCCTGTGGTTCTCATGCCACAAAACCCAACAATCACCTCTCCTTTGTGGGTCTGCCGCACAGCCCTATTGCTGTCAGGCAGTACTTACAAAAAGTTTTGGAAAAAGGAACCCGATTACAACATCCTGAACACAATAGTTTTAATTCTCAATCTGATTTTGTAGCAGCTGTTTAAATTAGTATTGAGAAACAAATCTGCACGTTCATCTTGGACCTTTACGTACAGCTTTAATGTTGAATGCTTGTAGGCAACTGATTATGCCACCAGGCAGGCCACAGCTCTCTCCATCCTTCAGCACAAACTAGGGGCTCAAAGTGAAAAAGACTGCTGTAAAGACAGCATACTTCTTATTTTATATCTTGCTTGGGGATCGTTTCCTAAGTATTGTAGAAATGGGTTATCAAGTATCCTTTTGTAAACCTGTGGAATGGGGTGTGTCATGCTGGAGAGGGCTCTTTAAGGCTTCTTCCAGCTCTGACGGCACTAGCTCCCTTTTACTGACATGTGGAGTACTCTGCTCAGTCAGCCTCTTTCATCCTCCCCTGCTGTTTTTGCTTAAACAATCTTGTGTTCCTTGGGTGCATCCAGATCGTGGGACTTCCAATCCTAGACTTCAAATGTGAAAGACCCAAGGAAAACTCACCCTGTCAGTATTCAAGGTGACATCACTGCATGTGGCTTTTGGATGGATTTGAGAATCTCTCTTCAAACAGAAACATTGCTGCAAGCTTACTCACAGTGTGGCTAATCACCGCGCCATGATGCAGTTTGATGCCAACTCAATTTCAAGGTTTGCAGCCATAGGAATCTAGGTCTCTTCTGGTTCACACATGACACAGATATTTATGTGCTGAAGGGGCTTCAATTAGTCACTGACTGTAGTATAACTTGTGACATTATATTTCAAATTTCATCAGAAACGTATGCTTCTTAATCAATACATCATTTATTCTCAGTCATCTGTATTTTCCCAAAGTAGAATCACATTCATTTCTCTGTGCTGCAGAAGCTCTCAGACTTCACTGCAGTACTCTTCCTTATGCCTGTACAGCCCCAGAGTGTAATAATTTACATTCTTGCCAAATCTGTGGCCAGGAGCAGATGAATTATTTGTTGAGCTTTTTGTAGTTCCATATTTGGCATTAGCTAATAAGATAATTTGCATATTTGCAGTTCAGTTAAACAAAATCATAATCATCAGATGATAAGGCAACATATCTTCTCTCAAGAAAACCTGAGAAAAGGCATACCCCGTGCCACTCTTTTCAATCTTAGGGGTACTAACTGGGTGAATACTCGGGGTGCCGGGGGGAAGGTCTTGTGAGAGGAAAGCTCGTACGTGCCTGGGACTAAGGGCAGGCTCTGTTTCATAAGAAACAGGGAAAGCTGGTGGGATAGATGCTGGCCTCCTCCTCTCTCTCTGGCAGTACTCCCCAGTTGCTATTTTTTTCTCTCAGGTACAGCAGATGTAATGGACAGAAGGATCATTTGTCTGGTTGCCCTGAGGAGCCACTGGCTCTCCTAGAGCATCTTTGATAGGGCTGTGTTAAATTCTTCATTTTCAGTCAAAGTGTGAACTCTTCCAAATCTAAAACCTAGGGGTCCCGTGTCACACAAAGGACCACACCACACAAACACCAATGGTCCCGTCTGCCATAAAATTGTCTTGTTGGCAGAAGGAGCGACCATCACCCATCCTTTAGTCTCAGCTGTGTATGCCATGGCTTAACTTATTCGCAGGAGCCCATGGCAGGCTATTAAATAAGGAAACATCACTCCAGAGATATGAGACTTGGAGGGCTTCCAGCTTTCAGGATTCTTCTCCCACTCCTATGCTAGCTTCTCTCCTTCTCACAAAGATTCCTTCTTCCCTCTGCTCTCTGATCCTGTTATTGGGTTCACAGCACAAGTGACTTTGTAGTGAAATTTGCTAGCATAATAGGTTTCAGTTAGTAGTTGAGCTGGAGGGCAAAGGGAGTCTTGTGACATGATAACATTTTCCTATGAAATTGCACCTACAAAGAGAGCTGGGACAGAGAAGTGCAATGCTGTGAGAGGAGGGAATAAGCTTGAAGAAGCACCCGAAGAAAGCAAAAGAAAAAAACCAACATGGTCCTCTGACAAAGCCTGATTAGGGACTGGCAAAATGAGTTAGATGTTCAGCACAAATCTAGATACGTTTCTGGGAATAGGGTCTGGACATCAGATGATTTGAAAGGTACTTTACAGTAGGTGATTTGGGGCAGTGTTTCTTAAGCATTTCCAGTCTCCTCATTTCAAATCAGTATCAGTATTCTTATTCACATAAAAGGATACAGAATGAAGGACTTATTGTGCCAGAAAAGTCATTAGAAGCTATTTTCCCTTCCCGCAGATCTTCCAGGAGATAAGATGGTTGCATTGAAGGTAATTATATAATATATGATAATTTAAATAATAAAGATCTAGACAAACATGCTGGTTATTTCCCCCTAAAAGCTATAGTTATTATACCACACTACATTATGTCAATGCTAAAGGCAACGGAGTTATGTTTTTATTAAGCAGGCTTCTATAATTAGTCTGCCTATTTTATTTTCTCCAAATAATGTTATTATTGATGTTATCACTCCTCTGAACTTAATGGTAGACAAATAAAGGTAATTATTTCAATAAGTATTGTCAGTATTAATTCACTTTATTAGGTGAAATAGAAAGATTAGACAAAGTTTATTCTAAAATGCAATGACTGAAATAATATTCTACAGTGTTTTTATTATTCTTATGTATTTTGACTTTGTTAACAGCACTACTAACTCACATGGTCATGGTAGGCATCTTCAGTTATAAGTGTTTCCAGTGGTTCATTCTAGAGGGCCTAAAGTCTTGGCTTAATATAGCAACTTACAAATGACTAGCCAGAATTCAAATGCCTATTTTTCAAAAACCTATTCCTTGCTTTTGATGCTAAGTTCAAGTTGTGTGAACAGAGGCCACAATATTTGGCATAAATTAAAGATCTTTTTAAGAATAAGAAATCCACTGTAAAGGGATAACAACTATCCCACCTCACATTTACAGTTGAGAACCACTGACATTTCCTTCATTTTGATCAACACAAACTGAAGTACAGATACTGACTTCACATGAACTTTGGAAAGTGAAGACATAATCATCCAGGTTTGGTGGGAAAAAGATATACACAATGAGAATACCATGCAGCCTCTTATACATGAGGGACATGGCAGATGATTTTAACAGAACTTTTTCATAATGCTGCACAAAATTTTCTATGGGCAGATGATCAAATGCTCAAAACCAAAACCATTTCTACTTACCTAGGCACTGGCAACAAGCTAACAACATTCTGTGGCCCAAGAATATAAAGGCTGCTATGGACTCAAAACTCACCAGTTGCTTTCATCACTGAGGCTGGATACCTCTGCTGTAACTTTGTCATTTATAAGTTTCATGTCTAGTCCTGATGCAGTCTCCCTATGTCCCCTCTGTGGTCAGTGGAAGAAAATAGACACCTTGAGAGATGCTAAGATAAGCACCTAAAATAGGATGGCTGAAATGCTCTTAAGCACTTCTATCCATTGATTGTAAGGGCAGCCTAAAGTAAATAGCTCAAATGTAGACATCAAATTTTATTTGTCTAAAACTGCATCAGAATTTCACCATGGGAAACTGATATTCAGCCTAGAGATCAGCTAAATGCCTTTGCCACATCTAAGCATAATCACATCTGAGCTTAATCAAGCTTAAAGTTATCTCCATAGGTAAAATGACTGAACTAATGCTAAAATTTGTAAGAAAGGCATTTCCTTTGAGATGCCTTCTTACGTAGAAGCCTATGAAAAAGCATAATTTCATAGAAAATCACAATCTCTATAATCACAAATATGTGTTTATACAAGCTGACTGTACTGAGCATGAAACTTGCTTTCATGCTATAGATCACAATTTTACCATAAGTCTTTCTCAGTAGGCAAAACTGACCAAAACTGCAGCCAGTTGTCAGCCCGAAACTTAAATCTCTGCCACAGCAGTGTTCAAATGATGTCATTACTACACTGAAGAAGATGTAACCTGGAGAACTGCACCAAAAGAGTCTTTGTCATGGCAGTCATGAAAGACCCTAGAATTCACTTCTAGAATGATACATTTAAATCCATGATAAGCAATTGTGCTGCTGTGAAGAAAACAATCCTAAACTCCAGCCCTTAGCTGCGCATTATTGCTCTCAAAATGAGTTTATTCCCTGTCACTTCCATCCTGTATTTTCACCTTTTTACCTCTAGTTTGTTGAAATGCAAATCTAGAATGGGTTTGTATAAATTGCACATGGTCAGTTGCTAAAGAACAAAAGTGACCACCCTTATTAAAAGTAAGCATCCCCTCTGCATTTGGGCAAAAAATATTTCCAAGAGGGACAGCCTGACATTTAGATATCTAAATGATAAAGATATTGACCTCAAAGGACCTCTTGTTTATTGTGCAACCTTCTTAGTTTCCACAGAACTCTACTGTGGGGAAAAGCATTGCTTGCTGTAATCTACCAGCATTATCCAGTCCATCAATGAACTACTCAAAAGCCCCTAAAAGCTAGGGCTAAAATCAGGCATCACATTTCTTCTTGTTGCAAAGAAATCTGAAGTCCCTATTCTTAGATAATTCCAGGCAATTTGATCACCAGTTTAGTTCCCTTGATACAGGCACTTTCTATATCTCCTACAATACAAGATTTCTTAATTTACTCACCTTAGAGCATACTGAAACCATGGTTAATAATTTAACAGAAAAGTTTAAATTCAATTCATGTATGCACAAAAAAGCATGTATATGGCACAATCCTAATTTTAAAATGGAAAATAAAAAATTCATATGAACCCATAGGAGAAATTGAACCTTGTTATTTTTAGAACTTTTTAAATGAGCATGAACTCTTTTGTTCTTTTGATAAGTATAATGAAAAATTGAACATTCCTAATTTCCACTTGTGGTGATTCTTTCATATTAGACATTTATTTACACAAATTACTGGTCTTAAATTAAATTATATTCCTGCAACTCCTCTGCTCATTGAATACTTTTAATCTTTAATAGAAATAGAGCAGCTTTCCATTTACACAATTTATATTATGAAATCAGGACAGTAAAACAATATTGCTTTTAGATGGCAGAAAAAAAATAAATGACAGCTGTTGGATATACATCCACATATATAATCTGTAACTATATGAGACATAAACAGATGTATATTCTTTATTCAAACACACTTTAAAAATAGCCACTTTTTAACTTGTCAGGCTATACCTGCTCAAAAAGGTGAAGTTCCATCTCAGCTTAGACATTAAGAAAAATCTTACAATTGCTTATCCTGTTGTTTTAGTTGAGTTTTTTTGTCCATGGTCCATTGCCTTGTATATGAGAACTGCCTGCTTTAGAATCCACAGCAAGACTAGTAGTTTTAGGACTGGTTTGACTGGACCCCTGCATCCAGAGAATATTCACCAATCTGAAATAGTCTGAAAATTTTTGTATGCCAGACTTGGATTAAATACAACTTTTTACCCTCTCTTTAAAACACATAATGGGAATATGTTATCAATAAATTTGATCCCCAGTTACTCCCCAACATGTCAAAGCCTTAGCAAGGAATAACTAATTCTTCATCACAGTAAAGCTAGAAATGGCCAGATTGAAAGAGCTTGACAGCTTCAGCGTCCAAAAAGATAGCTAGTCCTTAAAATATTCTCATTTTTTCCCCAATTTTCATGATTAAAAACACATTAGTTAGGCTGAGCATGGGACTCAAAGGTACAGCTGTATACCAGATAAAGTGTTTGGGCTGTGATTGGAAGTTAGGTACTTGAAAAATGGAACTTAAAGCTATTCTTATGTTGCTGAGGAAATGAGTTTGATCTGACAGTCCTAGCGTGGAGATCAGCAGAATCAGTATTCTTTCAGGAACCTGGGAGTAAACAGAAATGTCATTTTCTTCTGATAGGCCACTCTTTCTAGGTTTTGGAAAATTGCTGTTATAATCTGTGCTTTCAGCCTCTGCTACAGTGACTATCTCTTGTCTTTCTTCCAGATTTTACATCTGTAGCTCATTTTGGTTTATCTGCAACATCTGAAGCAGGTGCCAAGATAATTAGAGTAAATGCATTTCTTGATGAAGTTGGTTTACCTTGATTTGATGTGCATCTAGCAATACAGGTTTTCTACAGTAAATCACAGGCACCCGCATTCCACAAGAAATATTTCCTGATGTTGTATATAGTTAATTTGCTAATAATTTGGTAATCGACATTTGAGCTTCATAGAGGTCAAAACCATGACATCTTAACAGACTTCATAAACATCTTTCAGAGCTCTGTCACAGGGGTTATAGTAATTGAAACATGTACAACTTCCAGAGTGCTGGTCCAAAAAACTTCTCAGGTGTAGGAATTTAGTAGTTCGTGGGACTAAGAAGCAATTTAAAAAAAATATTTTTTTTTTTGCAAGTGAGCTATCTTAAAAAACACACTTAATATTGTTTTGAAGCTCTATACACCAAACAAGTTGGTTCAAGGAGTGACACACACATAGTTTACATAGTTTGCAAAGCCCTTAAAATAAATAGCTCTGATTCCAGGAATCTAGAAGTTAGTTAGTAACTGTTTAAATATTTATAAACATAGTTGAATGTTTGATAAAAGTAGTCAAAATCTTTTGGAAAGAACAAGTTTTTAAAGTGAGAAAACACTGTTCATTCAGTTAAATGTAGAAGTGAATTTATAAATTAAAGACAAGAATATTGATGCTTGCATACTAATCAGTCTGGTATTTTATAAGTGCTGAGCATTGCTATAGTACTATAAACTTTGCTATAAGGATGTTCTTAGAGTCCTTGTTCATATTTTTTTTGGAAAACAAACAGCTAACATTTGTGTTGGGTCACCAGATATCCTGATAAAATACCCACCAATGCCAGAACTGAGCTACCTTCACCTCTTTAGGGACTCTTGACTGAATTAAGGGACAGCCTAGAACTAAATCTGTTTTGTTTGTCTGAGAGTAAGTCAAGTGGTTACTCGATTCTCTGTTGCATATGTAGCTGAAGTGAACATTTCTGGTGGAAGTGTCCTTCATCTATCTTGAGAAGTTATGACAGGATCATTCAATGCGAGGATAAAGTGAAATAAACTCAGACAAAGTGCATATTTTCTATGGTAATGTTGACTATCAGCATAACTTCTTAATTCTAGCAATGGTTTCTGCATTACTTGAAGTCTTTAAATAAAGGTGGGTGACTGAATAAAAGACACATTCTGAGTACTCAGGATATGTGGATTCCATGTAGAAATCTTTTAGTGAAAATCTGAGCCTTCAGTTATTCAGGAAAGACAAAAGAGGCTGCTATAATGGCACACTCAGATCTTTCAATTCCCTTCCTCTTTGTTGGCTGAGATTCAGGTTTCACTTGGTGCAAATAATGATGAGGTCTGCAACTCTAGAGGGGTATACAGAATCTGAGATGATTGTGTACAAACCCAAGAAATTTGAAGAATATGAACATACTGTTCTCTAGAATGGATTCTAGCACAAAAATGAAGACAAGTCTTATGGCTAAGTTTCTAGGGAAGTTATGTTGTAGATGGTGTTGCTAGTCTTTGAGCAAGAGTTCCTCCACATTCATGAGATGGAAGGAAAACCATTTTGAAGCTTACATGTACTTTGCTGCATTTGCACAGTGACTGGAGCCCACATACACAAAGACATCTGAACCACTGCAAGAGTCCCTTTATATGACATTTGCTGCAGCAACTTCACCACAAGCACAACCTACTTTTCTGCTGACTGGGTACCTGGTAACACCTTAACATGAACAGTCCTACCATGAGTACTGAGATACAACTGATAAGACTACATTATTCATTGTCTTTTGTCGCAAAGTTGAGATCACTGCTGCTTAATGTCCTGAAAGATGTAATTTAAAAATATGAGGCAGATTACCTGCTAGTACTAGAGAAAATACAGGTCATGGGGACCAAGGAGATCTAAACTACCCCATGTTAACGACAAGCTAGAAAATAGGAACCAGCACATTAGCATTAGAGTATGGAGTGACAAATCTGTTCACACACTGACTGTCCCATTGGTCCCAGCAATAACAGCAAAACTTGCAACCAGGGTTTCTACCTCCCAGGGCTCTGGGGTGCTTCCTGCCAGTATTTAGATGCACCTTACACAGGAAGAAGTTGAGATTTGTACCTTGAGCTAATGCTCAGTGCAGACTGCCAAGAAAAGTGCAATATACTAGGTTCTGGGTCCCTGGAGCGTCCCTGGATTCAAAGCTCTTTGGGAACACTTTGGGACCACAGCCATTGTATAGCAGTAGTATATGTGGCTTTGGGGCAGATTAATTACCTCCCTTGATTTCTAGGTGAGTAGCACAGCTGCTATCCTATTCCTGGCTCTATTCAAAGTTCACAGTCAATCTAAAAGAGTCAGACAGTCCAGAGCATTCAGTGAAATTCAAAGAGATGTTCTAGAAGTGTAGCCAGGTGTTGCAGTTTTGCATGGCTGGGTTCTGTTAGTGAAGGGGGGGCTTCAGGAGTGGCTTCTGCAAGAAGCACCCAGAAGCTCTCTGCAGGCCCCACACAGCAAACACCAGCCGGCTCAAGGCCGGAGTCATTGTTGACCAAGGCTGAGCCCATCAGCAATGGTAACAGCACCTCTGGGAATCATATTTAGGAGAAGAAAACCCCCACAAGCAGCTGCTTTTTGCCACCAGAGAAGGGAGTGAGAAGATGTAAGAAACTGTGCAGACACCAAGGCCAGGGAAGGAGAAGGGGGGATGAGGCACTCCAGGTGCTGGAAAAAAGAGATTCCCCTGCAGCCCGTGGAGAAGACCATGGTGAAGCAGGATGTCCCCCCTGTAGCCCACGGATGGTGATGGGGAGCAGATATCGCATCTATAGCCCATGGAGGACCCCATGCCGGAGCGGGTGTAGACACCTGAAGGATGCTGTGACCCTGTGGGAAGCCCAGATTGGAGCAAGCTCCTCGCAGTGAAACCTGCAGCCTGTGGAGAGACCAACCCATGCCAGAGCAGGTTTTCTGGGAACTTGTGACTCCATGGGGGACCAGGCTGGAGCAGTCGGGGCCTGAAGGTCAGCATCCTGTGGAAGGGAGCCATGCTGAGGCAATTGGTGAGGAGCTGACACCCCGACTGAAAGGACTCATGGAGACATTTGTGGAGAATTATCTCCCATGGGTGAGACTACAGGCTGGAGGAAGGGAAGGGTGTGAGGAATGCCCCCCCTCACCCCCAGCTAAGAAGGAAAACAACTCATGAGGAACTGAGGGAAATTGCCATTCCCTGCCCATCCCTGTGCCACAGTAGGGCGGGGGGAAGCCGGAGGAGAAATCATGACTAAAGTGAAGTCTGCTAAGAAGGGAGGGGTGGGGTGAGGTGTTTTAAGATCTGGTTGCACTTCTCATTATCTGACTCTGGTCTCACTGTGTATGTGTGCAGTTTAAATTAGATAGTTTTCTTTCCTTTATTCTGTGTTGTCTTTTTTTGCCCATGATACTAATTGCGGAATGATCTCTCCCTGTCCTTATCTTGAGTCCTGAGCCACTCAATATATATTTTCTCCCTGTCCAGCTGAACAGGGGAGTGATAGAGCAACTTTGGTTGGTGTCCAGCCTCCAGCCAGGGCCAAACCACCACACCAGGTTATCCCCAGACTTCATTACATGGAATGGTTTAATGTAAACATATGAGAATTTGAAGGCAAGGGTGACCTTGCCAATGTTTTGAGGGTGGAAAACAAGACATGCTAGTATGAATCCCCTTTTCAATGTCTTCCTTCAAAGCTGCAATGATACCATGAGTGTGGTTATTTTTTTGCAACATCAGTCTCTGCTTTGCAGACACTCGCACCAAGTTCTCAGGACTTGCATATGATATCCCAGTTTGAGGCACAGATGGAATCTGAAAATCCCATTGGTGATGTCTGAAAACTCTCTTCAGTTTCAAACTACATTTAAGGGCGCACTGTTGGGGACGAACAGAACAAATAACTTCTGGCATGCTGAGCAGAGAGTGAATGAGCTGAGTCTTCCAAGAACCAGTCATAGGTGTATCTTCTCTTCACGTATAATTGTATAATTTTATGAAACTCTCTCAGATATGATGGTTTGACTTGTGTAAGTAACATTATGATGATTGTGCACTTAAGCATCTTGCACAGAACTTTTGCCTAATAATACAACCAATGCTAGATAGATATAGAATGATCTATATTCTATTTTTGCTAAAACTTACAACTCATCATTAATTTGTTAACAGCAAGCTGCCAGGGAATTGGTCAAAAGGTTTTAAGTGGTGAAATAAAAAACATCAAATAGTTGATACTGATATTTTGCTTTGTCCTTTGTCGATTGTCATGATCAAAGAAAACTGGTATGATTTTGAGGCATAAGTGACCTTTGGAAGGCTACTATTTTGTGGTTACTATTAAGTTGCCTAACTTTTCTGTTTAACCTAATTTACTTCTAGTATTAGCTACTTTCTCTGTCATTCCCATTCTCGTACTTAATGCAATAGGGATATATCAGCTTATTAACATATTACTTCCAGCAGTTAAAAAAAAAGGATAGATATTTTGGACAAGAGCTTCGGCATACAAATACTAAATGTTTTCTGAACGCTAAGATAAAAATGCTAGAAATCACCATAATGATATGCACCCATCAGCTTATTTCAGAGTTTCCTCTTTTGTTGCTTTAGTTTCTCAGTTGCCTCATATCCACGAGAAAAATCTGGGATAAGTATCTCTAAACAGCTTTTTTAAATATCCTGTTAAATATATTAATGTCTGAACAACGTCTGTATTCCCTTTATAAGTTAGCAGTGCTATAAACTAGAAGGAGCAGTAAGCCAACAGAATAAACTTCTGGTAAGCCCAAAGTATTTCAGATTAATCTGTTTTCTATGTTATTAGGTTTTTAAGATTCAGAATTTACATTTTACCTGTTGTAGTTGGTAGTTTAAAAACCAATTAGACAGCATTTGGGTTTGTTTGAATAGGATTTTCTGAAATGAATTTTTTTTTGGCTTGAAATAATCTGCTCCCCCTCCCCCTTTTGAACACTTCACTGTTGATAATTGTCATACAGCTGTGAAGTACTTACTAGAGAACAGACAATTTTCAAGTGTTGCTGGAATGTGTTTTTTAGTAACTGTATTTTCTAGTTTACTTTTATCATGCAAAGATGGATTGGAAAAGGAGAACTGGAGAGGCATTAGCAAAGCAGACTAACATGGCTGAACTTAGGTTGTCTATTATCCTTGTATTCCTGAGTGATATGGATGAAACTTGGCAAAGCATATTGGAAATTATCATGGTCAGTCAGGCCATTCTATAATGTATTCAGAGTTGAAGTTATATTGACACTCATATCAGAGCAAACCAAAAGCTTTCACTAAACTTGGTAGTTATTGTTTAACATTGACCATATTGTTGGCAGGCAAACTGAAACCGGAGTCTCACTGGCAAATGTAGCAAAACATACTGCAAGATTTTTGTGTTTTCTCTTCATGTTTCTCAAAATATTAAAAAAAATATTTTCCCAGACCTTCTCCATTTGAAAGGAACTGCTTTTTGTAATGCCCAGAAATTCTACTTTGCTGCAATAACATATTGCTTCTGCTGATGCAGCATTTCGGGAAGCTTTTCAAAATATCTACTACTTTTTCTGGACAGATGAAGTTTTGAATGCTAACACTGTAAGTGGCCTCAGCCGAGGTACAGTAACTTCACTGACTCTGACATCCGTGACCAGAAGTTTAATATTTAAGGTAGTAGTCAAATAGCATATGATATCAGTCACAGATCACAAAGCACAGAAGTGAAGTGGAGCACCATGACAGTGTCACAGTGTGATGAACAGACAAAAGATATAGGACTAAGGAGGCAAGGTCATCATAAAAAGATTCTCCTAACCACTTTCCTGCTGCAGGAGACCATAGAGGTGTTTGAATCCCCTCACTGAGCTTCTCTAGGTACATAGATTGTAACTTTTTCTTTCGGTGGCAGCTTAGGCCAATTATAGCTATAATTTTCTCCTTCCTGTTCTTGATTAGAGTTTCTGTCATCATGCTGGGATGCTTCTCTGCCAACACAAGTGTTTTTCACAAGGTGAAATGGATTGAAAAACTGCTCTGGTTGCTAGTTATGCATGGAGTTCTGGTCTGGTTTACTATCTGACTGACATTTGCACCAGCATGATGGAGTAGGCAGCAAGGGACAAGGGTGGGAGTTGATGAGGCAAGAGAGAAAGTGTGCAGGTAATCTATAGCACTTTGTTGTCCTTTGGGCAATCCTGGAAAATCAAATTCTTTGGTGGGCATCTGTGACAGGCTTACCTTGGGACAGGCATGCCTAGACACACACTATCAAATATTCTATACTGGTGTGCACACTAGGCCATGACCATTTAGAAATTGTAATGTTAATCACAATTCTCCAACCACCTGATAAGCATGGTAGCATCACAAAACCCTGAAAGCCTAACCATTCCTAAATTTCACCTTTCAATACCTATTTCTGTTGTCCTCCCACTCCAATGTTGGATGGTGTAGCTGGGATTAGAGATACTGCTATGCTTCATACTGTGGGAGACTGGTATCATATAGGGAAAATTCTCTTGAAAAAATGTCTAGACACTGAACACATTTTGTATTACTTAATTTTGTGTAAAGTCTCACAAGCAGACTTTGTTAAGTCAGGTCCAGGAGCTATGGAGATACTTAAACCAGTAAGGAAACAGTTAGTCCACTGATTTAAAAGGGGCTTAGTTTGAACCACTCACAAGAGTAAGTGCTCCTTAATGACAATTACAGTTGCCAAAGTGAGCTCTAAATGTACAAACATGCAATAACTGCCTTAATAAGACAACTTCTGCATCTGTTTAGCTCTGATTGAGAGCTCCAGGAAGTAAACAGTAAATAGAGTTTGTTGGTAATATACTGATGAAATGTTTTACCAGTGGAAAATCCTTTTTTGCCCTCTCTGAAATTTTTTATACACATTGATATACCATATATAAATGGCACTTACTTGGTCTTCCCAAGAAGACACTTGCCAATGTTGTTGTAGATGACCTGAATTATAGGCAGAAGATGCCAATCATCTGCCTCTGGCATTTCTTTCCTCCTCTGACTGCTGGAGAAACAAGACACTCATGGCACCCTTTTTCTGGTCTGTGGGGTTTTTTTTTGTTTTGTTTTGGTTTGATTTGGTTTGGTTTGGTTTGGGTTTTTATTAAATCCTGACTCAACATGTACTTTTTTTCTTCCAGAAAATATAACATTTTTCACAGGCTAGGATTTCTATTTTATGTCCAGATTTGGTATCAGAACATCTGCTATATCTCACACAGTAGCAGAAAAGAAACATTTCTGGTGTAGCATGTTACTATAATGATCATTTACATTGGAAATTATTTGGAGAGGTCACATACTTTAGATAATGTAGATATTCATTAGCTGGTCATCCTGATTTTGACTTTAGATTTAGTTACTGTGCTGGCATAATGTGAATTTTCTTCATATAAACTACTAATAGGGCTGTGCTTTGGATCTGTGCTGACAATGGCACTGATAACACAGGGGTGTTTCCATTACTGCTGAGCAGTGCTTACACAGAGCCAAGGACTGCGCTGCTTCTCACCACACCCCACCAGTGAGGAGGCTGCGGGTGCACAAGGAGTTGTGAGGGGACACAGCTGCGACAGCTCAGTGACCAGAGGGATATTTCATACCATATGACATCATGCCCAGCATATAAACGGGGGGGAAGAAGGAAAGGGAAACGTTCAGAGTGATGGTGTTTGTCTTCCCAAGTAACTGTTGCATGTGGTGGAGCCCTGCTTTCCTGGAGATGGCTGAACACTTGCCTGCCCATGAGAAGTGGAGAATGAATTCCATCTTTGGCTTTGCTTGTGTGTGTGGCCTTTGCTTTACCTATTAAACTGTCTTTACCTCATCTCACTTGCATTCTTCCAGTTCTCCTTCCCATTGCACCAGGGGAGAGTGTGCGAGTGGCTGGGTGGGGCTGAGCTGCTGGCTGGGGTTAAACCATGACAATTATCCACACTGAACTATCCTAGCTTGGGCCAGAAAATTCAAACAGCAGAACAGCATTTGAACTTATTTTTACATTAGCAATCCAGAATCACCAATTCTCCTACTGAATTATTAGTTTCAACCTCACTGACATTCCTTTCCATACTCGTCAGAGTTAAAATCCCACTTAACATGGTTAGAAATGTTTTTATGTACATGGGAATCAGGTAGTGACAATGCTCAGTTAAAATTCAGCCTACTGCTGCAATGAAGACAGAACCCAGAGGAGGAAAAAAAATAAAAGGACAAAGAAAAAAAAAAGTAAAGCAGTTTGTGAAAGATTAAAAAAAAAAAGGCTTTTTCCTGCTTATTTTAGCATGAGCTAGTATAGGAAAGTTGAATGGCATTTTATTGATTCTAGCCTTAGTTTCAAACGGAATTGTTGATATTATATTGAAAGTCTTATATGTAACTACTGTTTAATTCCATGATCCTATTTATTAAACACACTTGTCACAATAAAGCATTTTCAAACGGGGAAAAAAATCATTTATGTAAGTAAGGGAAGGTAAGCTAAAAGCCATGCAATTATTTAACTTTGGATCTTTAAGTATATTATTTGCTAAAGAGAATATGTGAGTGCTGTTTAGCTTTTGGTTCAGCTAAACTCAAACCTTTGAAAGAGATGCTATGCATAAATAAACAGTAGAATGGATGACTTTCACAGCAGTGGAATTTTGTCAATTAGCTGATGCGTAGTGTTATTATACAATAATTAAGCACTCAAAGCACAGTCTTTTACATTTGCTAATCTTGGTGACTGTTTACATGCTACTGTTTGTTAAATGGCAAAGTTTATTGATTTGGCAAATTCAGTACCACATTGTATATTTTTATTCAGTCTGTGTTCCTACATGCAGTTCAGCATTTTTAAATGTCAACCACAAAGTATTATTGATCTGTAATTAAAAGTGAAGAGAAAAATTAGCATAGTAGAAGTTTACGGTCATTAGTACAAGTACCGTTAGGCAATTATTTAGCTTGCTTTAACATCTCTTTTTTTCAGTTATTGACTTACAGTACAATACTCACCTGCACGCTTTTATTTTGTTAAAAAGGCAAGTTGAATAGCTACCAAACAGTGGTCCTTTGCAGGGTTTTTGACATCAGCACTTCGTGGATTTATCTAAAAATATTTTCTCTGGCAGGTTTTCTTAAATGGAAGAATATTAAGGGAAAAAAAACCCAACAAACCAGCAACTGCAACAGGTGTCCTTACATCTAGAAACACTCATTGTCTAAAATCAGAAATTGCTTTTCCTGTTCTCAGAATAGAGCTGAGAAGAAAAATGGGATTGGACTTTCCAGTTTGGGATGTAGATGCATCAATGAAGTACATACCATGTAGCACAAATATTTTTTTTTCTCTAATAATTCTTTTTTCTTCTTAAGGTACAACAAATATTCTAACATGGATTGTTATCTCAAGGTCAGGTTAATAATAACTGGAGGTAACTAGGAAGGCTGTAGTGGCCTGAACAAAAGGCCTTCCACACCCAAGTCTAGTTTCTGGTAATTAGCACAAATTGGTGTCCTTGCTGATGCTTCAACAGAGGGTCTGAGCAACTTAAAGAGAGGACCTGAAAGGACAAGGAGAGGAAGTGTGTGCAGCAACTGCTGTTATCAAGCTGTCTGCTACATGAACAAACAAGGGCTGGGATCCTAGACCCTTGGATGGGATCCCAGACCCTTGCCCTGTCTCCTTCTATGAATATTCATTCACTTGTATGCACACCTACTGTACAATGCCATTGTACACTGATGTCCAAGAATAGTTTGGAATATATGTAGACACTTGTAAAGTTGCCTGCTGGTTTTTGGGGTTTCTTTTTCCCTTCCCTTCCCTTCCCTTCCCTTCCCTTCCCTTCCCTTCCCTTCCCTTCCCTTCCCTTCCCTTCCCTTCCCTTCCCTTCCCTTCCCTTCCCTTCCCTTCCCTTCCCTTCCCTTCCCTTCCCTTCCCTTCCCTTCCCTTCCCTTCCCTTCCCTTCCCTTCCCTTCCCTTCCCTTCCCTTCCCTTCCCTTCCCTTCCCTTCCCTTCCCTTCCCTTCCCTTCCCTTCCCTTCCCTTCCCTTCCCGTCTTCTGGTTCTAAAATACTGGCAACAACCCATTTTAAATAGATTTTAAATTGAGAAATGACAGTCATGGAGCTTCAAATCAGTTCATGGTCAATCTACATTTCCTGCAAATGCCTGCTGGTCACATGCCTCTTCCACACAGCAGTTTTTCTTGGAGGGATTGTGTGTTCCATCATGCCTCTGAGCTTTCCATAGCCTGTGCTGTAGAAGCCAACAGGAAGGTTATATGGCTCAGAATAACACATTCAAAGATGCAGCCCGGCCATTTAACCTGCCCTTAGAAGAGGCTGCAGCTTTCCTGAACATAAATCTTTCCATGAGGTAACGGGCCAGCATAGGAAATGCAGTTTAGAACTGCTTTGATTTGGCTTCCTCAGATTTCCTTAGTTCCACTCAACTCTATTACACAATGTCTAAGGAAATAAGCAAATGATATTTTACATTTTCAGTGAGAGGACATCCTGGTTACTTTGGTTTCTTTCTTTTCTAGTGGACTTTGAATTTTGGGGCATAATTCTAATTTAGAGAAGATATCTGGTAAAGCATTCCAGATGTAAAACCATAAAGCTTTTTAATTCTGCAAGAAGTGCATGAGGAGCCTCATGAGAGCCACAATGTAAGAGTCGAACTTGAGACTTTGATAAATAATCTTTTTTCCCATTGCTAACAACTTGTGATGCTTCTGCTGAAACCTCACCTGGACGTGAGTCATTATGTAAACACTAAGTTTTCACTTTTATAGATAAATAAATGCCTTACCATCTTAGTTGCAAGTTTGATAAGAAATTATAAGGAATTACAAAGAAGGTTTAGAAAGATGGAACTTAAAACTCAAGAAAAAAATAAAACCAAACACAGAACCATGTTTTACACAACTACTGTGTTAAAGCTAATGTCGTCTGCTGTGGTGCAACAGCACATTATCAAGAATGGTAGTGATCAGGAGAGTGACATGTACAATGTGTTACTGGGCCAAAATGAAAAGCTGCCTCAACCTTAGTTGTTTATTTTTTTTGTTCACAGCATAAAAAAATGCAATACTTTTATGCAATAAAGAGGTGCTAGCAAGATGGTGCTATCTTTGCTCAAATGCAGAATTACCTAAAGTTTGTTTCCTCCCCACCCCCTGTTACTCTAAACTATGGATAATATTTTGGTACTTTTGAGAAAGAATACAAATTGCTTCAGTTTGTTTTGGTTTTATTTTTGCAGCCATTTCACTGAGAACAGAAGACTCCCTTCAGGTTTCTTGCAAAGTTCAAATACCAGCTAATCGTAAGGAATTACATTCATACACCATGCTTATTTCTTGCTTTGTACTAGGATTTTCATGCAAGGATTATCTATAATTGATTAATTTACAGAAATTGATTAGTACTGTGTAATGTTTATAGCACAGCACTTTCTCTCTTTGCTCTCCATTAAAATTGTGGCCAGAAGCTATATGAGTTTCAGAGCATGATATTTACAATCAGTTAAGCTAAGTAAAAATATCTTTTCAGTTTGAAAATTAAAGCTGATAAAACCCAGACAAGCTTCCAAACTTAGTTGTTAATGGCAAGGAACCATTAAACAGTGAATTCAAAGTATCTGAAACTTAAAAAACCTAAAAGTGTAAATAAAATATTTGGCAAAAATGTTAAGTCAACACAACCCTATGTAATTCCAACACTGAACTTTTAAATCTTCTCTGACAGCTATAGAAAAAGAATAGGACAATATTCTGAAAATATCGATTTTAGAAGTTCAGTTGTGAAACAAAAGTTTGTGCAAGTTAGGAAGTGTGATTTTTTTATTTTTTTTTAATATAGGGTCTTATTCATCCGGGCCTCAGAGCTTTTTTGGTCCCAGTGTAGAGTAAGTTAAAGTGCAAATGTCTGGCCTTGACAGGAATATTTGCCAAAGGAAATGAATACTTTAAAAAAAATATTAATTTTGGTCAAAGATAGAGAATTTAGATTTCTCTCTGAAAACAGAAAGAAGGAAAAGAATCCAGTGTCATATAGAACAAAGGCAGTGCTTGATTGTCTCTCTCTGTTGACAACATTGAAAGTAGCAGTGCAATTTCTGTAACAACATCACACCTTGTCATCCCTTTTTTTGGTGATTGGTAATTTTAACATTAATTCAGTTGGTTTTGTGTGAAACTCGGAGAAATCAGGGCAAGACTCCCTGTGAAATTTTCAAAGAACTTTTGCTTTTGTGCAGAATAAATATTTCCTATGACACACAGAGTAAATCCAATACAGTACACAAGTACGATGGATGAAGGTGGCCCATAGTCACCAGGAAAGATTTCTCACTCACAGCATGTGGCACTGAAAATCTTTCACACATAGCTTAAATTAACACAATGTCTTGAACAGTCACTGTCTCAGTCATTCAATGGCAATGCCATGAAGAGGACTGGGGAATGATGTCAGAGTAGAACTTCTGACCCCAGATATATTCACCTATGTAATCCAGTTCTTGGGTTGAGACATCCTTTTAGGACAGTGGGACTATTTCAGGTAGGAAAGGCCATTTCCTACACAGACTTTTTAACTCGTGCATTGAAAACTTACTTCCTCAGTAGCCAAAGATGTAAAGGCAGGCTTTTACCATTAGTTAGTGTGTTTTTTCTGGAGGGTTATTTTCGGGTTTTTGGGTGTGTGTTTGGTTTGTCTGTTTGTTTTTTCCCTCTTTGCTTTTCTTTTGTCATTCCAAATGCAAATTGTGGCAACCAGGTGCTTTGTTTTTATTTCCAACTCATTAGTGTGTAACATACTTTTTAAAATCAACATGCAAATCCTCAAAATATTGTAAAATAATGCAAAAAATGTGACGTGGCAATATTTTTTTAGGGCTTGGAATTCAGCGGTATTTTTCTAGCTTTCATAGCATGCATGAAGTAACATTTAGTGGTAAGACATGCACAATAAATTATTGCTCCGAAATCCAAAGTGCCAATTTCAATTTTTTTAACCTACAGTAGTCTAACTGTAGAATATGACTATGCAGCAGATCATTTCAGATCACATTCTATTTTATTTCCTTTCCTTGAGTGGCATTATAAAAAAACCCCACAACCCTTCAATGCTGCAATGTTAGAGGCTTTGTAAAGCCTTTTGAACAGTACTCTGTTACTTTGGTAAAATACACACACATGCACATACACATACACATACACGGAAAATATAATCATAAGCATTTCCAGTGTAATAGTGACCTTTCCATAGACTTTCCAACTTGTCTGGTCTTCCTTGAAGGTCGATTGGGTTTTCAACTCTGTTATCTGCTAGGTGTTTGATGGAGTGGTCCAGATAACAGAAGAGAGAGCAAAGGAAAAAGAATTTTTTGAAGATCAAAAGTGTCTGTTCATTTTGTTATCTGACCCTATCTGTTGTCATAGTAACAGGTTTCTTTTAACCTCTGCCATCAGATGATTTGTCTCTATCTGCTATGAATTCTGCTTTGACTGAGGAGCTGCTGGTAAGGTATAAAATGGGTACCGTGTTTTCCAGTTTCCTACTGGAATATTAAATAAAAAGATAGAAGATGAATTCTATTTTTCTATTGGTTGTTTAATACTCCCTTTTTCAGAAATACTGAATTGTTATCCTAATTTGACCAAATATATAAAACTTCTAAAATGGTCATACAGTAGTCTCAGTTCTAGGACTGATAGGATAGAAATCCTAAGAGGAACAGTGCGATTCCTGTTTAAGGCCACAGAGCCTGAAGTTACTCATTAAATGCTCATTCCCTCCTCACAAAAGTGGGAGCAGGCTGTGAATGGTTTAGTCACTAATGGGTCCAGAAGAACCTTATACTGTGCCGGATGTGCATAATGGCACGTTACTGTAGTGGTTCATATTTGCATGGACTATTAATTCTCTCTTCCCTTGGGTGACTTAATCATCACCCAACATGTGGAAAGAGAACACAAGATTATAGAACTTGATCTGAGTCATCATACCTGGTTGTCTGCCATTGCAGAAATCACAACATATTGCTCCTTTCAAAAATAGAACAAACTGATCATCTCCACCTAAAAATTATGAGCTTCATCTCCCAGTTTCCTCTGCTGAAGTGCTGTTCCAGAATCTCATGGCCATTAACAGGAAACCTTTTTATTGGGTTCTCTGCCAAATTATATCAGTCTTCTTTTGCAAGATGGACTCTGAAGCCAAACCAGAGATCTGTGACACTTAAAAATTATAACTGTATCAATCAGTATATCATTAATAATAGTTAAATATAACCACAGTGAAATACTTTAAAGAACTGTATACATGTATTTGGTAAAATTGTGATGGCAGAGCCAGACACAATGTATAAACTTTTTACATAAGTATGCGAACAATGTGACCTTCAAAGGGGAAAAGATGTGTGTAATTGCAGGTAAGAAGCAAAAAGTTGGAAGACAAAGAACACGCACATGGGCTAACTGAGGACAACCCCTTCTGGGAGGTGTAAAGAGGGTAAATAGCATTAAAAATCAGGTAAAGAGAGGAAAATTTATGAAAGACAATGAGTTCTATCAGAAGAGGCGCAGCCGGCAGGGACAGAGGAGGTGATTGTCCCTCTCTACTCTGCCCTTGTGAGGCCGCATCTGGAGTACTGTGTCCAGATCTGGGGCCCCAATACTCGAAAGATGTGGAACTGTTGGAGAGGGTTCAGAGGAGGGCCACAAAGATGATTAGAGGGCTGCAGCACCTGCCCTATGAAGAGAGGCTGAGGGAGCTGGGCTTGTTCAGCCTGGAGAAGAGAAGGCTGCGGTGGGACCTCATTGCAGCCTTCCAGTACCTGAAGGGAGCATATAAACAGGAGGGGAATCAACTTTTTAAAAGGGTAGACAATGGCAGGACAACGGGGAATGGATTGAAGCTAAAGGAGGGAAGGTTTAGATTAGGGGGAAATTTTGTACAGAGAGTGTGGTAAGGTGCTGGAATGGGCTGTCTAGAGAGGTGGTGGATTCCCCGTCCCTGGAAGTGTTAAAGGCCAGGTTGGATGGGGCCCTGGGCAACCTTGTGTAGATCCAGGCCTGGAGGTTGGTGGCCCTGCCTGTGGCAGGGGGATTGGAACTGTATGAACCTTGGGGTCTCTTCCAACCCAGACTGTTCTATCATTCTATGATTCATTTATTTTCCAACTTCTCTCTCAAAACAGCTCTTGAGCCTGATCACCTTGCAATTGTGAATACTCACAGCCAGATATTTTTGCTCACAGATAAGGATATCATTGTAAGAATAAAAAATTTCCATATGTAGTGAAAACAATAAAAAATGTGTAAAAAATGTTGGCAAAATTATTGAAAGAATTTGGTAAAGTTTTATTCCAGTTTTTAAAACTGGTCTCATTTATTACTCACATCAAAGTGATCTCTATTGCACTGACACATAGATACAGGTATATAGATATTCAGCTGCAGTAACTCTCCATTCTTCCCATCATTATAGCAAGTTTTTGCTTGAATTGACTTTCTGTAGCACATGTGACTAAAAAGTGTTTTCTGCTATCATCTTCTCAGTTTATGTTCTATGACTTATCTCCAGCTCCACAAAATTTCAACGCCCTGGATTTGCTGCCTATCATATTGCTTTCCACACCCCAGTATTCAAATTTTCATTCTGTCTAAGAGGCTGGGAGTTTGGAACTTTTTTTTTTTCTGTAGGCTATGGTAGAAGCAAAAAATTCATAATTCCTTAACTAATAGTTAGATGCATATGTTTGATACTCCTCTGATAGGGAATAATTGTCTATAGAGTCTCATTCAGTTCTGAAAGTGTAAAACTCTAAATAGGAAGAAATTGTCTTTATATAAAAATATATGTAAAAATGTAACAGATGGCTGAGTTGGATGCTAGACCAAGCAACGTAAGTTAGCAATTTATTAATGGCTGTTAAACCCAATTATTTAAATGGACCTAAACAAGTTGTACTCAAATGACTTGTCAAAAGAGATAGAAATGATAAATGAGCCTGTGAAGATGAAGTCTACTATTCAGAGTGATGCTTTTAGTAATGTGAAAACCTAGCAGACCGCGTTCCTGAATATGTTTTATGAAGTCAGGGGATCTAAGCATCTCTCTAATGTCTTTTGAAATTGCTAGCAAATTTCCAGCAAGTTTAGTACAACAATAGAGATTTAAAAAAAAATAAGAAGTTTCCACAGGCTTTGAGGTGGCTGAATGGAGAAGGGCCGGCAGAAATAAAAGATGTACTACGATTTCTAATATTAGAATCAGAAGATCCATCTGGAAATGGGTTATGGAGGCATTAATTCATTAGACATGGAGCAATTTAACCACAAAACAAAAGTCACAAGAAACCAGGCTTCCTAGCTTCTGTAGTTCATATAATGATTACAGCTGCTATTGATACTTGCAGTTCTGAAAAATTCCTGATTTAGGAGAAGATGCCTGAAGTGAAACACCCCTGGGCTGTCAGATGGCTGGGCTGTGATTGTGCCATGCGCAGCTGACTGCTGAGAGGTTCCTGAGGGATGTACAGCATGGAGGAGGCTTGTGGATCTGCTCAGAATAATTAGCAAAAGCAAGAGATTTGTTCTGTTATGCAATATATACATGGCAAGAGAAAGAAGGCTTTTAGAATTGCATACTGACTATGAAGAGGAATTTCTTGAGCTATTATGCAATTGAGTGGGGCTTTCTGTCAGATGGCCTTTGGTATCAAGCTAACATGAGAGACAACCTGTGGCTCACTCTCCAGCAAGTGCCAGCTTTCCCAAACACAGAACGGACCATTACTAAGTAACATTTCGCAAAACACAAGCTGATCAGACTTTTGTAATCACTGGATGTGATGATGTAGATGATTAAAAAATATTATTATTTTTAACTAGCAGGAAATTTGTGATGAGAAATGAGTGCTTCAAGTGGGTTTACAATAGTTACTGGGAATCCACATGGGAAAATTGCCAGAGAAGCTGTTCTTCATTTGCTAAGAATAGATTTAAATAGTTAAGTGATAGGCTTTATTAAAATATAGGCTTCCATGTACTGTGGATGTCAGTAGTTAATGGGTGCATTGCAACTTGACTCCTATTTATGTTAAAAAGGATTTACATCTCTATATGATGGCTGGTCACTCAATATTAACCTGGTTGCCCAATTTTACCTTGGTAATTGATCAAAATTGTAATTTTGATAGTTTTGTTCCTAAAATTCTGGTGATTCATTGAGTATTTGCTATTTAGTAATGCATTCTAGCAGTACCAGTATTTTCTCCTGTAAGTGAGATATCTATAGCTTTGTGGTGGGTCCCTGCTTTAGTCAAAGAGCAGATTGATTTTAGGCTGCCTGCAAATCCTACCTTGTGTTGTGATGCACAATGTCATGTGCTTTCTGGAGCAACCTTGTCTTATGTTATCGGCCTGACATCATTCACAGGGCAATATGACATGAACAACTGCGATATACAATGGCAGCTGGATTGCATGCTCAGTCACTAACTGCTTTAGGTGGGTGTGCAGCTTGGACTGTTCTGAGAGGCAGCAGAAACATAGGTTTCACTGTGGCTTAGCCAAGGCCCTGCCTCGCCACAGGGATGGAAGGTGAGTTCTGGTTCTAGCATTTGTGGTGATACTAGAAGTATAGTGGAGAAGCACTCTTTTGTACGAAGGAGACACATCTACATCTGACTACTCGTGCTTCCAATTTTCTACCCTACTAGTATAATTATTGCTGGCAGATAAAGTTTTGATTTAGGACTATGGTTCTCAATTCTGCAAATGCTTATACATGTGTTTAACTTTAAGAATGCAGATAGTTCCATTGTGGTTTATGAAACTAGCCATGTGCTTGGAGTTATGCATGTGCATAAATGTCAGGATTGCTGCCTAAGGACATAATTTACCAGTAATCTGTAGGAAAAAGAAATGTCTTCTACAGAGGGCAGATATTTCTTTGAGAAATGCCTACATGGGATATTGTTTTTACAATCATTTTTAGATGAGTTACTTTCTAAAAATCCTGGTTCATGGGATTTTCTTTTGAATGTTTTATGGCTATATCTTCCTTTTTTATTGAGGTATTTTCTGGCAAGAATTTTAATGTAGTTTTCAAACGCTAGTCAGACCCAGCTTCTTCTCTTTAGAGCAGGCACGGGTGGGCCTGGTTCCTTTAGATCTGCAAACTGGGGAATCTACAGGCAGGTCAGATCTCAGGAGAGGAGTTTGTCATATGGAAATGTTTAACGGTCCAGCTTATATTCTGTATAGTCTCTCTTTTATCTTTTCAGGGTTTGAACATGATCCTTTCAAAGCCAGATAACCCAGAAAAATCCTCACGACTGCTTTGCTCGCTCCCTGATTCCTATAATCACAGTCCAGGAGGAATAGGTTACTATGACAATATCATTGCAATAGTTTTGTAAAGTGTTTTTAAATTTTTTTCAAGTGCTAAAGTCCTTTTTTGTTCTGCAAAATGATACTTTCTGTCATTACTTATGCTACAATCAAGACACAAAAGAATGAGAAAAATACTTTGCTATAGGAACAAGCATCGTCTCTCGGTATTTATGTATGCAGAGGAACATAGTCAAACACACCCATTTAGAAAACATATTCAGCTACATGTCCAGCTGTATACTTCTGAAATGTCTGTAGACAACTTTTGTTTGTTCCCAAATGTCTACTGTAACATGAAGATCAAGTTGTTTTATACCTTTGTTATACTAAAATCATCAGCAGGGACTACAAGCACTGATCCACTCTTCCAGTTAATTTGTGCTTTTGAAAATTTGTGTGATTCTGTAATTATCAGCAAGTGTCTTCAATAATCATGAGGTAGAAGAGACAGAACCATCAGGCAACAAACACCAATGTCAGGGCCAAAACTCTGATGACATCTTTGGTCTGTGCATCAATATTTCCTTTCCATATATTTTTATAAATTATGGCAATGTTATCATACAAAAGAAGTAAGAACACAGATAAATTGATGCAATTTAAGGTTTTGATTTTTGCTTTTTTGAATCCTTATAGTCATAAGGTCATAGGATAATTTATTGTAAGGCTGTAAACGTCCTCAGGAGGCCTATAGGCCAACTTTTTGATCAAAGCACTGTAAGCTACAAGGTCAGACAAGTTTTCTTAGCAGTTTGTCCCCTCTGGTCTTGAAATCTTCCACATATGGAGACTGATGAACTTCTCTAGGCAACCGTTTCAATGCTTGACTGTCCCCCTGTCTTGAAAGCCTTATCAAGTTTGCACAACTCTTTGGGACCAATATTCCTATCCTTATTCTTGGTTCCATCCCTAGGTTTTTAGCCTGACTCTGCCTTAGTTGCTGATCTAAGGGTGCAACTTAAGATCTGGAAAAACTCTTGGGCACAAGTTCATTGAAGTAAATTTCTCTCATAATTGAAATTTTGCATCTGCTCCATGTTTTGCTATCTCAGGGTCCAATCCTGAAGAGTGGAGTTGCATGGTGAAAGGAAAATTTTGCAGATACTATTTACAATGACTGTTTTTAAACATTTCACACGTGAAGGTTACTGCATTAATGTTACCATGATGTAAGAATATGTCTACCTGCTAGTACACAAAAAACTGTACACAGATAATTTGCAATTCCATGTATATTTTTGAAAAAAATTTGCAGATAGTTCTTCTCCAGTAATACATACTGCAGTGAGAAATGAGTGGAACGTTACCCTGGCAAAACTGTATTGTATCTTGTATCTAGCTCTCAAGACAGGATATTCAGAGCTCAGCTGGGGACAATGAAGTATAACCCTTGTTACGACCTCAATTGTAATCAAGTCAAAGTGACATTCTAAAGTTGGCTTGTAGACAAGACATTTTCTTTTGCAAACTCATGACTGATTAGTGATGTATAAAATGCAATATATAAAATATAACACAATAGAAGAAATGTTTGGGGACAGTACAACATATTTTAATTCGTATTACTAGACAAATCTCAAATGATCAAGAGCATTTGGAATAGGATGGTAGGATAGAGAAGTGAATTTAAAGACACATGGATAGACTCAGATAAAATATTATGTTGGATTATACATTATAATATTGAGATTAAAATAAAGACAGATTCTAACAGTGGAGAGTGGTTGTAACACCTACAGAGCCCTCGACATCACTCATAAAGACACAGACATAAAAAGGTAAAGGACTCTGGTACCCAACCTTCTGCTGTCAGCAGAATTGTGATTTTTGCAAAGATAGCCACTGGCCCTCAGAGACCCTCCCCTATCTTTTTTCAGGTAGTAAGTACAGTATCAGGGTGATAAAAAAATCCTCTATCCTCTGAGTTTTTAAATATTTTGCACTTTTTCTTCTGATTTATTTTACTAAACAACACAGAAACTTTCCAGAAATGTGACTTTTGCTGTCACACCGGGGTAAACTGGCACAAAGCTTGCTCAGATACCTGCTAATGATAAAATGGTGGTGGAAACCACCATTTGTACCATGCCCCGATAACTTGTAAGGTAAGTAAGGGAGTTGGAATCTGGGTATCTGGTAGATACAGGGAGATCAAGGCATGTGGGAAAAAGGGCCGGAAACATATGGGGTGCAGAGACCACATGGGGAGTGGGAGAGCTGGCAGGACAGCTGGTCCCCAGATGATTCTGAGATCAAATGATTGAGTACTTCAGCATGGCTTAAATAGTTAGGAAGTGTGGAGATGGAGCTCTCCCGCATACACAAGAATGTGCGTGTATAAGAAAGAGCGTGTTGCTGCTCTAATAAAGTCTCCTTCCCTGAGCATGAGTATCAGAAGAAACCCAAAGTCATTGAGATGGTTTCCCCATAAAGATCAGCATTTCCTCAACCAACCTATAAAAGTCTCTGAAATCTCCAAATCCTTGGAGAAACCACACAGTTTACAGGCCACGAACCTAGAGCTCATATTGGGCTCATTCACCCCAGCAAAACAAGTTTATCTAGTGTATCTGTTGTATCTCTACATGCAACAGTGTGGACTTTATTGCACTCTAGTAAAGCCAGTGATATTCTCAGGGAATTTGCAGAAGCTATGTACTAATTGCTGCTGCTGCTGCTCCTTCATTTCTCTTGCTCTGTTTTGTGACCTGTGCCAGTGATGTTCACTGTGAATATGATTGCTTGTATATGCTTACATGTACTATAATCACATCTTTATTATGCTATGGAGGCCACAGAGGAGGTACAGACATGAGCTACTCTGATTCAGCCCACAGTGGCTTATAGAGTTTGTTGCTTTCAATGAAAACTACTGCAGCTTGCCTTGGCTTAGATGTTGCCTGGCTATGACTAGTTATTTTTCAAAGGAAAACTTAGTCATAAGTTCTAAAGAGAAAATCACACTCTACGTGAGGCAGAAATCACACTTTCCTCCTGTTCTTAGTACAGTCCTTAAAACCTGTTGTTAATATTTGGAAGCACAAGAATAATTTTTCTACAAAATGTACTCAGTGAAAAAGACAAAGCAAACAGATATTGCTGTTGAGAACCAGAGCTCACACAAAGTGGAGATTTGCCTCTCAAGTGTATAATAGACGACCCCTTGTTCCCTCTTAAATTTGCTATTAATAGTCAGCTAATGCTTTGTAGGACTCGCAGTTGGTGGAAACGGTCATATCAAAAAGAGCTGAAATATCATTATAGGTTAGGTGTCCCTCTAAGCGTCTACAGACTGTGAAATTAAGGCCCAGAAGGGAAGCGGCTTTCCCAAGATCACATGGCAACCTAGAGATATATCACAAGACATCTGGATTGCTTTGTTAGGGGCCTGTCCACTGGCTCACGCTGTTTCCTCCAGGACGCCTGTATCATGTAAATCTTAGATGCTCCATATCCAAGCCTGTGCTAGTTTTGTGCATCTGAGAAGGCCTCATGTTTGCACATTCCCATGCCTACTGTAACTCCCCACCAGCTTTTCTCTCCATCCAAGAAGCAAAGTCTGGTGTGAAGCTATAATTCACACACCTCCAGTGTCAATGACATGCTCCCAGTCACTTACCTGTGGATAGAAGCTGTGTGTGGAAAAATTTAATCACCCAAATGGATCAGAAACTTAGATATCAGCAGAGAAGAAACAGCTGGAAAGAAAAGAGTTAGGTAAATGGAAGTATGAGTGCTTCTGCGTTACCATTACTTTAACTGCTATAAAAATATTGCCGGTGGGGTGATGAGATCAGCCTGGCCACAGCTGTCATTGTCTTTAAAAGCCAGCCAGTAAAGCATGTCTGGTTTTACCTTCCTGCATTTTCTATAAAAAAATCCTTTAAATAGCACTCTTTAAGAGAGAGCAATGGGAGGAGGGGTTCTTACCTAAAGAGAAAAGAGGATCTGTAGTAAGAGGATTATGAATGAACCATTTTTATTCCATTATTTTTAGCCTCATCAGTGAAAGTGATTTCATGTTCTAACAACATTCATTCTAGTATCATCACTTCGCAATTCATAACACCCAGGTGACCAGTCTTTGCAGGAAGATTTCACATGCTATCCAGTTACAGCATATTTATTTGCCCTCTTGAAACCATGTACTCAGTTGGCGGGATTCAACTCCCCCAGGAGAAGACGTGCCTGACCAACTGACATAGACAGGGCTTAGTCTGCAGGGAGGGTTGAATTTCCTTAGCATGACAATGGCCTGGGTTTTATTGGCACAGACGGTTTGTGTCAAGCATATGAACATATGTTCCTGAGGTTTGCAGGAGGAGCAGTCACAGATCTCTTAATACCCAGCTTGGGTTTTATGTAGGCCTCTTCCTCTGGCTCAGCAGTGATTCACCATGAATCTGAGTTTACCAGGGGCTATCTACTCCTGAGAGCTGGTAACCTGGCTGATTACACACCGAAGTGTTTGCTGATAGCTTCATGCTCCATCATTTAATGCTTCTGTTTTACACAGAGTTTAAAATATCAAATAATGTGCCCTGAAAGCCTCTAAGCTTAGAGGAGAAAAAAACTGTACATGTTTTCAGTGGACTACACAGGTCTAATTACTTCCACCTGACTCCTAGTTTGGTTTCAGCCCAAATAAATCTTATTGGTCACACATATAAAAAATACCTAATATTAGGTAGCAGCTTTTTGGGTTAAAATTAAAGTGAGACTCCCAAATAAGTAAACAAACTTCTCAGGATGGGTGATTGTTGAAAATATAAAGACTGTGCCTGAAATCCTGCCCAGTTCAGCACTAAAGGACCCAAAGACAGGATCTGCAGCCTGAAACTAGGTGAGTCACTGACGTTGTGATTCATTTATCTTAACTTGAATATCTAAAAATAAGATAGACACCTAAGTCTAAGCCTCTAACTGTGGGCTCCCTTTGCAGTTGACAGAAAGAAGCAGACACCCTCAGAGGACTATTCATCTCCTGCTAAGAGAGATACCTGGAAATAGGGCAGATGAATTGCACTCCGTAGATGTTTCTTACTGTTTTCTTATTCTCTCTCTTGGAGCAAAAGAAGAGTTGTCAGGGCAAGAATGCCAGATTTAGAGAGACTTGGCTCATGTGTGCTTGTTGCCAAAGGCAAGGGTTCAAAGAACAAGAGATTTTTGTCTAATAGACTTGACCCTATGAAATGGAAGAATGATAATTAATTTCCCTTTAGGTTGAGTGATAAGATGTTGCTTGTGATACAAGGCTGTAATGTGTAGAAAAAACTGACACCAGTCAGCAAAAAACAGAAGACCAAGTCTATGATCTGCTATAATCTCTCTGTGAAGATGATTACTTTGGTTTTAAATACTTGGGCGAGGCAGGCAAGGGGAAAAGAAGTGCTCAGTCTGTGGGTATCCTATATGATAAACAACATGTCCAAAGTCCATCTTATTTTGTCTCTGTTCTACCTTTTCACATTCTACCTTCATGAACCTTTAGACACTTAGGTAGTTGCCTTAAGTAACTTTAGGCACATAAGATATCTGGACTCAGGGAAGTTGTCCTCAAATATGATTTCTGATCATAAGAGTAATCTTTCCAGGGTTGAGACTGGGAAATTTCCTTAAAAAAAAAAAAAAAAGAAAAAAACCCCCACAAAACCCCACACACATATCCTCTAAAAAGTATTGGAAACATGGAAGGACATGCTGATTAAAGATGAATAACTCCTTAAAAAGACATAGAGCAGAAATGTGTGATTAAGAGACTTGCTGGAGTGATTTTATGCAATTCAAAGGCAATACCTACTTCTGCTGAAGAATTTCAAAATTTTGCAATTGTCTTACTGGGAAGAGGATCAGAGCTTTTGTTTTACAGTAGAAATAACAAGGCCATTATTAAACATAGGCTAATAAAGCCATGTTTCCTCTTAAAGTTTCCTATTGACTTCCATCCTTTTTTCTGCAAGTTGATTTTCAAAATGTTAGAAATAAACCTCCTGATTTTGTGTAGTATTTCTCAGGAAAAGCCTCTGTCTTTCAACCCAAAAGCCTTCAAAAGTATAATTAGGGTTGTCATGAGTGAGTTAATAAAAGCTTAAAATTTAAAGATGTAGGAGCGAGACAGGATTTAACCTGGCACTCAATTACTGTAGCTTTTTCCTACAGATGAATGGACTCTTCTGGGGTGAGAATAAATATTCTTGAATTTTTCTGAGAGGTGTTTGAATTATTGATATTTTCCATGAAAACACAGAGGCTGTACAATGAGGGCAAGATAGTTTTACCAGCCTTGAAACAATGTGAGCTAATACAGCTTATTTCTAGTTAATTGGAAACAACAACAACAAACCTGTTAAAATATATCAGTGTAGATAGTGTGGCAGTTATAAGAATATTTGTTCTTTGCCAAAAACCTGTGCTTGTGACTTAATATCATTGAAAGAGAATATTTGTTTATGACACCTGCATGTCTAGAAAGCCAGGCTACTGCACACTTGCTGAGACTGAGAGAGATTTCTCATTAAATCTACTGGATACATTAGGTACACATCCAGTAGAAAAGGTTTGGGGTTTAACACTAGAATATGACCATAAGAATATATTTTTTGTTTATATTGCTAGCTTCAGTGATTAAATAATCTTAGCAAAACAAAAAAGAATATTTTTTAAAGAGCATTTGTATGATCTTTTAATACTAAAAAAACCCAAACCCAAACAAAATGTATTTTACTAATTCCTGAAAAAAAAGAAAAAAAGAAGACAAAATCAACAAATATTGTTTTTGCAGCATTTGAAAAACTGTCAGGGTACTTTTTGTTTTGTCCTTTTTTCAAAGCATCTTAATGCCATTTTGGCAAGTTTGATATTTCATTTGAAGAGAAAATAATAAAGTGTTTTCTTTGTATTGATTGAAGAAATATAGTGCTTATTTTTTGCTTGGTTTTCTAGTAGTTATTCAATAGGTTAAAGGGCAATACCATCTGTTTCCTAACAGGACATTTTGTGTAAGATTTGCAAGTCCTACAGGTACCTTTAAGCATGGATAAATATGCACTCATGGTTTCAGCTGGATAGTTTTTCACCACCAAAGGATGATTATGTTGTGTGCCTTGAGACATAGGCTATAATATATTTCCTGTCCCTTTATTGCATTTTGGAATCATAAACAATGACTGTTTGGCTCAAAGCCATTTATTCAGCCCAAAAAGACATTATTTGCACAACAAAAATCAATAAAAATGTTACTAGGTCTGGCTGGATACTTTGCTTAACTGTGATATTTGTCTGTCACTGATGGCATGCCATCTCTCGTAGGAGACTGGGGCCAAAACAGAGCTATTGATCCAGTCATCAGTGATGGATACTGGCATTTGGAACGGGCTGCTGCAGAGAATCTCGATTAAAAAAAATATTTCTATGTTTTGCCTGCAGCAGAGTCAAGATAACCTGAATGAGGAGATTTTCTCTTTTATATTGGGTTTCTCCTCTTGTGGTTGTTAAATGCTCTGGACCAAAGTTCATTATTGAAAGAATTAAGTCAATCTATGTTTAGCCAAAGGCTTTGACATCATATCAAGCTCTCCTGATTTAGACACAAGCTAGTTGTCCTTTTCATCACCTTAAAAGCGTAGGGGAAGCGTTTTATACACACCAGTGATAGAAGAGATATGCCGGGGTGTGCTTACACTTTTTTTCTATTGTAAAACATCAAATTATGTCTAAGAAAAACAAGACAAAAACTGATTCTCACACACTGTTGTATAAACACTGACCTATCCTTTGAGGCACTGAGTACTCTCTCCTCTTGCTTTATCAAAAGTTTAAGGTGCACAGCACTTAAACACTCCCACTGTTTAGCCCTAGGTTATCTAATTATGAAACACAATTGTGGCTGCTTAAGTAAATATTCTGCAGCTGGAATATAGGAATGTTTTAGCCAATTATTATTGAACAGTATTAAAAAAGGCTACCTGACATTTTCAAATGCATTTTCATGTTTTAAAATTGTTTTTCTTTCACCAAGTTAACTGGTGTTAAAAAGTGTAATATATGATAGAAAGAAGAAAATAATGCAGCCTCTCAAAACAGCCTCTTAGCTATCTTCACAGAATTACAGAATCACAGAACTGTAGGGGTTGGAAGGGACCTCGAGAGATCATCAGGTCCAACCCCCCTGCCAAAGCAGGCTCTCTAGCTCATACTGCACAGATAGGCGTCCAGATGAGTCTTGAATATCTCCAGAGAAGGACACTCCACCACCTCCCTGGGCAGCCTGTGCCAGGGCTCTGTCACCCTCACTGTGAAAAAGTTCCTCCGCATGTTGGTGTGGAACTTCCTGTGCTCCAATTTGCAGCCATTGCCCCTTGTCCTGTCTCCACTGACCAAAGAAAAGGGGCAGGCCAATTCCCCCTGCAGCCCATACTTAAGATATTTATAAACATTGATTAGATCCCCCCTCAGTCGTCTTTTCTCCAGGCTGAACAGCCCCAGCTCTCTCAGCCTTTCCTCACAGGATAGATGTTCCAGGCCCTTAATCATCTTCGTAGCCCTTCTCTGGACTCTCTCAAGGAGATCCCTGTCCTTTTTATACCAGGGAGCCCAGAACTGGACACAATACTCCAGGTGGGGCCTGACCAGGGCAGAGTAGAGGGGGAGGATCACCTCCTTAGACCTGCTGGCCACACTCCTCCTGATGCACCGCCAAGATCCCATTGGCTCTCCTAGCCACCAGGGCACACTGCTGACTCATAGCCAAAATTAAAGGAGTTCAGATTCTTCTCGTTTGTTTCCTTTTTCTCTCAGAGGTCAGAACATTTGCACAACTATGGTTATGCAAATATTCTAAGAGTGGCTGAAAGTCGGTCCACTTCCTGGAAATAATAATGTCATTCACAGCATTGATGGGACTTTAGGAGAAACATATCACTTACTCAAGTCAGCTGATTTGTATGTTACGTTTTTAGTTCTGAATAACTTACAGGCATCGAGGTAGCCGCTCTGATTTTGACGGGACTATATGAACTGCATGAAACCAAGGACATATGAAAGTCTTCTTAGCATCCTGGTCGTCATAATGGTGGCCAAAGACCTGTGGGAAATCTTTAAAGCACTGAGTGCATTGTGAAAGCCTTACACTTCCATCATGTACTTAATTAAGAAAAATGAGGTCTTTGTTCAGAGTAAACTAAATTCCTATATAATATCAAAGTTGTGACTGTGACTACCACTACTACTACCACACATGAGAACCCTATTTATGGTTAGAGTGGCTACCAAAGTAGCTAACTTTACTTGTTTTGGAAGGCTTTTGTTTAATTTCTCCTAATTATAGTTCTCAGTCCAAAGATTAAACACTGGGAAGAACCATACAAACCCACACAACTTCTAAAATCCTGTAATTTTCAGCCAAGAGTATATGGAATATAAAGTTAAGAGTAATAAATGCCATGTTTGAAATTCTTTCTTCATATGTAGTGTGAATCATGAATTTGTAACTGAAGATTTCATATGCTAGACTAGTGAAAGAAATAAAAAGAATGTATTCACAACTGGATATATCTAAACAGGAGAAAGGACACACTTTTGTAAAAGAAAAAAAAAAAAGAAGGCTTGGTGCACTTCAAGTGAAGGAAATTAATGACCACTACATTATGCTTCATGCTTGATAATCAGTGTTACTTCTAAAGAAATAATATGATAACTACCAAAGAAACATTGTCTTTGCAATGTGCTTAGAGGTGAAACATCTAAACCTTAATAACTGTAATTAACATTGCAGGTTATCATTCAGTCTGTCTCTTTAGGTTGTTAAAAACAGAAAGAAAACTTTTCATCCAGGTAGGAAGAAAATGGAAATAGACTAAAAAAAAAAAAAAAGAAATAGGAGTCCCCTCATTAGGTTTGTAATGTGGCCTTTCACGTGACTGCTGACCTACACTGCCTAGTTTGTACTCAGACATGGCTGCAGAAGGCAAATTTTATGGAGTGCAGATTGTATTATGACAAGCTGCATAGGTTTCCCTTCCATGACTACTCAAAAGAAGTAGCAGCAAAAGGAGTTGATACAGAACCAGTACTCTATGACATCATCCATCTCTTTTGCCACCTACACTTGCTTGCTATTATACTGTCACAAATAATAAAAATGGAAATCTGACTTTCAGCATAATTTTAGAAATGATAAACCTTTCCACATTAGAGAACTTTCTCTAGATGCATACCGGGCTTTACCACATTGAGTGCTTCATAATTTAATTAAAAAGAACAACAGTAAATTTATTCTCTTTGTTTTCTCTCAGAATTTGAAGGAATTTGAAAGTAGTAATCTGTTTAGCTTTTTTGTTTCAGAAACAGAATTACTAATATTATTCATTTCACCAATAATATGCTATAGCTATGGCTGCTTTGTCTCCTGATATTGCTGCATACCATTACAATGCAGTTAAATTTAAATAGTCCATACCATCTGAAGTTCTGGACTATTTCAAAGAGAGGGACTTTGGCTTGAATGAAAACTCCAGGCTTAAATATTAAGTGTGTTGGAAAAGCACTTTCATGCTTGCCATCCTGCTAGAATTTTTAAAATACATCTCATATTTGAAAATTAGATTGCATGTGTTCTGCTAGTCACCATTTTGTCAGGCTTTCCAGGACTGAAATCTTGGATGAAATTGCAATTTTTTGCAATCATGGGGATAGGAATTTTTTATTCTTTCTTAGATGAAAACTAAAAATGACTAGCATTAAAGTTCTGTTTTAACCATAATAAAATATATCTATTTGCAAGCTTAGATTGAAATATCTTCTGTATTTACTTATATCAATAAGAAAAAGCTATATAAATTAGGAATATGACACTATAGAAGTCTACACAAATTTTTTTACATTAGTTGTCTGTGGAAATATTCTATTATTATTTGGATATTTTTTTCTATAAGGATTGTGTGCTAACTGAAGACTAATGTAAAAATCATGTACATTAACTGAGTTCAGTTCTTCAAATGGAAATCTATTCTAGCATAATAAGGTAGGTGAATTAGCCTTATCTGATCTTAAATGTTCAGTGAACTGAAATTCCTCTTGTAAAGCAATGAGACTGTGAAAGCTACCTCATTTTTCTAAGGTACGGCTGTGCTTTCAATGGCAGGAGAATTCTTTTGGAAAAAAATCCCTCAATATTTACAACAAACGTAAGAAATAGGTTCAAATATCTAACAACCTACAGAAATGCATTTAATATTTTAAAAATTTTTCTCATCAAACAGTTGAAGTACTTCAAGCAGGCGTTACATACAAATTATACTTAAGGAATCTAAATAGGGATTGTAGCACATGGTAAAGATTTAGTAAATACTTTTCTAGTCCAAAATCAATGCCATCGATTGTCATTAAAGCGGCAAGCTAAAAACAATGAAGTGGTTTCTAATTTTCAGGCTCCTGCTGGAGCCTGCTCTATCTTTTCCTTTTTCCAGTTAAGAGCATCATTAAATGGTAAGAGCAAACAGCATATTGAGAGGCCAAGTGTTTTATTAATTCATCATCAGAATTATCTCAGCACATTAATATTAATAGCCTCAAATTGGATTTCATTTAGGAGGTGAAATAAATATGCTGATAGTAAAAGCCTACATAGCCAATGAATCTTTTGAAATGGCATTTATACGGAGCAATACTCAAAACAGATTTGATAAGTCATGCTGACTTCCTTCAGCACGGGGGCACCTTCCAGGTAAAACTTCATTCTCATCGGGAAGTCACTGAAATTTTTAACTTCTAAAAAATGCTTGCCTTCTCTTTTGGAAGCTTGTTGGTTAAATGACTGGGACAAATGTCTTTATCTGACACCTTTTTTTGTTCCCCTTTTTGACTGTAGTAGACAGTCACCCCTAAAACACCTACATTTTGGTTTTCGTAACAGTCTGTGATGATATAGCTAAGACTATTATTTTGTGTTTACATTTGTTTTGACTCACAACTAGTGTATAGCTTTTTTTTCCTATTTAATTATGAAATTGTCTAGACCCCTAGAGTCATGGACTTTGTGACTGTTTTCAGGGAGAAGTAGTATTCCTAAGTGCCAAATACCATGAGATGTCCCCCCTTTGCAAGGACACCACATGGCCCAAGGAGGAGATGAGGGCAGAGAGTAGAAACAAAGCTGTTGCTGCGCATGTACTCGGCTAAAGGCACCATAAACACTTGATTACTTGGTGAGACAGTGGTGATAGTTCAGGACTTCCCTCTTCCCTCCCTCCTCCAGTAAACACGACTGTTTCTGTAGTTCCTGTTACCAGTGCTAATCGGCTAATTACAATGCTAAACTGGGAAAAAAATGGCCACTCAGGAGGAAAATGTGGTTTGTTTGGTTTGGTTTGGTGTTTTATTTTTTTATAAATAAGGTTCCACAGCTGCATTGTGGCATCTTGCCTTCCTTTTTGCAGGAAGATCATATTCAGACAGATTCAGGTGATACAAACAACTCCACAGCCACACTCACCACTCTGTTACTTCCTGCACTTTGTGGCTTCAAGGATACAGGTAACATTTGTTGAGGGGCATTATCATGTGGAGATGACCGAGTCACAGCACCATTCAAGGAGCCTGCCCTGGGAATCCGAAGATGCCAGAAGAGAATGCAAAGGCAGCTCTGTTAACTACAAAATGCCCATGACAAGATGTGACTGCCTAACCACCTTTTAGCTAAACTAACAGAAATAATAGCTTGAAGAAGGATTTGCCCTCTGCTCAGATCAGACAAAGGTACTTCTATAGCCATGGTTCAACCTCCTGTGGCTGAAGGTACAGGCTGTCCCTGCAAACAAATGGGAGAAGCATGAATTTATAGTGCTTGAGGGACAACTGCTAGTTAGAATCTGCATTTTGAATCAGCCTGAAGTCAGATGCTCTTGTTCGAAACAGCCCAGCTTTAAACGTTGGTTAAGCATTTTGTCAGGAGCTTAGTTCAACAACCTGCTGCAGTCTACATGAGAAAATGGAACAGTTGTTCCCATGCATGGTAATATCCATGTTAAATAAGAATGAAGAGACTTCTGTGAGAGAGTTTTTTGGTGCCCCCGCCCTGCCTTTTGCTACCAGAACTGTACAAGGAGATTACTCTTGTGGTTATAGCTGTGGACTGAGAATTACAACACGATTTCCTGGCACTGCCACAGATTTGTTGTTTATTCACTTAATTTTTTCAAGTTTTGGATCCTGACTGACCTCACAGAAGGATTCTTTCTTTAGTGCAACCACAATGAAGATGGTTTCTTTAATATTTGTGAGGGGCTTCAATTCCCTGGTGAACCAAGACATTCTGGGGAGACATTGAAATTATATAAAGTTTATGTAAGTCATCCTTGTCACCTCAGAATATCTGGGCTCTTCCCTACCAGTGAACAAGACTTGCAGCCTACAGACTTTCAGAAGTGATAATGAAACTGTGGATTCGAAGCATTTATCTGCCAGTTTGTGTTGGCGTAAGCCTCAAACATTGTTCTCAAGCTAGCGCTCCTGAAATTTATTATGAAATAAAAGAAGTTCCCAACAGCCTGCCACTATTACTGGAGAAAGAATGTACAACAGGGACTGCCATTTAGGCCACCATTTGGAACAGCATTTAGGAGCTGCTGCCTGGAGTTGATGTCCAGAATAATGAGGCTGACATTCAGAGGACCCACCCAGCAAGCAAAGGCAGAAGTGGTCTAATTGTTGCTGCTTTCTTTCAGACTTCTCCCCCCTCTATCTTCTTCTGGCTTTTCCCCAAAATAAATTACTCTAATTGTAGCAGAAGTCTGGAATGGAGTGCAGTTATTCTGTTTAGTTCGTGAACTGGTATTTTCAAGTTTCCTTAATGACTAATATAATGGAGAGGTTATTATCAAAATATGCTGTATTCAGAGTATGTTAAAGCTCTCTTAGGACCCAGTTTTGTATCTGCTACAGTTCAGCCAAAACAAACACAGCATGTTGAAGTTGCTTCTTACTTTTCTGGTGGCTGTTTCCCATAGCACGAGAGGGAACCATATACCCAGTAAGACTGTACTGACTGTCTTCCTTGCTGCTGGTCAGAGCAATGACAAAACACTAGGAAAAGCAAAATGCTCATTTTCTGTCTGTTCACTGCTCCTCTCCTGAGGGACACAGCAAGTGACCAGGAATCTATGAAGCCATACATATCAGTGGCTCCATCTCATCCTCATTCATCTCTGTCATACAAGATCTTCTATTGTAAAACAGTTTTCTTCTCCCTTCCATTCCTCATTTCTCCACTGTGGTGATGCAACACCTACACAGTTCTGAGGCAAGGCTATGATAGTGTTTTTGAAAACAGTGTCACTGCTGAGAAGTTTCTCACAGCTATCACTTTTCATCTTTAGGCAAAACCAGAAGTTTTGCATTGTTTAATTTTTGTTATGCCAGTCACTTGTTATGCCATCAGTTATTCTTGCCCATTTGAACATACTTTTCTTACATGTGTAAAAATTCCAACAGCAGGTCACAGTACTCATGCCTAAAACTTTATTCTCTATCTAACAATGAGGGCTAATGTGATCACAAACCAAGTCTATGAAAGGACAGGGTGTGTTCTTTCAAAACTTTTAGATATCACAGTCCCAGTCCATTGCATGTATTTAGACAGACCAAGAATTCTGCGGCAAGAATTGGAGAATATTAACTGGCTTATGAAGACAAAGTGCAAAATCATAGCTTCTATGGATAAGAAGAAACTGCTACAGATTGGGATCTCACTAACAAAATGAATAGGGAACTAGACATAATTATTGAGGATACACCAATCTAAACACTGTATGGCCAAGAACAATTTAATTCCAGGAGGCAGTAAGTAGGTGGTTTATAAAGAGAATGTGTGGTGGTTTTGGCCCTAGCCAGAGGCCAAATACCCACTAAGCCGCTCGCTCACTCCCAGAGGAGAAACAGGCACACTGTGGGTTGGGATAAAGACAGTTCACTGCCAAATATTGAAGTGAATACAGAACAATAATGGCTTGTTACACGAACACCCAGTGCTAACACAGAGCACCTTATTGAACCAACGATTACAGAGGGCTGCCCAACAGCAAGAACCAACCAGCCCAATGTCTCAGCTGCACCCCAACTGTCCTAGAGGCAAAAACCAGCCCCCACCCTTCTCCAACCAGCTGCTTTTATAGGCAAGTGGTGTCAGGTGGTGTGGAAAACAGCTCTGGCTAACTCAGCTCACCTGGGCTGACTCAGCTCACCTGTGTTGGCTGACTGGGGAGGTCAACCCTGGCCTGGCCAGAACCAGGACAGAATGAAATATTAATTCTATTGTACAACTCTTTGCTAAGTCTTCATTAGAATATCAGGCTCACTTCTGAGTAGCTAAGTTTAGAATGGTAATTTCGAAGCAAACCCAGACTACATGGATGATAAAGGGGTTTAGAGAACAAATCTTAAAAGAAGAGACAAGACTTGGGGCAGGATATGATTATTTTCTATAAATACACTTACTTGATAAATACAATGGAAAGACAAGGGTTGTCAAAACCAAATATGCTTGTACAAGATCAAAAGAATGTAAAAATTAGTCATGAATATATCTTCCCAGCACATGAAAAGAACATTTCTAACCATTAGAGATGAAGTTCTGGTGTGGTTTTTTGAATGATGCAGCAGAGGAACATACATTGACTAAAGATGATATTTAAAAACATCTGCTAGACTCCATGTGGTCACCAAAATAAAAGCAAACAATGGTAATATTGATATATTTCATAACTGTATATACTTGTTATTTAAGCTGCATACATGTGTAATACATATATATAAAAATATACATTTATACACATACATGCACATATATATTTTTGCAAGCCTGATGTTTGAAGTTTTATATATCCTTTACTTAAAATAACTAAATATATTGTTTGTTTTATTTGGCTGTGACATTGTACTGAACAGACATGTTCACTGAGCTGCTTACAACTAGAGATTTTCCTTGAACAACGGTGCATCCAATTAAAAAACCCTTTAAGAACAGGATCAGCTCAAAGACCAGGGCATATTGTCTTGTTCATTGGTAACATTTCTCCTAGGTTTTCTAGATTCCTGTGGACTTAGCCTAAGACCCAAACAATCTTGAGCAATTCAGTAATGCTGCTCTAACCCTTTGTCAAATTCAACAATGAAAATACTTAAGCATTCATAAAGCCTCTTCAGATACTCCATTATCAACTTCCTTTTGTATTAGAATATGATTTTTTCCTTCTTTTTCACTGCTGTCTCTCAGTCAACACTGATCCTTCCTTGTCCAGTTCTGTTGTGAATGAAACTTAAGGTAAAGATTGTTCTGTGAAACACTAATGTAGATATTTCCTGTACAGAAATTAAGTTATTTGTAACTCAGTTAGCAACACTCCAGCAGAAAAAGATAAAATGTCCAGAGGAAGAAAGAAGTTTTTAATATTTTTAATTAACAATGCTGGAAATGCACTACCATAAAGAATAGTTTGGAGTCAAGTAATGTACTCATTTTTACAACAGCTCCTTATATGACTCCTTTTTTTGGTTTGTTTGCTTGTTTGTTTATCTGTTTAATGAGAGCTATTTTACAGCTATTTGACAGGAAGTTAAATTTTTAATTCCCTTACACCAACTCGTAATTTTCCAGTTTTCCAGTTTGGTGGGTTGACTTTGGCTGGATGCCAGGTGCCCACTAAATCCTCTCTGTTACTGCCCTAGTCAGCAGGGCAGGGGAGGGAAAACAAAAGGCTCATGGTGTGAGATAAAGACAAGGAGACCAATCACGAATTACTGTCACAGGCAAATCAGAATCGACTTGGGGAAAATTAATTTATCGCCAATGAAATCAGAGTATGGTAATGAGAAAATAAACCCAAATCTTATAACACCTCTCCCACACCTCTCCCTCCACCTTAATTGGATTAATTTCTATTCCAAATTCACTACCTCCTACATTCCCATCAGCTCAAGGGTACAAAAGATTGGGGGCTGTGGTCAGTTCACTGTACATTGTCTCTGCCACTCCTTCCTCCACATGGGGAGGACTCTTTACTCTCTTCATCTGCTCCACCATGGAGTCCCTCTCATATGAAACAGTACTCCACGAACTTCTCCAATCTGAGTCCTTCCCATGAGCTGCAGTTCTTCTGAACTGCTCCAGTGTGGGTCCCTTCCACAGGGTGCAGTCCTTCAGGACCATACTGCTCCAGCATTGGTCTCCATAGGGTCACAAGTCCTACCAGCAAATTTGCTCCAGAATAGGCTCCTCTTTTCATGTATCCACATGACAAGCGTCTCACAGAAGCCACCTCTGTAGCTCCTTGACTACCAAAACCTTGCCACACAAACCCAATATATCCAGTTATAACAAATATAATTCATATCAGGTTTCATTTTCCTATTTTATTTTAATATGTATCAGAGATTTGATTGTGGCAGAAGAGCATACACCCATTTAGCTAAGTTCTGTCACCAGGAGCATATGGCTGAAACAAGTGTCTCTGCAAACTGCAAGGAAATCTGGGAACCTCAACTGAAATGCAGGGCAGAAAATGAGGCAGGAGAAGCCAGTCTGACTAAAAAATCTCAGGTAATAGGCATTGAATTTTCAATTTTAAAAGTATGGAAAAGATGCACAATTTTTCATGAGGAGTGATGAGGGGCAGAAACTTATTACTTTACATTACAGGTAAAAGTACATTATGGGAACAACTCTTGTTCTGAAACATTTGTACTGATTGTTGCAGTTTTGCGTAGCTGGGTTTTAATGGAGAAGGTGGGTGTTGTCAAAATGGCTTCTGCAAGAAGCAGCTAGAAGCTCTCTGCAGGCTGCAGAAAGGAAACATTCTCCAATTCAAGGCCAGAGTTGCTGCTGACCAAGGCTGAGCCAATCAATGACGGTTACGGCACCTCTGGGAATCACATTTGGGCAGAAAAAAACCGCAGGCAGATGCATTTTGCCACCAGAGAAGGGAGTGAGAAGAAGAAGCTGTGCGGACACCAAGGCTAGGGAAGAAGAAGTGGGGGTAGGAATGAGGCACTCTAGGTGCTGGAGAAAGAGATTCCCCTGCAGCATGAGGAGAAGACCATGGTGGAGTGGGTGTCTCCTCGCAGCCCATGGATAAGGATAGGGAGTAGAGACCATCTACAGCCTGTGAAGAAATTGACCCATGCTGCAGTAGGTTTGCTGGGGAAATTGGTACTCTGTGGGGGACCAGGCCGGAGTAGCCTGGGCCTGAAAGTCAGCACCTGATGGAAGGGCACTGCACTGAGGCAAGTGGTGAGGAGAGGACTCCCCAAGAGAGAGGACACATGCTGGAGAAGTTGGGTAGAGAACTGTGTCCCGTGGATGGGACCCCACGGTGCAGCAGGGGAAGGGTGTGTGTGTGGAATGCACACCCCAAGCTAAGAAGGAAGACAACTTGGGAGGAACGGACTGAAAACCCCTGAAGAAAGGAGGGGTGGAGGGAAGTAGAAGTGTTAAGATCTGGAGAAGGAAAGTAGCTTGAAAGGAATTGACCAGAACCCCACTCCCCATTCCCTGCCCCTCCCTGCGTCATGTTGGGTGGGGAAGAAGGGAGTAAAATCTGAATGAAATCTGGAAAGAAGGGAAGGGTGGGGGGAAGGTGCTTTAAGACCTGGCCACACTTCTCATTACCTGATTCCGGTTCACTGGCCATGTAGCTATATTATAATGAATTACTTTATTTTGTGTTGAGTCTGTTTTGCCCATGACACTAACTGAAGAGTGATCCCCTTTGTCCTTATCTCGAACCCTAAGCCTCTCAACATATATTTTCTCCCTTTTTTGGCTGAAAAGGGGAGTGATGGAGTAGCTTTGGTGGGCATTTGGCCTCTAGTCAGGGCCAAACCACCACACTGATGCATTCACAAAACTCAGCAAGAGAAAGCAAGGCCAAAGGAAAAGCAATAATATTTTGATCATTTTTACAATTCTGTCATGCAAAGTATAGAAAAGGATCTCTTGCACGGAGATGCAGATATAAACAAAACATGAGAAAGATTCCACATGTTGAAAGAGGAGCAAGATTTGAATGTCAGTAAAAGATGCCTATGTAAAGACTTTTAGAATCCATGTGACCATTGAAGGAGATGAGAAGCTGATGATTCAGTCAGAGTCGTAACATCCTATAAACATTCAGTTCAACGCAGGTGCTATACCATAAACATTTTCTACTAGAAACAAGGTAAATGAAATGTGTCAAGATTTATCAACAACAAGGTGATGTGATAGCATAATCTTGTTAACTCACTTAGGAACACAATCTCTGCCACAAATAGATTAAAAACTTTTTCAAGCGGTAGCAACAGTCTGATGTACCCATATTTCTTTAAGTGTTTTTATTGAAGTCTGTGATGGATTGGAATATGAAAGTTGGAAATCCCATTAGCAGTAGGTGGCAAAATAGCCATATGGTCTCTTTTTTGTTTCTTTTTTTTTTTCAGGGGGGGAGAAGGAGGAGGTACAAGTGGAGCGGGGTGCAGGGGACATTTCTGTATTGTTTCTTAACTGGTTTAATCTTTTGTGTTTCTTTGCTGCTGTGCTAAAAAATACAAAAGGTGGTTTTATCTTCCTGTGGAAGCTAGATATTATTTGAGAGTATGAACTACATGAATACTCAGTGGCAGTATTTTGTGGTCCTGAAGCCATGTCCAAAGTGGACATACAAGGCTTGTAATAAGTGGCTCCACTGGACAGGCACTGAAACTGTGTGCTGTGTTTTACTATTACAGATTTTTTTTTCCCGTATCTGTAAAGCAACACTGATTAATTTTAAGGTGTTGTGTAATCCAGGGTTGACTCAATATTGCATATGAGATTGTGCATTACGACTAGACATTCCCATTTGGACTTTTACTGAGCAAGCAGGAGTCTCATAAACAGCAAGGGAATTTCTCCAGCTTTCAGGGAGTTTCCTGCATCGACCCCTTTCTTAAATAGAACAACAGCAAATATCTTTCTGTTTGTCTTAGCAATTCCTTTGTTCTTTGTTCTTTAGGCAGTCAATCTGGTGAACAATTTATAAAGTAATGGAGTATGATATTGGCCAAATGCTTTGCACAGTCAGATGGTTCTGACTATTACTCTAAACCCATAATTTTGCGTTTTCAGTCCATATTCAACAGTTATTCTAGGTACAAAAAAAAAATAAATACACACCATTTGAGAATAAAGGAAGATTTCTTAACTTTGTATGCTGGAGGGTACATTATATTTTGGTCATGCTTCCCACTGCACTCAACCTAGGAGCAGCATCCTCAAAAGCTAATGAACACTCAAGAGTTCTCTGAAGAAAAAAAAAAAAAGGAAAGAAAAGTAACTGACATGTCCAGTGAAGCAGAATACTCGAATACTCAAAGAAGATTAATCAGCTGGAATTTGCAATAACTCAATCGTTGTACCAAATGTGATCAATGATAACAAAAGAAACATTTAGCCAAAAGGGAAATAAATATCTGTGGTCCTCACAGGAGCCATTTATTGATTGAACTTGATTTGTCAAGTGTTTTTAGTATCTAGGACTAGAGTCAGGCTGTGAGTAGTACCAGGCTCAGTGACATAGGGGGATTATGCTACAATGCTGTATTTTTTTCTTCTTTAGTCTTTGATGAAACTTGTCTTTTAGACACTTCATTTCACTTGCTGTCTTAACAATATTTTATACTTAGGTATCTTTGTAGAAAAGCACATATGTACAATATGCAGTCAGTTGTAACAGCTAAGGCTATTCCGCATGGATCTTCAGCATATTAATTCTTATTGAAGTCTATGAGATAGACATTCAAGGTTAAGCATATTTAAGTGTTGCCCTGAATACAGATGGTTTTAGAGTATTCTTGGGCTGCTTTTTTATATCAGAACACATTGTGGAGTGTCTTGTCCTGCGGTATGAAAAGTGTGGAAAGGTCTGTTGAGGGTTTGAATGTATTGATATGGGCATGCTGACAAAAGAAGCCTACACAATTTATCAACTATTTTTTAAATTACCAGAACTGCTCTCTAGGAAGCATATGTACTGTTCGGACAATAGGTCTTACATAATAGATATTATTCTAGAGTAGCAAGCTGAACTACTTTCTGAAGTATAAAAGTATGTCTAAGACTTTTTGTAGTGTTTATAAAAGAGTATTAGAGACAAAAGAATATTATGTATCTGCATTTCCCCCTCCCCCCCCCCACCCCGTAGTTACTTGCAATGATCTGAAATGGGAAATTTCTTAAATTATATGTTGCCTTTCTAATCAAATAACCCCATTTGTTTGCAGTATTATTCTGAAAAAGGATTGTAGAGTGGAAGTACACAAAGAAAGATTTAACAAGGGAAGAATTGTTTTCAGAGTAGGTTCAATGCAATTTAAGATGTTGAAAATTAGGAACTAAACTGAATCTGACACACTCAAAAGAAACAGAATTAGTGCATATATAAATCATTAAAAAAACCTGTACATAAAAGAAATGAGACCAGATGAGAATATAATTCTGGATGGATTTATCCCGAGAAAGTTAAAAGTATATATTAAGGTAGCCAGACTCATCCCTGAATTAAAATAAGCCACAAATAAAAATTTTATTAAAATTCACTGCAATGATTAAGATAAAAAGAAAATATTTCAAATGTTAAAACCTGGTAGAGGGATAAAAGGAAACAGCAAATCTAAAGAAAATAGCCTTGTTTGTTTTCAAGCATAAGGAGGGTTCAAAGAAATCTGATTAATATTTTTAGGAACTGTAACAATATATTGAAACTGAGCAAAAATTTGTAATGAGTAATTTATTCAAAGTTAAAATTTGATCATATGAAAAGGTCTGGCAATGATCCTTTAAAATTCAAGTAAAAAGGAAACTCCTAGTTTTGGAAGTCTAGGCATCCAAATTCTGATTGAAAAACTGTGTTGTCAAGAAAGAGAACAGGACATCAGTACCTAGGTTACTTGCTGATAACAATCCGAATGAGAAGGTGAACTGTCTTTTGTTAAAGTGTGTTTGTTTTTCTGATATATTTGACACAGAAGAAACCAAAAGAAAATAATTATATTCCATAATCTGTATTATATGTAAACATTATCCATTTCCTCACATTCACTTCAGCCTTAGGGATCTGCCTTTCCACATACTGATTGATTCATCAGAGACTGCTTACAGAGCATGTAGTTTTTTCAGACTAGTGAAGTACATAGTTTCTTTGACTAGATCCTGAGTGGTATAGGCTATGATAAATCCTATGTCTGCCCATTGTTTCTTACTAAATAAACCTTTATTTGATGTAGATTTTCTAATCTATAAATGAGCAAGAATGCAGTCACACAGCAGAATATATTGTCTAAGTTGTTTGGCATCTTTTGACTATGATCATCACATGATTAATGGTTTGTTGTTTTAGTATCAGCCTAGTAGTAAAAGCTGATTGGTTAAAGATGAGTAAATTTCAAAGACAATACACCTAATATTGATAAGAATTAACTCTCTACTATTATATTTATTTAATAAGTGGAAGGCATTGTATTTATAATTGCATCTCCCTGCCTTCTTACTCACCGTGAGATATTTGACAGTTTTCCTTTACTGTAGCAGCGTTTTCAAGATGAAGCTTTTGACTTGTACATATGCTAATTTTAAAAAGATGAACTTTTTCTATTATGGTGTTAGACTGTCTAACGGGAAGAATTTCCACAATGTTCTTGGTGAATAAAGATGTCATTAAAATCTGAGCTAATAGGCACTGAACCTGTACTCAAGTGATGTTTGACCTTCAAAACTTTGTATAGTCATTGCTGTAGCTGCATGCAGCTGTAGCAGAGCCGCAGGAACCTTGGATTTTTTTGCTTTGGCGAGAGTGAAAAGCAGAGACTAGAAGGCAGCAAGGCAGTGAGAAACAAAGGGCTTGAATAAGATATGAGAAAAATGCTTGCATATCTACTGCTGGAAGTAGAAATCTGTATTACATGGGAGCCTACAGAGTTGTGGTATGTAAGAAAAGGCCCTAGGGGACTGTTTCTTCATCCAACCAAAATTAATTGAAGTATGATTTTGCATAAGGAGAAAATTTTCTGGTCACTCATTTTGTGAGTTCAGGATGTTCAGTTTTCCCACCCAGCTGTTTACATGTACCATGTGATTAGAAAGAAAGGAATTCTGCATGAAACCAATGCTGTTCTGGGGTTTACAGAGCACAGAGCAGCATTTGGAAAATTTGCTTTAAAAACTTCAGTGGCAAGGAAAACCTACATCAAGACTCTTAATTGTATTTTGAGTCTAGGGCCTGGTTTTCCAGATAAATCAAAAATAGTTAATCATCAGAAGGTACAACTAGGGAATGACAGAAAGGTTGCCTTTATCCAAAGGCCGGTCATACCAAAGTCTTTTCTCATTCTGGCTAGAGGATTTGAGAGAAAACCCACAACTATTTCCATTATAAACTTGCACAAAAAGAGGAGGAGGGAGGGAAAAAGGAGGGCATAATATACTGGACAGCTATGTAAACCCAATTAAAATATCAAGCAGCTCTGCCACAGTGGGGGGGCGGGGTGAGGGGGGGTAGAAGTTATTAATATTGTGCTCCACTGTTGCTATGGGTTCAAGGACTGAAAGAACTGAGTTCTGAAGTCTTGTACATTGCCTGAACCACTTGGAGTTAACATCACAAATCACAGAAGCTTCCTCATGAATGATAGCGAGCTTCTTCAAGGAATCTCACATCTTCTCTATGGCGCTCATTTGAGCCTGGAATGTAGCAGGACATTGACATTTCACTAGGTATTAGGGATTCTGGCTGTCAGCCTGTAAGAAAAATGTAGGAGGCTTTAGGAATGCATGCGTGTCTGCAGGAGGTATATGTTCTAGATGGCCTGGAAACACATTGTAATGCAGAATGGAGAAGGAATGAGAAGGCTGAATGAAACTAAGAAAAAAATGGTAACATTTCATAAAGGCACCCTAGGGAGAACTGGACATTTCTCTGAATATTCCACAACATCACTGAATTGCAGACTCACAGAGTGCTTGAGGTTGGAAGGCACCTCTGAAGATTTTCTAGTCCAGCTCCAGACTGGTATTGACTTTCCTTAACTCATCCCAGCATGTAGTGGTTAGTGAAGAGCTCCCTGTTCAGCCATGCAAGCCTCCTGCCACTTTTCTTGGTATCCCAGTCATGGGAGTAAGCCATTTCTGAGCTTAGATGAGGTCCCTGAAATACAAGAAGTTCTCCTGGACCCTTCTTTTCCCCATTGCTGTCTTCTGTAGGACTTTTCCAAGCAGGTCCCTGAACAGGATAAAATCTGCTCTGCTGAAGACCAGAGCTGTGATCCTGTTTTTTGTCTTGTTTCCTTCTTTCTGGATCCTGAACTCCATCATCTTCTAGTCAGTGCAACCAAGGCTTTCTCTGACCTTCCTGTCTCCCACAGGGTCTTTCTTATCTGTATATAATGTTCAGAAGAGGACCTACCATTGTCCAATCATTGATGCTCTGTATTACTAAGTTGTTATCAGTGCTCCCCACAAATTCCCTGGATTGCTTTTGGCCTGCTGCATTGCCCTTCCAGCACATACAAGTGTAGTATTTGTACATTTGTACATTTGTACAAGCATTCCACAAAGACAAGGGCATATGAATATGCTACTTCTTTCTGTTGAGCCAGCCTGTATAAGACACCCATGACAATGTCACACATGCCTGTCTACTCTCTAACCCATAAGCTCTTGACTAGCTTGTCATCCATCCCAAGGCAGACCCCTCCATGTGTGTCTGCTATCTTTTCATATAAAGGACAACTCCCTCTACTTTCCTTTCCAGCCTGCCCTTCCTATAATGTATATTCATTGTAGTACTTTAGTCATGGGAATCTTCCTACCACTTATCTGTGACCCCAATATGACTGTAGCCTGCACCTGCACACAGAGCTCCAGTACATCCTCTTCGTCACCCATATTGTGTGCATTAAAGTACTGGCACTTCAGATGGTCACCCAGTCAATGCTATTACTCCCTCAAAAGTGTGAGAGCTTTCCTCATCACACTGCTCTCTTGGCACTTCCTTATTTGTGTGCATATGCTTGAGATGGACCCTCTCTGCATAATTTGACTACTGTCAAACACTGAGGTTTTACTCTACTAATTTTCCCTCAAAGGATTCAGTCAGCCATCTGACAGACATTTGATAGATATTAATTAAATGTATGAAATAACATATTTGACAAGTGTTTCTAGTTGTTTGTCTCTTCTAGAAGGATCTGGTTCAGGAACTGTCTAAAATACAAAGCTGTTTTGCTGAATATTAATTTAAAGATATTTTAAAATATGTGATGCATAGCAGTTTTGTTAGCAGTCGGTATAGACTACAGGATAAAGAGGACAAGAGGCTAAATAAATGTTTCACCTTAGGTAGCAGACTTTTAGATCTAACTCAAAGTGAGTGCATGCATTTCTGAAGGGGAAGTTTGAGCAACAAAAGAAGAAAAAAGTTGTCTTTTAAAAAAAAACCCAAACAAACGAACAAACAAAAACCTGTTTCGCCCTGGTCTGGAACCTGAACGCTGCTACTTCCCGCATGAGGCTACCTGAAAAAGTAGCCAGCTGTGGGATCAGTAATTGGTGATACTCAAAATTTTGAAAGATCTAACCTGTTCTGTCAGCCCTGCATGGGTCTATGTGACATTTTCAAGGAGTTATACAAAGGTAAGTTTAGACAACCTAGAAATACACAGATTCAAGTCTGGTTTTCCATTGTTCAATATGCAGTTCTTGCAGCTCGTGATTCTATAATAAAAACTACTCAATTTACAGACTGAACAAAACTCAGCAAATTGGCTCCTTAGGTTCAGTTCTCCTTCAGTTGTCTCACCCAAGACACTATAAAGAACTGCCTTGTAGGCTTTAGCTGTGAATCGTATGCTCTGATCTACTCCTGCAACTTCACAATATTTGAACTTTCTGTTTCCCAGGGCACTGCAAAAACCTTTTGCTCCTGTTACTCTTGAAATAAAAAGCAGTGTTCTTTATGAATTTTTAACACAGCACACTTTTCCTGCCAGTGCTTTCAGGCAAGTCACGTCAGTATCTGGACACTTGAATTTGAAGCTCAAAGCCTGACTCCCTCTATTTGTAAACAAGTGTGAACAGCATGAGCACAGTAGTGTCACTTCCCAGTAAATTCAGTGTTAAGAAATTACAAATGTATGTACTATAGAACAGTTTGACAAAGCTGTATTGAAATACATTATTCATAGTAATCTTTTGCCAAACCTGACATTTTTGAAAGTTTTCCATTTTGTGCATCATAAAATTGTAATGTTGGCTTTGAAAATGGGAAAAACAACAACAAAATAGCCAAATGCATTTCGCCTTTTTTTGCAGGGTCTTTTCCAAAGAAACAAAGTCTGGTGCTTTTTCTTCACCTTAAGTACTGCTCGTTTTTTTCTCTAATTATCACAAATGAGTTGCAGCTGATCCTTATGTAGTGTGGCATTCCCAGCCTGAAGTGTGTGCGTGTGTGTGTATGTGTGTGTGCGCATGCACGTGTGCGTGCATGTGTGTGGCCAGAGGAAACAATATGTGTCAAGACTGGCTTATAAAATCAGTTCTAAGCCTTTAACCTTCAGCAGAACACTGAATAATTGAGGGGTCTATGGACACTGACATTTATGGCAAAGCAGGAAAATAGACGTCTATTGATGGGGCTGTATCTCTGATCGTAGTTCATAGCCCTCTTTCAGTGGTGGAGTTAACATTACCTGCCTGATGTCAGGCACCGCAATGATCGCTGCCAGATGGTCCCAGGCTGATGGTCCCAGGTCTCCTGTGCCAATGATAGCCATTTTGCTGATATGATCAACATAATTCAATCACTGTCAGTACTTATTTCTTCCCTGTTTTTCCATGCTAGTCACTTGCTGACTTCTCCCTTCTGTGCTCTTTACTTTTGAATGATATTAGCACAAGGGAAAATAAAAGTGAACATTTGCCAACTTCAATCTTAATAAACTTCAGGTTTTGTTTTGCCCCTCCTTCAATCCCACAGTGGTATTTATGAATTTAGTTTGATTTGTAAGAGCTGCCCCCTGAACGCAGGGAAAGTTCATGTGCTTGAAAATATCTTTGTGACCTAAATGGGGTAGTCACTTTGTTGAGTTTTACTAACTTGTTGAATTATGTTCCTTCTGTCAGAAGACTTTATCACACTTGTGAAAAACTAAATGGCTGTTGCAAATCTTATCTGAAACAGCTGTTAAGAGATTTTATAGAGCTCTGTTTATGTATGTTAAATATTCATTCATGACTCCTTAATTTTCAAAATATTTTCTTTCCTCCACTGGGAAAATGTTACACTCTATAAAAGTAACTTTATTGTTTTCCACTCTTTCTTTAACTTATTACAGTAAATGAATATTCACTTCATTTTCTCTTCTAATTCATAAAAACTGCTGTTAAGAGTCTGTGGAAGGCAGTGTCTGAATGAGAGGGCACCTGAAGAAGCATGCACTTACAGCGTCCATACCTCTGGCTTGCACTGCAACCTCCATCATAAATTCACTTTTCCAAGGAACAGAAAAATCAGATCAGCTCTGGAGCAGGTGTACTGATGTGAGGAAAGAGATGCTGTCTTTTTCCCCATATAGCTTTCCAAAACTCTGATCACCCCCACAGTGGTATAAGTGATACCTCGGTGTTACTGTTGTGAAGACTTCCAGCAGTACTGTCCATCACTTTGTGACAGCTACTTTCATTTGATTTACACTGCAGACAGACAAATTTATTGTTAACTTTAAAATAAAATGTTTAAAAAAAAGTAGGAGACTAATGATCTTTTCAATGTCAGCTGCTGAGAACTCCCACAAATGATAACCGTTAATTAATACTTTCCATAGCCTAACATTCTTTCTGTCCAAGAGACAAGCTACTTTGGGTGCCCTGAAACCATATCCTCAGCTTTCCAATCCCTACTTGTTCAATTTTTAATGAAAAATGACATGAAAATGAAAGAATACTGCCTTACTTTCTCTGGTAGTTTTGAGGGGAAAAAAATGTATCCCATGAGCAAAGTGAGATCTGTGTCGTGGCACATAGCTAACAAAAGCCGGTGCTAGAGGAATTGATGGGTCCTTTTTCTTCTTTGTTTTTTTTATTACTGCATTTTAAAAACATAAATTGCACAAGTGATAATTGCATCAGCGATACAGCAATGAAAATGGATAAGCAGGAAACCAGTTGTCGTATTTCCCAGTGCCTTAAGACTTACTGATGTATACGCCTCCTTTTTACCAGTCGTAATTTACAGCTTTCTGCTGCCACTCTCCAACGCTGTCAGCTGAGCTGCTGTTCCTGCTGGCCTGGCTGTTCTGAGAGGAACTGAAGTGGCAGGTAGCCCATCACTGTAAGATGCACATTAATTTTATACTTCCATTCTGAGGTGTATGTGTGCAGCTGATGTCTCCTTCAACATAATGCAGCTATATCCAACATCTTGCAATTAGTGAGGAAAGATACTTAGATGTAAATATGAACTTTTAGATATATCTTAGAAAGAAATATAAATACACAGCTACACCTGCAAATATAAAATGAAGGTCTTTATAAATACCTGCCTTCTTATGTATAGCCGCATAACATCATACACCAATAGTATATAGAGTTCATATAGGGAATATCTTTGTTGCTTTGTATAAATAACTATATATAGATATATAAAGATTTCTTTCTGTATGCATATATAAAAATGCACAGACTGGATGATAAAACCTGTGAATTAAGTCCCAGCATCTGTAGTAGAATAGGTGGCCATATCTCCAGTAAGAAAGCCCACAATAAAATCCATTACAGGAGGTAAAATCTTCAGAAAGGCATTCCCAAACGCAGAGTGGGGAGCTGACAAGCTATATGGCAGGTATCAATGAAGACTTGTGCTGGTTTGACTTTCATGGTCAAATCCCATGGAAAATGACAGAGTTTGGATTCCTTTAGGGACTGGGCATGAAGGGGCCTAGGTATCCTGAATCCTCAATGCATGCTGGTTGACAGAGAAATACCAGGCAAACTCAAGATGTAGAAAGGTGTTGGCTACCCCATTTTGTGCATTCTGATATGCTCAGTGTACTATATATACAGCTTTTTTTTCACACATGTAAAGCATGGGAACTGAAGTAAAAGAAAGTTTTTCTTAAGTTCTTGTTCTATTTTCCTAGTATGTGGGGTTTGTGTGCACTGTCTTATATGTCTTGTCCTTGAAGAGCTCAGCAAGGAGAAATGTCAGGTCTTCCACCTGTGGAGGAACAACCCCAAGCACCAGTACATGCTGGGGTTGGCTGTCTGGAGACCAGCTTTGTGGGAAAAGGTCTAGGAGTCCTGGTGGGCACCAAGCTGAACATGAGTTGATAATCTGCTCTTGTGGCAAAAAAGGCGAATGGTATCCAGCATTAGCAGGAGTGTTGCCAGCAGGTCCAGAGAGGCAATTCTTCCCCTCTACTTGGCACTGGTGAGGCCACACTTGGAGGCCTTGGGTCTGGTTCTGGGTTACAAGACATACTGGAGAGAATCCAGCAAAGGGCCGCTTTGGAAGACTCTGGAGCTTTGCACACGTATGGAGATGCTGAGAGAGCTGGGATGGTTCAACCTGGACAAGAAAAGGCTCAGGGGTATTTCATTATGTGCTACCCAGTGACAGGACAAGAAGCAATGGGCACAAACTGAAACACAGCAAGTTCCATCTGAACATCAAGAAATACAGGTATAGGTTGCCCAGAGAGGTTGTAGTGTCTGACACCTTGGAGATATTAAAAATCAGTCAGAGCCTGATCTAGGTGGCTCTGCCTGAGCAGGGACATTGGAACAGTCTCAGCCATACTGAGATTCTGTGGCTGATTCTATGTCAATTTAAAGATGATACTAAGCTGAAAAAAGCCCACAAATAAAGCCTCAAACTCAATGGATCTAATGAGTAAATTACTTTCTTCTTAAAACTGGTAATTGGTTTTCATTTTAGGAATTATCATGTAGAGGTATGTACGTCCACAAATGAATTTAGGTGTCAGCAGTCCTACTCAGAAGATAACTTAAACATGAGTTTGAAGAAGATTGCAGCAATCAAAATAAAAGCTACACTGCTTGTAACCTTGTGTTCGAAATATCTGGAATTTGGAAACTGTTTTAATCTCACAGTCTGACTTCATTCTAACACAGAAAATGCCAAATGCTGAGTAGTCACTGCATCACTAGAGAAATAGCACAGCACTGTAATCTGGATAAATAGTAGGACTCTGGATCTTAATAGCCTTACTTCCTCCATTATTGAGGAAAGCAAAGGTAAAACCATCGTAATAAGACTCTCTGAGGTGGGGGTTAGATGCACTGTGGATAGCTGTGGGCAAAACGTAAGTTATCATTCTGTGACTTGGAAAGGCAGAGGCAGTGTGAAAGTTTTGCACATGCTGAAAGAAGACACAGCCAGGAAAATTAGTCTAAAAAGACAGATTTTTCACTTTGCAAAATGTGTTACCGCTTTCAGAACTGGATCAGATAACTCTCCCCATCCACCTTCAGTGTTCTGTGTACCTTTTAATCATTATTGTGTATAATCTGATAACTAGTAATTGCAGTTACAAATGGGATACTTAATTACTTAAGCAAAGCCGGCAATAGGAGAGGTTTGAAGAAAAATGAGCAATACTATGCTCAAAATGAATAAGATGAATACTTTCTTTTTTCTTTTTTTTCTCCCTCCCACTGAAGAGGAAGATACCTTTGGTAGTGAACATTCTGTGCACAATTCAAAGCAAAAAATTCTTGCAGACCACCTTTTTTGCCCAGCATATAATCTTTGTTGGCCATGGATTATGACTTGTAGCATTTCAAGTCTTCTATAGTGGAACTAAATCATGCTCAGATTTTTGCTCCCCTCATCTTTCTATCCAGAAAATAAGACTTACAGAAAAATTCTAAGTAGCTAAGGTTCATTTTCTTAGTGACATTTTAAGCTGTTATTCACAGTTTGCTTTGTTTCATTGCAAATTACAACAGGATAATTTATTCTGAGATACCTGAGAATGTAAATATATTTATCAATTAAAACATCGTATCGTTCACACCTACTGCTAGTCAGATCTTTGCCAAGGTCTCAGCTTCATTGGACAAGGAGATTTATAAGATTTACATGGTTAGTGTCAAACAGGAGCTGTTGACTGAAAACTCCATACTCCACAAGCACAGAGTATGTCCTTTAGCAATCGCTGCACTCATTGGTGACAGCAGAAATTATTCTTTTGTCTTCTAGCTCTGAGCTACCGATTTGCCATATCTTTCAATACACAAAACAATGGAAGTTGAAAGAGTTCACTTGGAAAATGTTTCATTTATTCCTCTCAGCAAAGTGATTCATGTTTTGAACCCAAGGTTCGCAATTTCGTGAGTCAACCCTATTTAAGAGGGCAACCCAGAACACCATACAGATAAGCACAAGCTCTAACTCATCTCCTTGTCTCCCAGGCAAGTAAAGGGTGAGAAAAGGGGCAGAGTTAAAAATCAGCACCTGCATATGCACTGCCATTAAGTGCTGGGAAAGAAAGCGTATTTTTAGTGCCCACAGAGAAAGAATTGTGCCAGATTATGCAAAACAACATAAAACATTGATCCTTTGTACCTCAGTATCACTTATTCTTTTTAAGCATTTGTGCTTTGCAGAGAAACTGAGATTTGCTCACTGACAGAAAAACTTTTGCCTTTTATTCCCCCCACCCCCCAAAATGGTCAGGTCGGATGCAATACTTAGAAAGGTAGTAATAATCTAGAAGAAATCTACGCCCAAACAGTTTTCCCATGCAAATAAAATAGGCAGAGAAGCTTCTAAATAGGAGAGATCAGAGCAACATTCCCTGTGATATGAATAGTAAATTGTTAGACTCCTCTCAGGTGTGTCATTTAAATTATAAATTTTTCTCTTCTGTTTTCCTATGTATTTTATCACCACTTAAAAGCATTACTATGACAAGAATGTAAGTAAACAACTGTTAGGATTTTTGATTACATTTGGAGTCGATCATTAGATAAATTGATTGGTAGAATATTGCATTTTTCTAGATCCAGTTATAAACTAATGGGGGGGAAGGTGCAAACAAAAGGGTAAATTGTTATATTTAATAAGGCATTAGGAGCTCAAAACAGATTTTTAAAAGTATAATTCTATTATATGATCAAATTTTTGTGAACAAAAATCCAATAGTTACCTGACTTGGTGAAGTTCTTAAATTATTCTTTCCTATGACTTTTTTTTTCCTTGAAAAGCGGATTATTTTTACATATGTTGCATAGAACCAGAAAAACAGACAAAATTATGTATTTATAAAAACCATTGCCTTTTTAACCTTTATGAACTACCTAAACCTTGGCTTCCGTAGAATGAAGCATTTGGTCTATTCAGCTAGGAATCTCATGGGACAAATGTTCTTAGTGCATGCACCATGTATGGTTCGGCGATGACTGACTTGGATGCTTTGCATTAGGGATCTTCAAACTGGTAAAATTAGTCTGATGTCTAATCATTGAAATTATTATGAAAATCTGCCTATAAAAATTTCAGGAAATATCATGAAATACAATGATATTTCTTGGTCCTGGTCTCAGTTTTAGACTTGTAAGTGATGTGAATTTTTAAAATCATTGTAACGAAAATATTCAGAATAAGCTGGAAACTCTAATATATTTGAGACAAAATTTGTATCACATCTTTTGAGTTGGAGAAACTGTCCTTACATATATATTGATTAGCAATGCATAGGAATAGATAATTTCCTGTCAGGATAAATTCATGACTATGGTTATTTCATTCAAGACAGGATTTCTGACTCTAACCTTCTAAAGAATTAATGTTGGCTTGATGTTTTTTGGATGTTGTGCTTTTTTTGGACTCCCAAGCTAAGGAATGAATAAATGGGTCCTTTTACAAATTGGAGGAAAAGTGAAACATCAATGTGAGCTTTGTAATTGACTTTGCTGTCATGTTTCCACCATGCCATGCAGCTAGAGTTGTGTTGTACCCTGAAGAAAGGAAGATAAAAGTCCAGGTGAAACAGGAAAGTCTACAGATTGTAGGTAGTATTCTAGCTAGTATTCTAGTGCTACTCTGATTATATATGAATAGGAAGCTACAAGACTTGAACAGAACTTGAGTTTCGAAGGCTGTGTTTCAACTTTTCTACATCAAATCATGAAGAGGTAATCATCTATTTGAGAAAACTCACATACTGCTGCATGCGGTGATATCCTTGTTCCTGATTTCTGTTTTTCAACTGAGCCCAAGCACACTGAAGGAGAAGAACCTCTTCCACATGTCTAGGAGGTGTTTCAGACATTGCAGGTTTTTCAAACCAGAGCACTGGGAAGAAAGGTGCCAAAGGTAATGTCTTTAGCAAAAGCTTCTAATATGTAAGGTTAGCTCATATATTTATGTCAAGATATGGGTAGTTCTAGGTCATTCTATGCAAATAGGAGTTATAAAAAAATTCTTTAAAATAAGTCCCGGTAGCATCTGAAAGATATGAATACAATTAGGTCAAGCGGTGTTGTTGGTATATTGTTTTTCAAGATTGCATTCATTTACTGATGTTATTTGTATTTAATCATCTTTGAGGAGAAAGGCTGCAGACTGCATTGTGACATACTTGGTCTGAAAAGAGTATCAATATTCATAATGTTAAATGCCATTACTACTTACATGAGCAGCATTGCTTTATTATGTCTCAGCAGCCACTGAAACAACATTAGAGCGTGTAGTCTTGTTACCTCTAAAGCAGGTATGCTCTCCTCACTGCCCTGCATCTTTCATTTCTCTCTAACTCATTTTAATCCATCTGAATGTGTTTTTTAAATAATGATGAAGAGCAACAGCTACAATTTAAGTGTTTGCTCTGACACAGACCTTAAACTGGTTTTCAGGTGTTAGATTCTATGGGATGTTTAATCATTTGCTCTGTCTAATGTAAATAATTTCCTGTATTTTTAAACAGTTCAGTCTATCTTAGTAGGCTTCATAAATGGTATATTTCTTTCCCTCCTTAGGTTAAGTTAGCGGACTGCTTTCTGCTTAGTTTTGAACGCAATAGTACTAACTCATAAAATTAATTCCCATTTTGTGGGATTGTCAGAAATGAGGATTGCTCTGACCCCTGTTTGAACTCATCAGCTGAAATGAAGTTGTTCAGTGAGCTGGAGAAGACAAAGCTGAGTTCCAAGAAATTAATCAACTCCATCAGCCTCCACGATAGGCCTGAAAATGGCACACATCAGACTGACCCTGAGCAGCTCTGGATTCCCTCTGTAAATGAAAGTCATCATTCCTGGCAAGGAAGATACTAAATTATAGGCTTTTAAATTTAATTTTCAGTTTACTTGTGTTTTCGATTAGTGTGCCATGTTTCATAAAGATGGTAGTACCTTTAAGTAGTAAATGCCCTTCATCTACCAGCTCAATCCCTGTTGTAATAAAAAGGTAAATTTGAAGTAAAAACTGTTAACAAATGAAACATGTGGTTGGATTTTTTTGTTGGGTTTTTTTTTTCCTTTTTCAGTGACACCTTAAGCAACAATACCAAATTATTTTCTTCATACCAAAATCAATAACAGGCTTGGAAATAAAAAGTAGCCCCGCAGCCTGAGGCCACAGATTTTCATGACAGGCTACTAAAACTATCTTTCAGTAGCCTGAAGGTCTGCCAGCTAATCATTCACTTTCCTTTCACTATTTAGTTGTCGGATATCTCTCCGGGCTAGTAAAACTTAAAGGCTATGTGACAAATTGTCTGCTAAAGAAACATTGTCCATTTTTATCTTTGTGGAACTTCAATCTTTAGCACATAGGCTGAAAAGTTCACATCACTTGGGAAGGAAGGCAAAAATTTAAACTGTAACAAAGCTTAAATGCTTAATTGTTTTCTTACTTTATTAAATGCAAAGCATTGAAGCCATTGTTATGTACCTTTACAAATCAGTTGTAAAAATTTATTTTATTTTTTTTTGTGGTGAGGAAATATAGATACATAAGGGAAAACAGGTTCAGTTCTTTAGTTAAACTCTTAAAGATGGGGGAGCATCAGATTAGGCTTGAATGCCTTAATTAGGTTTCCCCCCTTGTACATGTGCATAACAATATAACTTATAATTAGGTAACTTATAGCAATTTCCAGCAGCCATCACATCTATCCTATGGCAGTGCTGAGTGGAAATTGGAAGGTGATGAACGCTTTCAACTCTCCTCAGTGTTCTCTTTTGTATATGTTTTTGTTTAAGTAATCTGGGTAAAAATGAATATATTTAGCCCAGAAATTAAAATTTCATTTCTACCTTTTTAAAGGAGTCAAACAACTCTAATGATGCTAAATAACCAATGTAGCAACTGCCTAATAATATCAGCAGTAATTTCCCATGAACACACTTGGGAGATATTTAATAGACTAGTTTTACTTACTTCCTAGTATTCTAGGTAAATCATGAGTTTCTAGACCTGTACGTGCATATTCTTTCAAGTGCACGGCCTGAGGCAAAATATGCACCTTTACTTCTTAACTATTCTTCAACATTCCGGATGTTCTCCCTTTCCTTCTTTACCTCTATTCCCTCCAAACCATGTCTTGGAAAGGTTTTTGCAGATAAACCAAACTAAAGCTTTCAGATACATAAGTATCATAATCTATGCTAAACCTTTACATCATCTTAAAGAGATTACATCAATATAAGTCTTTAGATCATCTTAAGTACCTCAGACCTATTAATTTGTACGCTAATAGGTGCTTAACTACACAGGTGCACAGATAAGGGGTGACTGAGGTGGGGGCAAGTCAGTTAACCCTGGTTTGAAGTCCCTAAAGTGCTTTACCATAGTGGCTATGACCTAACTTTCAGTGAGTAACCTTCCATAGCCCCTAAATATCCTGCTGTAGTGGATATTGTATAACAGTTTAGCTTCGTTAAAAAACACTCTTTTTCAAAAGCTTATTAGCTTTTATATTCAAGCAGCAGGTTTTGAGGTGTTTTGATTTTTTTATCACTAGCATGGAGAAATAGCTGGATGAGTAAATTCTTTTAAAAGTTTTTCAAAACAGTGAACAGGAAAGCACACTCACATGTGCTGTATGTGTGTATTGTACGCAGGATAAATGTGCCTTGTACTGGTTCTCCCCTGTTCCTTTAACTAAAGCATAGCCAGCAGCAGCAAATGCCCAGTCTCAGTTGCTTTCCTTTTCCATACTACCATTCCCCTTAAAAAATGATCTTGCTGATGGTGAAAATTATCAGACTAAAAGTGTGATGATTGGCTTGTCACAAAACCAGGAAAGAAGATGGTAGGTGGTCAGCACATCTAAGGGTGGCAGATGTGACCAGCACTTACAATGGACCTTTAAAAGGCCTTTTTGCATGCTTGAACCTTTATGAGCTGAACAGAAAACATCAGACGTGCATGTTAAGAGACAAGATTTAAACAGTATAGTAGTAACAGACACGAAGTTCTTGGAAGGGCTAAAGAAACCTCTAAGTTTTCAAGACAGGAACAAGGCAACCTCATGATTTTACTTACTAGTTGTACAAGTGAGTTGGAAGGCTGATTGATGCCTGGGTGTGAACATCCATGCTTGCCTAGCAGTCGTCGTGGTGCACAGACTGCTCCTGGGGTCTGTGCACCCAGCAAAGGCCCAACAACACGTATGTACGTACATACATATGCGTGTATGTCTATGTGCAGAACTATTGTTTTCACAGACAACTCAATCTGAACTTAATCTGAAGTTCTCTGTAAAACTCATCTGATATTTTATAGTGACAGCGGTTCCTTTCTAAAGAAGAATAAGGAACCATCTTTTCTGCCTAATCTGTATCTCAGTGGTAGTCAGCATCCATTGAAATAGTCCAGTAACAAGATATATAGGAAATCATCCCTTCCCAGTTCTCTAACATGGAGAGCAAATGCACAGTTCTTGTCCTGAGCACTCCAGCCTTGCTGTCCTTATCCCAGGCCTGATCACATGACCAAAGATGAACACTGCAGGTACCCAACGAAATCTGGCCTTTCATACTGCACCTCAGATAGAGTGTAAAGGACAATGTTGGTATAACTATTTCACCCTCACAGATTCTCTGTGGTGTTACAGTTGCCAGGTTATTTCTCACGCTTTTGTATGGCAAAGTAGTCTGAGTGGTCTGTGATTCTTCTCTAGGGATGGGTGTAATGGTTCTTCTGGGGCACCAAGGACACTCATGAGGTGCTGCTGACCCTCAGTGCTCAACTGAGTCAGCATACACCCTCCCTGCAAAGTAAACAGGCTAAAAATCCCTAAGTAAATTCCAATGAAGGTGGCCAGTGTGGCTTGAGTGAACTGCTAATATCTAAGTAAAAGCACTGTGAGTGTTTGGGGAAAAGTAGCCCTGTAACAGCACTAAAACAAACACTTAATAAACTTGCTTCAACATTTTTGGAACATGACTGATGAGACATAATGGAGAAAATTACTGTGGCTTGGTCTTGCCATGCTTCTGGTATTAAAGTCTACCTGTCAATAAATATAGCTGGGTCACCTAAAAAATTATTGTCAGTTAGCTGTCCATCAGGTCCCTCTGCTACAGTTTATCACCGGAGTAAGAATGAATTAATGGTATGAACTGTTGAACTTTATTATAAAGTTTTATAAAGAACAGAGTATTTATGCAAGCAGCTGGAGATTTCAGTTTATGTTAACAGCCCCTAATATTTGCATGGTAACTCTTACAGACCTACTCAGAAATAAATTCAAAATGGAGATGCAAGTAGTCAGATGTTTTACATGAACTGTGGATTAACCAGAATTGCCTCTATATTGTGTATTTCCATCTACAGTTGGCCCTAGTATAGTGCTCTGAAAAGCATCTTTATTTCCTTCACCACAGTATACTCTGCAATGCCTTGGAAATTGAGGTGTAGCAGACACACATATATGCAGATGTTCAGCTTCAGTCTCTCCTTTGTTTTGACAAATTGCATTTGAACGTTGTGCCCATCTCTCCCTGTGAAGGCATCATTTGTTTTCTTCCTCTTGCTGGTGCAGGGCCTCGGTACAGGCATCCACAATGACACATGCCGGTGGAAACAAGGTGAGAACACTAGTGCAGACCTCTTCTGCTGCATGTCAGTTATGTCATTATTGGCACTTGATCTAGTGGTATGCGTTTGTTTAATGAACCATGGTTGCTTTAACCTTCTAGACTGTCCCTCCCTGAGAAGCATCAGCTCTCCTAGAAATTGAGTCATGACACAGTAACGTGCTAGTTATTATCGTAGTAATAACTGGTCCCCCACAGTAAAGAGCAATTTTGATAATCTTCTGTAACTAACTAACGGTGCACGTTACTCTTTACATGAAGTGCTAACCCATTACTGGAATATACTGAACATTAGTTTATTCAAAAAGGCGGAAGAAATCCAGTCCTGGACTTCTAAACTTGTGTTTTCATTGCATTTATCTGTTACGTGGCAACATGAGGTCTCAAAGTCTAATAATTATAGTAGTAATTTTCTTAGAAAAATCTGAACCTAAAATAATACTAGGAACTGGCTGTCACCATGAAAATACCAGCCGTGACAAATATGTGATTTTCATTAGCTTGTCTGAAAAATTATATATATAACCATAAGTTGGGACTTTAGTAGCTTAGCATTAAGTGTAGAGGAATGGCCCCATACAGTTAACAGATACTATAAGGGTTGCTTTGTTTCTATGTTAACATCAGAGGCTTGTTGCAAACATCAAAATCAATAAAGCATTTAATTTAGCTGAAACAAAGATTTGTTTGAGGGAAAGCATTATTATATTTCAGGAGTTCTTTTCCTACTCTTTTTTGAAATTTTGTTAACCAGAAGTTGACTACTACTTTTAGAGCTAAATTTTATTTTTAGTTCTTGATTCTGAAGCAGCTGTTTGTCCATCTTTAAGGTCAATTCAGCCAAGCTGGTTTTAATATTTTGTTTGTATACTCTGACAAGTGACACATCTTCTAGATTGACTTAATATAAATCAAAAGAACTTGTGAAAACAATAGACTATCAAGGAATTGGTTGTGCTATAGGGAATGCGGGCTTGGAAGTAATGCAAATGTTCAGATATTTGCCTACCTTTCCTTGTAATCCAGATATCACTGACAGAAAGATTACCAAATGTAAAAACGTAAATAAATGGTTGACTACTTCTCTGAGCACCTTTTTGAGTTGGATGCATTTTCTAATCGTTTTTTTAAACAAAGGCTTTGTGATACATGAATACTGCTGCTTATGGTTGTGATGAAAGCTCAGCGGTACAAAAACTTCAAAGGAAACAATTGTGTGAATTTCTCTGACTCAAACATTAACGATAACCTTTGTCTAAAACACCAGGCTGGAGCACTTGTATTGTTAAACACTTCTGCTGCACTGACCTTTCTCAGGATTGTTTGCAGTTGGATATTTCAACACACCATACCTGCAACTGTATTGACTAGAGTATTTTGCCTGTCAGGATTAAGTTAATGTTGTTATCTTTGGCTGTAATGGGTTTTGAGCCTGCTGATGCCTGCCTGCAAATGCAACTGTAAATTACTTTACAGTAAGACATGATGATTTGCTAAGTCTCTTGATAGGTTCTTTAGTCAGATTTAGTGTAAAATATAAGGTGAAAAAGTTTTTGTGCACTGATCTTCTGCATTGCAGCTGGTGTTTTCAGAACCTTACCTCTAATAGACACAAGAAATTTCACTAATTTCCTGGAAATTTTAACACTCTTCAGAGGATGAATGAAGTAGGGAAAGAGTAAATAAAAAATAAGTGAGTATGTGATTTCAATGGTTCAGTTTAGTTTTAAAATGACTAGGAACTCCTAGGGGTCATGCAAAAATATCTCTTGTAACTGAGCCCAGATGCAGGGGTAATAGGAACATTCTCTTCAAGCACTTCCAGCAAGACCTATCAGTGATGTCATGCTTACCCAAGTTTCCTCTTCCAAGGCACATGTGGGAGACAAGAAAGCCGGTTGGACACAGCAAAGCTTGTACCTCAGCTGCCTTGTGGCTGATGTACCAGCAGTGTCTCCTGATCAACCACATAGGCAAAACTCTTGTACAAAACCTGTAATTTGCAACTCAGTGCAATACACTTTTTCTGGTTTTGACAAATACAGTCCTACCTTGTTTATGTTTGTTCAGGACACTCCTGTAAAAATGGTTTTGTTAGAAAGATACAAACTTACAGTTCCAGAGCCTTTCAGTAGTTGCCCTTGGTCTATCACACCAAGAATCAAGCTTGTAGTTTCCAGTCTGAGTGGCTATTGGAAACTACCTACATTTTACTTGTCCTCATGCCAAAGTTAATGGGGCATGAGCCAAAATGGGTACTGGAATATAGTGACCAGTGACATCCTAGAAGTCTGGAAGGACACATTTGTCCTCAGCAGGGTGACAGACTGGCAAACACTGGAGAGGAAAAAAAGGAGAAATACTCTGTAACCTCTCTCCAAAAATTTACCCCTTGATATTGATTATGTCAAACACAAACATATATTTAAACTGAAAAGCAAAGTTGATTTGGTTAAGAAACAAATAACATGATTTCTATATTTTTTTTCAAAAGACTTAGCACAGAATGCAAAGCTAAAACCTACATATTTCGTGAACTAGAAGTTCAAATTAATTTTGTTCAAGCCTACTGAAAATGTGAAGGGGTTTTTTGCTTCATTTATTTAGACTTAGAACTTCAACATTATCGCAAATGTGCAATTATCTTTTATACACAATTACATTGTACTTGATATTAAGATATTAATGACAAGTTTCCTGAATGAAAACATTATTGTAAAGAAATTTTGGACTTTGTTGGAAGGGACCTCAAAGACCATCTATTTCCAACCCTCCTGTCATGGGTAGGGACATCCTCCTCTAGACCAGGTTGCCCAAAGCTCCATCCAACATGGCCTTGAACACTGCCAGGGAGGGGGCAGCCACAGCTTCTCTGAGCAACCTGTGCCAGTGTCTCACTGCCCTCACAAGGAATAATTTTCCCTAATGTCTAATCTGAATCTACCCTCTTTTACTTTAAGGCCATTACCCTTTGTCCTATTGCTACACTCTCTGATAAAGACTCCCTCTCCATCTTTCCTGTAGGCCCCCTTTAGGAAATGAAAGGCTGCAATAAGGTCTCCCCAGAGCCTTGTCTTCTCCATGCTGAACAAGCCCAGTTGTCTCAGTCTGTCTTCATAGGAGAGATGCTCCAAGCCTCTGATCCTCTTTGTGACCCTCCTCTGGACTTGCTCAAACAGCTCTGCACCCCAGAGCTGGATGCAGTACTCCAAGTGGGGTGGCATGAGAGCAGAGTAGAGGGGCAGAATCACAGAATCACCTCCCTTGACCTGCTGGCCACACTGTTCTTGAGGCATCCCAGGAGGCAGTTGGCCTTCTGAGCTCCTAGTACATGCTGCTGACTCATGTTCCTGTAAGTAATTGGTTCTAAAAAGCAGTAGAAGTTTAGGAGATTTCTATGTTCTGCTAAAAACAAATAAATGAATTTTCATGCTAACAGATGACTATGGCTAAATCTGAACCAAATCAGAGCTGAACACAGACCGCAGGATAAATTCAGGGACTTTACTCCATAGCCTTGTGAATCCCACTTCATATCCTCTCACAGCTAGGGAAACACTAAGAGTTAAAACCATTAAAGTCCTTGTCTCTGGCCAATGTGTAGCTCAAAAATGCATGCAGAGACATAATTTTTTTTTTTAAACAAGCAATTGTACCATCAGGTGGCTTGTAACAAAGAAAGAAAAAACATGAAAAGGACATAATTGCTCGTGTATGCTATAGTGTTGCACAAAATCCATTCTAATAATTACCCACCCTGGGTTTACACTCTATTAAAAAGAAAAAAAAGGAAAAAAAAAGGATAAAAACAAAGGGGAAGGAAAAGAGAAAAACAAAGTTCTAAATTCAGAAAAGTTCTAAATTCAGAAAGAAAAAAAGGAAAAGATAACAGGAGAACTGTCTCTTACCATAGTGAACATTAGTCATACTTTACCACACTTTGTCTTACCAATGTTTTATATGCATCATGGGTAAGGTGAGGTAACTCACATACTTCCAGAAAAGTTGTACCACAGCCTTGAAGTTTAGGGTAGTCTGTTGAAGCCAAAATAGTCCTAACTAGGTGTTTAAGGAAAGGTACCTCAATCCATTCCTGTCATCTATAAGTTTTAAAGTGTCTGAACTGGAATACCATGGGAGAAAGCTTGCAAAAGTTGCAGCTGCTATTTCCCTAATTCCAGCTGGGTACTTACAGGAGGGTCCATCAGGTTTCAGTCAATGAAGGCTCTACAGTGGTTTTGCTTGGGGGACGAGATCAGGATGTGCTAATATAGACTTGCATGTTACGACCTAAATACTTCTTTCATGTTGACAAGAATCACGATTTACAATGAAAAAAAAAAAAAAAAGAAAAGAAGAAAAAAGAAAGCCACCTTTTTCTGAGTATGATATACAGTAAAAGAAATGTGCATTCTAAATCAAAGGAATTTTCAGAAAACTTAGCAAAGGACTTTGAAGACAGCTTTAGCAGTGTATTCAGCATGTGTGCAAGGTACCGCATGTTACTGGAAGAAAGTGAAACAGATGGAAACTTTGGGCAGAAAGAGTATACAGCCCTCCTTGTGATTACGAATTTTCACTCCGGCTGGAAGCGCGTCTTGCAACAAGAGCTGATTGTATAGTAATATTTTTAGAAACATTATAACCGCAGTTCTTCCTCCCTACCTGTAGAGCCAGCTCTTAGTCTCCATCTACTGCTGAACTTGTTTCACTGTTACTCACACCATTGTTAAAGTGCATGCTAAAAATTGTAGATTATTTCTGTTCACTGCACACTACATTGTTTTACCATGGATGATGTTTTATTTATAAGGAAAATAAATTGTCAGAGTTAAAAAACACAGTGCATTTTGTTCTAGGCAACACATTGCTTTTATCACACAAATAATTTATTGGTTCTGCTCCCAGACGAGTTCTGTGCTGACCTTTCCAGGTATACCGAATATTGGTGCATAATTCGTCTTGTTGGGAAAATGTATTTATTTTAGCCATTAATACATTCTGTCATAACCTTTGTGTCGAGGAGTAAGTTTGTTGTTTTAATTCTGAGACATTGTTACAGAGAGATGTACAGAGAACAAAACTTCCTATCTTAATGCCTTTGAATTCTGGGAAAGAAAGATGGATTCGAATCGAAACTTGTCGTATAATTTCTGGTAATGGATTTGAACCAAAACTAGAACAGCCCTGTTTCCTGGTTGCAGGGCAGGCACAACTCCATTCCAGTTCAAAACCAGCCTTCGCAAATTGTCAGCCCAAAATGGCAGACAAATCCTCAGAACAGCTTGCTGTGTTTTAGTGCTTTAGGGAAGGTGCTCTTGCTAAGAACAGAAAGCAAACCTAGAAGAAATGCCAAAGCTACCTTTTTCTAAGTCTCAGTTTACAATGAACAGCATGTTTTGCAAATTAAAGTCACAGTAAAGATGTCCAAGGACTAAACCCAAGCTAGTGAAACCATTTAGAGTAATGAGACACATTTTGACTATAATTCATGTAAAGTTTCATGCAGATGCTAGGTTTGAAGTGTTACCTTTGTATATTGTTAAATACATGACTAACCACTAATTTTGAAATCATCAGTCCAAGTTTTGTCTCCTGAATATTCTGAAATTTGCACAATAAAAAATGGTTCATTGTAAGAAATGCAGAAATACAGCGTGCGAGGTTGTGACTTACACTTCTGGAAGACAGGAATATCTGAAAATAATGTTTGACCTGGGGATATTGTTTTACTAATCATCAATCACTTTGTAACTGGTGTTTAAGTCCTGCAGTTTTCAAGTCCTTCTTCTATAGACTGGTTAAAATCTGACCTTATGTTTGGTATTTACCCATTCAAGCAGTGTTACTGAACAGATAATTTATTACTTTGTTGTTTGTTGTTTTTAAGGAAAGAAAGAAAAATATTCTGAAAGCAGAACAATGCTCAAGGATAGAAGATGAGCAATGCCTTGCAAACATTTCCTACTTCAACAGCTGCTCCAGGAGTTAAGCATCACTTTGTGTTTGGGTGATTTCAGTACACCTCCTGTTTAGACAGCTGCCTGAATACATGTTCATGTGCACACAAAAGAGAAAACCCTCTCATAAAATGTGGCATTTATTAAAAAGACAAGACTAAGTGTAGGAATTGTCTCACCTCTGGAATTCTTATCTGTACTGTAATTAATTTGAATAGTTTCTAGCATTTTCTGCCTGAGATTTGAAAAATGAACAATGTTCACATCTATGTGTACTTATGTTCAGTTTTGTGAACTTATGATGTAGATGTCAGAAAAAAAAACCCCTTTTAATATAATTATGACTTTTTTCTTGAAATGCAGAAAAAAGTAAGACATTTCCTTAAAAAAACACCCCAATAAAAGATGAGAAGATGTTATGAGAAAGATCTTAGTGCTATTTTTTCTCCGTCTCTCTCTCTCTGGCCCATTTATTTAATATTTATTATTTAACAGTAATATTTAATTATTTATGTGAAGTGGAATAGAATCAACTAGAGAAGCTAGGGGAAAAAAAAAAAAAGACTGACTTTGTAGAGCAGTGGTTATTATACTTGTCCATGATGTGGAAGATGGAAGATGGAAGTGTGAGTTTATTTTCCAAAGCAGGGAAAGAAGACCGAAGCTGGTGTGTTCCTGTCACATTGCTATCAGAAGATTAAGCTATTCCATGACATCAAATCTCTAGCATTATTTAAATTTGTAAATTTTCAGGGTATGGTAGTGCAATCCACAACTGCAATTTTAAAAAATAAAAATGACACATCATACAAAGAGTGAAGGTGATTGTCTTTGGCCTTTAAGGCCAAAGAAGACAGCAGTAATCATCTCAGTGAGGTGGTACACAGCACTTACTTTTTATATATACATTCCTTATCCAATCAATGGAGAATTCTAGCTGCTTTCAATGAGTGGTGAGGAAAGCCTACAGGCTGTACTAGGAGATGACTGAAACACAGATGCTGTTCTAGGTGGGAGAGTGGAAAAGGGAAAAAGAGAGAAGCAGAACTGGGAGAAATCCAGTGCGGGTACTTCAGGATTCTGAGCTCTGTTTAGACCCTTCTTCTTACCTAGGTGACTGTAGAACAGTTGGTAGAAGAAAGATGAGTCCACTGAAAGATTATTTGGATAAAGGAACTTTTCAGTCATTCTGGTAGTGTTGACTGCTGGAATCACCATCACTATTTCAAGAAAGATGGAGCAGAGTGGATAGGAGTTTCCTGTGGGCTAGATTGGGCCTCTGGTGCAGTATACTGTGTTAGACAAGTAGGGACTAGAGCCCAAGCCCCGGTCTCTAGCAGAGGAATACCTAGCAGTTGGGGTCTGCAAGCTTCACAGTCTCCATTTATCTCTAGAAATCAGGACATTCAGTACTCTTCTGATCTCTCATCATCCTCTTAGTGCTTCATGGTCATGACATAACCTGACCTGAAATTATTCATGCTGGAAGTGTGGATATGCATGTGTATCTTCAGTATTTTTTGATCAGCAATAGGGGCTCTGTTTCCATGCTATACACAGTTAAGAAGGTCCATTTTTAGCCAGCTGCATCCAGCATCCCATACATTTCTTTGAAAATTAGATTAACCTAATTTCTTTCTTTAGCTCCATGACTCATTCATGATTCTCTGTTCCCCATTGCCCCCTCTGATAACTGGAAAGGACTTGAATGTAATTCTTTTTTTCTGAAGACCTTAAACCCAAACTCTCAAATTTAAATGGTGTATTTTTTTAATATTTCAAAGGGAACAACTATAAAAATAGCCATCTAATGCAGTAGAATTTTGATAATTTGTCTTATTTTATTCTGTCTAATTAATAGCATTTTGTTTCAAAATCAGAATTTCATTGCTATTTTACAGTTCTTCGAAGTAACTTTATTTTAAATCTTTTTCATGAATTATCATAATCTCCCCTGCCCCCTTCTAAAAGCAGTTTTCTTGAATCTTTGTCTTGCTTGAGGTTAGATGGGACTTGAAGAAAGTGTATCAAATCAGACCAGTTTTAGCATACCATTACATTGAAGAAATTCAGTGCAGATGCTTTGAATCACCTCTGGAAGACACTTGCCTCTCTACATTGACTACAGGTCATTTAGGTCCTTAAATTTCAGGAATATGAATTGTAACCTTAGCTAAATGTCTAAAGTAAGCTAAAGCTGCTGGTGTATGTATGTCTTAATTGACAAATGATTTGAAGTTGGCGTATTCACTTGTAGGAACAGGCCCAGTCAAGATGAGGATATGTATTTGTTTGAATTTGACCGCAGACTGAGGAGATGTTCTAATTATAATGTTCACACAGCTGTTATGCTTCAAAACAATTCCAGGCCCCAGTCTTGGAAAAAGATTTGTTGTGAGGCACTATCTGGCCTTGCAGAGTCTTATTGACTTCAATGAGTCTAGGGGTATGTATTGGTGCCAAACATTACAGCTGCAATAATTAAGACTGAACTGTGTAAGAGTGGGAAGAAGTGTAATCTTTCTAAATCTTTTCATTCAGAGCTGCTTTTCTGTCATGTCAAGATATAAAACTTTACAACATACAAACACCACAATCTTCATGACCATCATCTTGTTGGTGAGTACACTATGTACCTTTTGGTATGTCTAAATTTCTTGACCTTAATTCATTATTGAAATGGCTTACAGCTCCATTCCTTATTCTCATTTTTAAGTATGTACAGTGTGATGGCTTGGACTTTAATATATGCATCTTCTGCAGAACACTTGATATTTTCCATAGTTATTAGTTGAAAAGGCGAGGATTCTTTTGGATCTCTAACATTCTTGGACTGTAAGAAAGTGTTAGGACGTAAAATACTGCTAAGGAGAACCACTCCAGAACCTGTCTCTCCCTTCCTCTTCACTATTTTTCAGTTTAACCTTTTTCCTGCACCACTTCCAATAAAGATAAGTATGCTATTTATTTTAACTACTTCCACAGTCACTTAGCATCTTTTCATACCATTGTCCTACCCTTGGACCAACAAAGCTGGAAATACCATCTGTATACCAAAATTTCACTCCCTTTTGTGGGAAAAAGGGAATAGGAAGGGGCAATAAGCAGACATGACTCTGTTTACTGCTAGCAAAATGGCAAATGCCCCAGATTTTCAATTGGTTTTCTAGACCTCACTGTAAAGGCTAAGAATGCAATGTTTCAAGTTGAAAGCTGGCACTCCAGAACACATTAGCAACAAGAGTTAAATTCCATGGCCAAGGAATCACTCAGTCTTGCTGATACATCAGTATTGTTAGTAATAAATCTCTTGGAGTCATTACCTAAAGCTGCTCCCAGCTACATCCCCTGTGGTTAAAGTTCCTTTACTTCTCACAGGCTTGGCCAGAACAAGTCTGATCAGGACATGAGCAAGAAATTTCAAGAGAAATTCAGGATACTTAAAGACATCTCTCCCTCATAAAACAGTACTGAAGCCATGTCAGCTGGAGTGGTAGAAAAGCATATCCTGCTGCTAGAAAGGATAGTTTGTCAGTCTGCACTAAGATGGTTCATTATTTAATCTAAATCTTTGCATGCATGAAGAACATAAAACGTGCATTCCCATCGTGCTAGGCAAGTATACAGCATCACTGCTGTTACCCTGAATGGCTTGCAAACAATTGTTAACAGATTAATATAGAAAAATATACAAGGGGAATGATAGGATAGTAAAAGCAATGCCAATTTCAAAACTATTTCAGAATTTCGTAGCTCAATCTATTAAGCACCTTTTTAGAAATTTCTGTTCTTGGCTCTGTTTGACTATTAGGGACTGCACAAATGGTATTCAAACAGATTCTTCTGCATAACATCTAAATCTTTTTGGCATTCCACCAGAAAGAAAAACATTATATAAGTACAATATTATTAAGACAAATTTTTTAGCTTACTGCATACGTTATTCCTATTACAGCGTCTGGAAGGAGGAGATCTGCCAGGTAGTTTAGTAAGCGTAAATTACAGTTGACAAGGATAATTGATACTCCTGGGCTGTCTTTTCTGTGTGGTCAGCTGGGAGTTTTGGGGCTACGCAAGTTTTTTCAGTTAAATTGAAAATCCAAATGTGGAACACTCCACTAAGAACTGTATGTGCATTTGAGGAAGCTCCTGAAAGAAAGAAAATGCCAGAGTGGGGGAATAGGTTATACTGTCCTATAGCTGCATTGTACCCATACCTCTCTGAGATACAGCGTTTTTCTTTTAAGTAAGGTACAATAAGCACCATGCCTGAGAATTACGGAATAATATTGCTTATATAAAGCATAGCAACATTTCACGGCCCACTTCTCAGGGAAGTGGAAATCAAGCAGTGAAACAGCATTTAAGAAGAGCTAGTGTATTCTAAATCTTACCACACTGAAAGAAGTTTCTGGGAGTGCTTGTGAATGCATGATGATGTCATACATAGGAACTGTAGTGTTTTGTCTATAAAAACGGTCTTGCAGACTTCTGCCTAGAGCTGTCCTTGAATATTTAAAAGATGATCATGATATATAAGACCTGAGGGCAGGACTTGGGCCGCTGGTCATACGGGGAGAGAGAAGATTGCAACCCCGAACCAGATGCTCAGCCTCTGCAGAATCATGGAAGTTAAGAGAGATAACTGTGTAATGGGTTAGCTTTGGCTGGGGTTTAAGGATTGTTTTTCTCAGGTATCTAGCTTAATTCACCAAGTGGGAAGCTTAAGTACCATACTCTGGGGTTGAGATTCTTATCTCAGACACCGGTTTCTAAATCCTCAAGTCTTTCATGCTCTATTGCCCTATGTTGTTCAGAACGCCAATCATTCCTTTTGGCACGTGAAAACAAACCAAATTTTAGAGTTTTTTTTCTTGTACATACATTATACTGTATTCTTTTGTGTGTGTTTTGAAATAGAATATTCGAACATACTTACCTTTATAACTCATGCGGCAGAACATCAACTGAAAAGTTCGCAGGTCTCATGAGAAGAATCAAGGATGTTTACAAGTAAGGCAAAGAATGAAGATGTTAGAGTCTTGGGCTTGTGTGATGTTTTTAATGCTCACAGGAAATCCTCTTAGCTGACTTTCAAAAAATGATACATTTTTAGGACTCTTTGCACCTTCTCCTAATGATTTGAGACAGAACTATTTTAGCACTTATTTTAAGTACTGGCTTGGTCATACATGAAGCAGTCATAGCGTTCCTTTAGAGAAACAAGTCCACTGCATATGAAGAAAGTTGCAAAATTCAAATAGCATGTTGTGCTCTTCCTTCTCTTGGGAAAAATCTGCTGAGACTTTGATCTTAGCCATGTTGCCTTATTACTTGACATAACATCAGTATTTTGCATTGCATTTCTAAGGATTTATAGAAGGGCATAAATAATGATTTTTTAAGAGCCTTTGTCAGTTTTAATATACATAGTACCATTTAAGAAACCTAATCCAATTAGCTGATGCAGAGATGGCTTCTTTGGTATCCAGACCTGTTTCTCTGGATATTTAAATCAGCTAAAAAGTATCTCAGGACTGTGTTTCTGTCAGTTTATTTTCATCCTGTTCTGATCTCAGTTAGGGTCTATGAAATTTGTGAAGTTCTATTAAACCTTTCATTGATGTAATCCAGAAGATGGGTCTGTAGCTTCAGATGTGTTTTTACGTTGTAAAAGATGGCAGGGCAAAAAAAACCCCAAACCAAAAGAGAAAAGCATGAAAAACCACTGAACATTTTATAAGTAGCCTGTGTGAACAAGACATTTCCCACAAAAACTACATTCTTCAACTGTGAGGTTGGATTATAATCTTCAGTCTCTTCGGGAGAAGGTTTAGGTCTTCGGGAGACTCTTCTGCTTCCAGACTCTTATATAAAAAATGTGTGAGGATATACTAGAAACACCTAGCAGACATCCCAAGTCATCTAGAGGGGGGATTTTAGATGAGCTCATCACTGGCCTAATTTTCTGCTTGGTGACTTCAGAGGCAGCACAGTTTAACTGGAGCAAGTGAATTACAAAATCCTACTTCTTTCTCATTTTTTCCTTTTTTTCCTTCTTCTTTTCCTTTAGGACAAAAGCAACCAACAATTTGATGGTGTCTGGAAATCCAGAGGCACTCAGGCCCTTCAAGGATGTGACAAAGTGATTTCTGTGAAACAAATTTCTCACCAAGGAGATTGCTGTGAACTGAAGCCACCTCTAACTTCCAAATAGTGCTTCTGCGTATTTGGCAGAGCAGGTAAGCACAGCAACCTAGCCTCACTGCAGCAAGACACAAAGCGCGGCAGTAAGGTGTCTATTTCAAAGAAACCACCACAGTGTTACATTCAGGCAGATGCAGGGGAAAATCCAACGTGCCAATATCTGGGTGTTATTTCATGATCTTCTAGAACACGTGTTTGTTTCACCTGATATCTAAAAAGATCTTTACTGATAATGGCTCATTGCAAGTCAGAACTCTCCTGAATCCCTTCTGAACCAACCTCTGGAATATCAGAAATGTAACCACCTTGAAAATTGTTGACTAAACAGTTTTCTCCTCATTTAGATTGCTGACTAAACCAAATCTCTGCTTTTAAAGAAGAGCATGGAGAGTGCATTTTTGATAAATATGCTGAAACTCTTGGAGTATTTTATTTCAAACTTGTGAAGACCAACATTCTGCTTTTCACATTTTGGAGGAACTAGGAAAATACTGTACTGTCTTCTCTGGTTATTGCAAAGTCCCAGCTTTGTCTTTTGGGACAGCTTGAAAGAGGTAAAATATCTCACAGAAGGATTTGCTATCCAGATGGAAGATCCTAGTTGGCAGGCTGTGTGTTTAAGATTTACACCTGCAATAGGCATAGTAAGACTTGATAATGATCCCTTATCAACCCATCACTAGAGACAAAGAAAGACTGGAAGGATGTCAGGAGTCTGTTGCAGAAACATCTCCATTATTAATTTCTTAAAAGAATTCCTTGTCTTGGGATTTATAACCTGAATAAATGCTAAAAATGGCAATGCCATCACTATGCTGATCTAAGCAAAGGTCAAATCTCAGCTCAAATCTCACCACATTGTTCTACAGAAAATTAACACCAACAGAAAGGGGTAAACTTTTGGCCTAAATAGTGAAGAGAGTGTTCTGGAGGGTTTTTTTGTTGGTTTAAATTTTCTTTTCAATTGTCCTTTTTTTTTTCTTTTGCTTTCTTTTTTTCTTTTCCTTTTTCACTGCTTTTGAAGATAGGCTAGAGCTGATCCTAGTCCAGAAGGATGGTCAGCAAACCTCATGAAAATGCACACCAAGCATATACTTATCCTCTTCAGCTGCAACGCTGTTCCTAAACAGTCAGAGATGCTAGTCCAAATTAGTGTTAGCATCAATTAATTTGGTGCTGTGCTGTGATGCTTGGTGTGGTTTTACATCTTGTCTCTTTCCTCTGTAATGTAACAAACAGTGCCTGTTTTCAGAGAAAGGAGAACCTGCTTGTGACATGAGCACTGACTCCAGGCTTTCTGTAGAAAGCAAATACAGAAGGTGACTAAAGGGTTGTGAACAATATATGCCCTTGTTAAGTCTAATTTGAGAATATTTGTCATATCAGGCATAGAAATCTCTTCCTACATTGTGCTTTTTGTCCAGGTGAAAATTAAAGTGGTACATTTTTTTCAATGAAAAATAAAAGGAACAGTCTCCCTGCATCTAATGCATTTAAATACCAATTGTCTGCTGCTTTTCACCGACCTAACATTGTTAAGTTGGTTTTTAATCACTCTATTTGATATTTGATATGTGGCAGTAAAATGTTTATATTGCGAATTGTACAGTAAACCTTCAGTTTAAGAGCAAATTAATAGTCTGGAACCGTGAGAATATGACTATATCTGAATATTGATGATCTCACTTTCCGAGTCTCTCTGGGACTGGGGGTGCGAGGTGTTGATCATTGCTTCTTACTGATAAGCAAAATATTTCCAGAGCGTGAAGAATTCTGTGGTGTGTGAGAAGGATAAACCATAATCTGCATCAACACACTAACTTCTCCTCTGCCATTTGCATTGAAAATCAGGTAGAAGTTATGCTAAGCTCTCTATTATAGCCTCATGTATGTGAAAGGTCTTCCCCTTCATTTGAATAAGGCCTCTTATGCATGTGAAAAAAGCACATTTAAAAGGAACGTTCCTTTAATTAGGATGGCATTTAGAAGCAGAATCCTTAAATGTTCACTTTTTGTGATGCTAAATGGTGGAGTATTTTCAAATATGTTGTAGCAGTCGTTTTCATTAACCATTTTTATTTTTATTTATTTTTAAAAGGGAATGACATGCTCTACAATGTGAAGTGAAGGAGTAGATTAATATGACTAGCTAGATTAAGGAAAATTTAAATCAGAGTGTTTGATGAAATGTAGGAAAATGTTTAAATATAGGATTAGATTTACAATATAGAAAGCAGTCAAGGAGATCAAAAGAACTCTGTTCAGAAAGTCCTATTAAAAAGAGAGGGAAAAAAATCTATTGAGTGAATTCTTATAGCTAAATGATTAAAGTGTTTTTTTTAATATATTACATTAAATCTGACTTTAAAATAAAAATAAACAGTAGAGAGTGTGCATGAAGCAGAAATTGTATTCATTTTTTTATAAAGGCAAATTGACTGGGCCTATATGAAACTGTCATAAAACATATATATGAGACTATGGAATTTAACTTAAAAGGAGTCCCCTGGAGAATAATTTTTAAATCTGGCGTGCAGCTTTATGGAGATAGAAGTTAACTGATTGGCATCTGTATGAATATGGATTTCTTTAAATCCATATTTGATTTTTCTACTCCTTAAAAAAATCAAATGTAACTTAATAACTACATCTTAAGCAAACCTTTGGATGAACATGCTTAATCTTCTAGGGAGTCAACAGGAATGCCTCTAACTTTGGTGTCACACAACTAACCAAGATTATAGGAGTGACTTCCATAGCTGTAAGTGTCCTGTATCTCAGCATTCTAGGTTTGTTTTGCTTTTAACTAATAGTAGACTGCATTCTTGAATCACAGTCAACACTTGGTGTTGACAAGACCCTGCATGCTCCTTGTATCCCCATTGGAAAACATTTCAAGAAATGCACAGTGAATAATTTGGATTACAATGTACTGTTCACTTTAAACTGAATTTTATTCTTATTTTTTAGCAGTCTGAGACTTTAGTACATTTCATTATACAGAATGAACACATAGTGGGCACATAAATATTGTACAGCTCTATGTGCAGTATAAATCACCTGTAAAATACACTTCCCATTATACTAGTCTACTTTTGTTTCAGTGCTTTAAAAAGCAAAAATAAAAAAGAAGCTTGAATGTAGCGTATAACCCCTTAATGCTCAACTGAACTGCAGAATTCTTTCTGAATTGTTTCCCTAGTCCTTCATTTATTCAAATAAATGTCATTACAGTAGTGATGAATTTCTATCAAAAGGCATACAAATTTGTATTTCAAAGTCGTAGTTTAATTTGACATGATCATTCACTAGTAGATGTGGATTTCTTACTTTTCTTAGTTGCCCGTATCTCTGGATGTGATTGCTACAATTAAAAAGGTGATCATTTCATAAAGATCCCCTTTCCAATCCCTTCTTCCCAGTGACATTTACAGCCGTTCAGTACAGATACCATCTTCTGTAAACCACAGTAAAGTGGTTGATAGTTTGAACACTGTTTACAGAATGGACAGCTTTTCTGGTTGCATATTAGATATAGCTCTGCTCACAGGACAACCTGATGATAATATGTTCTAATTAGTCAATAGTAAATGGGATACATTGACCGCTTACATCAATAACTGAGAAATTTGGGATAGAATAATTTCTCAAATACATAGATATTTTGAAAATATTCTTGAAGTACACGGGTGGTTCCAGGTTTCCATTTATATCTAATGAATTCCAAGCAGGATTACTTTATTGTTACTTCTTGCTATAGCATCATGAAGGCACAGTCAAGTTGGCTAGTTTATTAGTGTATACTGACAGTACTCAAGGGCTACCTTCAGAATCTGTGATATCCCATAATCAGAACTGGAGACCCTTGTGTCAGTAAAATTTCTAATTGTTCCTGCAACAGCTTTAGTCCCACAGATAGAAGTGAATGGTGAGAATATCTGTATGTAGACCTACCAGTACTTTAATTTCTGAGCCCTTTGGTACGGCTGTGAGTACAGCTTGGCAAGGCAGCTACAGTCAAACAGCTGGTGATTGCTATCATGCAGCTGAATGGGAGACAGGCTGCCTGCAAGGTAAACTGAAGGAGCAGTGAAGAACGTGGGAAGAAGGAAAAAAATCCCGGAGACCCAGTGGTTAAAAGGAGCATAGTCGGGAGCTCAGAAGTGAAAGAAATAAAGGTGTGAAAAATCTAGCATCAGCTTCTCAAAATCATATTTGAAATAGTGTAAGACATTGTAAATTAAAATAGTGTGCATGTGTAACATCAGGAGAGAAGACTGCGCACCTAGCAAGCCTGAAGGAAGAGGTAGCCACACTAATCTTGGAAGAAGCTCCCAGACCCTTGGTTTGCCATAAGTAAACGTGGATTCCTCTATGTTTTACCAGCTGTCTCTTTTTGATGGAAGACCAAAGGCTGGCTTACTCTTTACTTCTACTTCTCATGCTTCCCTGTTCACTTAGTCACTTTCTTTTGCACATCTGCAGAACTTTTGCTTTACTCTTTCCATCCTGGCAGTTGGGAAGAGACTCATGGTTTGGGGTTTTATCCATTCATTCCTGAAGTGAGACAAAGTGTAAGTAGCATAATAGCATTGATACTGAATCTATTTGGCATTTAACTACATCAGACAGATCTGATCTGAATGTGACATACTAGTAGTTTATTAACTTCGAGCAGTCTCGTCAGTAGCTTCCTAGCTTTCCATATTGACAAGTATACTTTAAAAGTATGTTGAATCAGTATTTTATTTCTTTACTTTGAAATAGCATTGGGGAGAGGTGTTGATATCATGATTTGAAAACAATATTTTAGTGAAAGAAGAAACTAGAACTAGATGTAGAAATTGGCAGGAAGCTGCCAGGTACTCAGGGATGAGGCCTGGGATAGAAGGTTTTCATGCTGGCATAAATGACTTAGCACAAAAGAGAGGGTACTGATAAGGTTAAATGGTAATACAAAGCAATACTGAAATATCATCTATGAAGAATCCCATGACTTCAAAGACAGATACAGCAGAAACGGGATTAAACAATTGAAATTTGAACTGTTGACTTTTTTCTGTACAAATATGATAATCTGATATACCAGAGAAGTTACTTCTGGGCACAATGTATGATTCCAACTATCAATTTTGAAGATTAATAAAATGCCAAGGACTACTACAGTAATGAGGAGAATGGAAAAGATAACTGATGAAGAGTCAAAGGAAAGAGGTTGTTTGTCAAAGCAAAATAAGGGGTAAGAGGATATAAAATGGACGCTACTGTCCATAGGTGTACCAGGAGAAGGACGGAAGAGCAGAAGACAGACAGTAGAAACCATTATAGAATCATACAATAGTGAACTACAGAGGCTTAAATACAGTTTTGGTCTAAGAACTGCAGGTCCATGAACATGATTAGGACATTAACAAGGTGAGGAAATAGGAAGAAGTATTTTAATTACCCGAGTAACCAGTGGAAGAGAACTGGGTGTGATGACCTAAAAGTCCTTTCATGCCTCCATCCTTTGCTAAGAGGCACTATTTTCCAGTGAAAATGAGCATCTGCTGCAACTACCATCCTAGATTAACTTACATGTTGTTAATTAATTCACTTAAACAGTTGGTGCTTATGACACAACAGTGGGATTTTGTGTGCTTATGTGCATAAATTTAATGGCAGAGGCCACAAGCAAGTACCTGTTGTCAGTGATGAGATCTGTGTATTATGAGAGCTTATTTGTACACAATAAAAAGGCATGTGCTGCTGAATCATATAATAGATGACTTCCATGTAGATCTTCACAATCTGCAAAGTAACTTTGCCTACTTTCATCTCACAGTTGTTAACATTGCTCACACAGCAAATTACTCCTAACTATAAAGTATGCATTAAATTCACACCTGCTGTACATTACAAAAAGAGTTTTCCATGTAAATATGTCCTGAAGTTACAAGGAATCTAATTGTAGGCTGTGAAGGGAGCTACCTCTCAGGAAAGATCTCCTATCATAAGTAAAAGGGCTTCATTGAGGAAATCATGCTGACATACCTGACATGTTAAGACCTGACTTCCTAAACATCACCTTCCCTTTATAGAGAAGCCCTGTGTATGAAACTTCAATCCTGGTGTTCAACAAGTAAAGCTTAAAAATTTATAGCCTGATTCGCTTTTCTATTAGATCATTATGAAACAGGGGTCACAACATGGTATAGCCCTTCTAATTCAAACAGTAGATATGGTGTGCCGCTAATGAGCTTTCAGAAATATTGGATAAAAACTTACACTGAATCTTAAAAGTATGAAGATCATTCACAGAAGTTGATCAAAACCTCTTACATTGTCCCATTGTAAAAGTCACAGGGTCATTCTACAAAGTTATTGGTTGTCGGCTGTAAAATGAATGCAAGAATGAATTTAGTACAGCTCTTAGTAATTTCAGGAGCCCTTCTTTTGAATGACATTTCTGAGTTGCAATAATAATGCATGGAGAACTCTCTTCCCCATCCACCACACTTAGCCCAGCAGGGTGGAGCATGCAGGTAAAAAAGAAATTCTTCAGAGGAAATATTGGCTTTCAGGAGGTGTATATGTTAGC